>JANHMN010000016.1:46051186-46125210 GCA_030674055.1 Rhabdomys pumilio
TGTGTGTGTGTGTGTGTGTGTGTGTGTGTGTGTGTGTGTGTGTGTGTTTTGGAAGGGAAAGAGGAGGTTCATCTCAAAAACAGAGAAAACAAACAAATAAAACAAAAGCAGATGTCCCAACTCAGGCAGGTCAAGCAAGAGCTGGCACAAGAAGCAGAGACCTGCTTGTTCACATATTCAGGAATCCCATAAAAAATACTAAACTGGAAACCGTAATATATATGTAAAGGGCCTGGTGCAGACCAGTGCAGGTCCTGTGCATGCTACACCAGTCTCTGTGAATTCATAGGAGTTTTTGCACATGTTGATTTAGAAGGCCTTGGTGTCCGCTATCTCCTCTGACTCCTAAACTCTTTCTGCTTCCTCTTCTACAGGGTTCCCTGAGCCCTAAGAGGAGGGATTTGATGGAGATATCCCATTTAGGGCTCAGTGTTCCAAGGTCTCTCATTCTCTGCATATTGTCTGGCTCTGGGTTTCTGTATTTGTTCCCATCTGCTGCAGGAGAAAGATTTTCTGATGATGGTTGAGCAAGGCACTGAATTATTAGTATAGCAGAATGTTATTAGGTGTCATTTCATTGTTTTGTTTTTTCTTAAACCAGTAGTATTTCATTTTATTATACATACCCTGGGCTATCTAGTCTCTGGTTTTTGATTACCCAAGCAATGTTAGGTATTGGTTCCATCTCTCTGAGTGGGCCTTAAGTCGGATTAGATAGTGTAGGTTACTCCCACAAGCTCTGTGCCATCATTGTCCTAACATATCTTGCATGCAGGACAGCACTGTAGATCAGTGGTTTTGTGGCTGTGTTGGAGATTACATGCAGAGTACCTTCCTGTAGCCAAGATGCTAGCATGTAGGGGTGAAGGCTCTATGTCGGTATGTAGGTACCAGTTCAACTCCTCCATGTTCAAAGTGCAGTATAGGGGTTGTCTTCAGCAATGGGGTCTTGCCATCTGTATGGAGAGTAAACTATAGTCTTGACCATACCCTGGATTGGGAATTCCCATGGGACCCCTTTGGCCAACAGCTCAATTACATGTAACCTGATCCTGGTACTGGAAGTGTCATTTGGTAACAAGAAATGGGCAGCCGAGGCTCTGTCTCTGCTTATTATTTGGCAATTTCCTTTAGATATCTCCATATATGTATATATTTTAGAAATTTTCTATTGTATTAGGTTTCCACACTACTCTTCAAATGGTCCTTAAATGTTAGCTGTCTCTCCTCATATTGCCTTCCTTGTCTCTCTCCCCCCACCCCCCACTCGGTCCTCCTATTTAAGTTTCTCCATCATCCATAACTATCTATTCTAGTTCCCTTTCCTAAGGACACCTATTGTTGTCCCAACCCCCTTCCCAGGCCTTTACTCTATGCCTAAGCTTCATAGTCCTACAGATTGTAGCTTGGTTATAATCAACTTAACAATTAATATATACATATAAGTGAATACATACTTTGTCTTTCTGGGTCTGGAATAACTAACTCAGGATGATTTTTTTTTTTTCTAGTTCCATTCATTTACCTGTGGGATTTCCTTTTGTCTGTCTGTCTGTCTGTCTGTCTGTCTGTCTGTCTGTCTGTCTTCCTTCCTTCCCTTTCTCTCTCTTCCTTCCTTCCCTCCTTCCTTTCCTTCCTATAGCTGAAAATACTCCATTAGATAAATGAACCACATTTCCTTTATTCATTCTTCTATTGAGGAACATCTAGGTTGTTTCCAGTTTCTGAGTATTATGAATAGAGGAGCAAGTGTCTCTGAGGTAGAATTAAATGTCCTTTGACGTGTCCCTCAACGGTGTGTAGGGGATCTTCAGGTTGATCTATTTCCACCTTTCTGAGGAACTTCCACATTGATCTCCATAGTGGCCGTACAAGTTCTCACTACAAGCCAACAATGGATGAGTGTTCTCCGTATTCCACATCCGTATCAGCAAGAGTTGTCATTTGTTTTATTGATCTTAGCTGTTCTCACTGGTATATGATAGAATCTCAAAGTACTTTTGATTTACATTTCCCTGGTGGCTACGGATATTAAATATTTCTTTAAGCGCTTCTCAGCCATTTGAGTTTTCTCTTTTGAGAATTCTCTGTTTATAATACACCCTATTTTTAATTGGGTTATTTGTTTTCTTTGAAATCTGTTTTTTAATCTATATTTTGGATATTAGCCCTCTATTGGATGTATAGTTGGTAAAAAAAAAATTATATCTTTTCTCATTCTGTACTTTGACACATTGCCTGAATTATATTAATGTCTTTTGCCGTGTAGAAGCTTCTCAGTTCCATGAGGTCCCATTTATTAATTGTTGATCTTAGCGCCTGTGCTAACAGTGTTCTGTTCAGAAAGTCCTCTCCTATGCCAAGGAGTTCAAGGCTATTCCTCTACTCTTTCTCTTCTATCAGGTTCAGTGTATCTGGTTTTTATTGAGGTCTTTGATCCATTCGAAGTTTGGTTTTGTGAAAAGTGATAAATAGGAATCTATTTGGATTCTTCAGTATGCAGGTATTCAGTTTGACCATTACCATTTGTTGAAGATGCTGTCTTTTTTTTTTTTCTTTTTCTAGTGTGTGTTTCTGGCATATATATATAATCAGATCCATAGGAGTGTGGTTTTATTTCTAGATCTTCAATTTGATTCTTTGAACAAACTGTTTTTATGCCAATACCATGCTGGTTTTATCACTATAGCTCTACAGCACAGCTTGAGATTTGGGATACTGATACCTCCAGGAGTTATTTTCATATTCAGGATTATTTTAGCTATCCTGGATTTTTGTGATTCCATATGAAACTGAAAATTATCTTTTCATGATATGTGAAGAATTGTATTGGAATTCTGATGGGCATTTCCTTGAATCTGTAGATTGGTATAGGTAGTATGGCCACTTTCCCTATAGTAACCCTGTCAGCTCATGAGTGTGGAAGATCTTTGCATCTTATGATATCTTATTTAATTTCTTCTATGACTTGGTGCTTATATCACACAAGTCTTTTACATACTTGGTTAGAGTTACTCTAAGATATTTTATATTATTTGAGGCTATTTGGTTTCCCTGATTTCATTCTATGTCCATTTGTCATTTGTTTATGGGGGGATTACTGAGTTTTTTTTTAAAAATTAATTTTATATCCAGCAAGTTTGCTAAAACTTTTCATTATTTGTAGAAGTTTCCTGGTGGAATTTCTTGGGTCACTTGTATATACTATTATATCATTTTCAAATAAAGATACTTTGAGTTCTTCCTTTCCAATTTGTAGCCCCTTGATCTCCTTCACTTGTCTTATTGTTCTAGCTAAGAGCTTTCAAATACCATATTGAGTAGGTATGGAGAGAGTGGGCAACCTTGTCTTGTTCCTGATTTTAGTGGAACTGCTTTGTAATTCTCTCCCCTTAAGTTGCCATTAGCTATTGACTTGCCCCAAACTGCCTTTATTATGTTGAAGTATGTCCCTTGTATCCCTAATCTCTCCAGGACTTTCACCACAAAGAGTGTTGGATTTTGTCAAAGGCTTTTTCTGCATCAGATGAGATGATAATGGAGTTTTTCTCTTTTAATTTGTTTCTAGGGGGGATTACATTTATCAAACGAATCATCCCTGCATCTCAGGGATGAAGCCTACTAAATCATGATGGATGGATCTTTTTGATGTGTTCTTGGATTTGGTTTGCAAGTGTTTTATTCAGAATTTTTCATCTATATCTGAAAGGGAAATTGGTCTATGATTCTTTTTCTTTGTGGGGTCTTTAAGTGGTTTGAGTTAGGGTAACTGTATCCTCATAAATAAATTGAGCAATGTCCCTTTTGATCTATTTTGTGGAATAATTTGAGGAGTATTGGCATTAGCTCTTATTTGAATGTCTAGTAAAATTGTGCTAAAACCATCTGACCTTGGGCTTTTTTTGGTCAGGAGATTTTAATGACTGTTCCATTTTTTACCAGAGGCTATAGATCTGTTTAAATTGCTTTCCCAACCTTGATTTAACTTTGGTAAGTGGTGCTTATCAAGAGAAATATTAATTTCTTTTAGATTTTCCAATTTGGTGGATTATAGGTTTTTAAAGTATGTCCTTATGATTCTTTGGATTTCCTCAGTGTCTGTTTTTTATAACTCCATTTTCATCTCTAATTTTCTGATTTGGATTGTTTTCCTCTACCATTTAGTTAATTTGGTTAAGGGTGAGTCAATATTACTAGTATTCTCAAAGAACTATTTGGTTAGTTCTTCAATGAAACTCTCTGTTTCATTGATTCATTGACATTTGTTTCTGTTTTGTTGATTTCAGCCCCAAATTTGATTATTTCTTGCAATCTACTCCTTTTGTAAGTGATTTCTTATTTTTGTTCTAGAGCTCTCAGGTGTACTGCTAAGCTACTATATGAGATCACTCCAACTTTTTTGTGTAGACTCGTAGTGAACTTGTCTCTTAGAACTGCCTTCATTGTGACCCATAATAGATATGTTGTGTTTTTATTTTCATTCAATCCTAAAAAGTCTTTAATTTCTTTCTTAAATGCTGTCTTGATGCATTTTTCATTCAGTTGTGAATTGTTCAGTTTCCATGAGTTAGTAATTTCTATTGTTTCTGTTATTGATATCTAGCTTTATTTTAATATATGATGGTTGGATAGAATGTTCTGTTATTCCTATTTCCATTTTCTTGTATCTGCTGAGGTTTGCTTTGTGTCTGAGTATGTGGTCAGTTTGGGGGAAATTATTATGAGTTGTTGAGAAGGTATATTCTTTTGGGTTTGGGGGAAATTTTTTATAAATATGTTAGGTCTATTTGGTTTATAACATCTGTTAGTTCCAGTATTTCTTTGTTTAGTTTTGTCTGGATGACCTGTTTATTGTTAGGAATAAGATTTTGAGGTCTCCCACTATCAGTGTATAAGAGTCAGTATGTGGTTTAAGCTGTAGTAATGTTTCTTTTATAAACTTACATGCCCTCATTTTTGGTGCATAGATATTAAGAATTGCAATGTTCTCTAGGCACATTTTCCCCTTTGATGAGTATGTAGTGTCCTTACCTATCCCTTCTGATTAGTTTTGGTTTGAAAGTCTATATTTGTCAGATATTAAAATGGCTTCACCAGCTTATTTCTTGGATCTATTTGCTTGAAATATTTTTTCCATCTTCTTACCCAGAAGTGTGATGTTGTGATGTGTTTTGGATACAGCAGAAGAATGGATTTTTTTTTTTAAAGAAATCCATTATTTTACTCTGTGTCTTTTTAGTGGGGAATTGACACCATTGATATTGAGAGATATCAATAATAATTGTTTGTTGATTCCTGTTATTTTGTTATTGTTGTTGTTGTTGGTGGTGGTGGTGGTGGTTGTTGAGGCCACAGCAGAGATGGTGGCAGTGGTGTGTGTGTGTGTGTGTGTGTGTGTGTGTGTTTGCACGCTCAATCGTGTGTGCTTCCTATCCTCATTTTTTCCTTGTGGTATTTTTGATGTATTAACCTCATTAGGTTAGGGTTTTTCTTCTAGCACCTTCTATAGGGCTGGATTTGTAGATAGATATTGCTTAAGTTTGGTTTTATCATGAAATGTTTTAGTTTTTCCATCTATTGATAGTTTTGTTGCATTGTAGTAGTCTGGGCTGGCATCTGTGCTGTCTTAAAACATCTGTGGTCTATAGAACATCTTTCCAGACCCTCTGCCCTTTAGAGTCTTCATTGAGAAGTCAGGTTTTATTTAGTAAGTCTGCCTTTACGTGTTACTTGGTCTTTTCTCCTTTTAGTTTGTCTTGGTTAGTTTCATTGCTGTGAAGAGATACCATTACCAAGGCAACTTTTACAAAGGAAAACATTTAATTGGGTCTGGCTTACAGTTTCAGAGGTTTAGTCCACCATCATCCTGGCGGGAAGCATGGCAGTGTGCAGGCAGACATGGTGTTGGAAGAGCCAAGAGTTCTACATCTTGATCCAAAGTCAGCAAGACTGTGTGCTACTGGGTATAGCTTAAGCATAGGAGATCTCAAAACCCACCTCCATAGTGATACATTTCCCCCAGCAAGGCCACATCTCCTAACAGTGCTACTTCTTATGGACATAAGGGGGCCACTTACATTCAAACTACCACATTTTACTCCCTGGCCCCATAATGCAAAATTCATTTAGTCCAACTTCAAAAGTCCCAAACTTGTTTAAAATTCCAAAGTTCAAAGTCTCTTCTGAGACTCACACAATCTCTTACCTGTAATTACCTATAAAATCAGAATCAAAAAGCAAACCACATGCTTCCAACATATAATGGCATAGGATATACATTACCATTCCAAAATGGAAGAAAAGGAGGGAGCACAGTAAGGAAATGCTGGACCATGTGTCTGGCATCTTTAACACCGAGGGATCACCAACACATTCCAGGCTTCACCTTCCCAGCTTCACACAATAACCTTTCTAGGTCTCCATGCAGGGACACCCTGACACACCCCTGGCCCCAGCAACTTACGGTTGCAGAGGGAGATTCTATAACCTCTTTCATCTATTTTTGACTCTGAAACCAGAAAACCATGTGGCTGAGATACAAAGTTCTGCTGCTTGCTGGGGCTGGAACATGGCCTCCTTGTTCAATTACATCTTTACCAACTTTTGTTTTTGATGGTTTCCTTCACTGACTAAGCCTGGCTCTCCTGAAACTGGCTCTGTAGACCAGGATGGCCTTGAACTCAGAGATTATCCTGCCTCTGCCTTTGGAGTGCTGGGATTAAAGGCCTGGACCCAAACTGTTCTTTAACTCCTTGTAAAAAGTTGGAAGCTTATCTGAGTGAGGTCTCCTCCTGAGATCACAACTCACTCTATTCCATTTAGCATCTGTCTTTTCTTTAATCTGTTTATCTCCCTGAACACATGATTTAGCTTCATTCTTCCTGATGCCCCTTTTTCATTATAGATCTTTATAAGAATGGCCATTAATAACCACAGGACACAGCCCATGCTAGACTGTTTTAAATTCTCTTCTGAAAAATACAACTAATCCAAAACTCTTCAATTGAGCCTCAGACAGATTTCTGAAGTAGGGCAAAAATCAACCATATTCTTTACTAGAATAACACAAGAAGGATCTTTAGGCAACATACTAAAATTCTCCTCTGAAGCCTCTTGAGCTAAGCTCCCACAGTCCAAGTCACCCTCAGCATCACTGTTTTCCATATTCCTACTAGGATAGATAGCCCATTAAGAAGCTCCTAGGCATTCTACTGTTTTCATAACACAAAGTCCCAAGATCAACTTCCTCCAAATAAAACCATGGTCAGTTCTGTCACAGTCATACCCCACTCCTGGTACCAGCTTCTGGCTTAGTTAGGGTTTCATTGCTGTGAAGACCACACCATTACCACAGTCACTTTTACAAAGGAAAACATGTAATTGGGTCTGGCTTACAGTTTCAGAGGTTTAGTCCATCACCATCATGGTGGGAAGCATGGCAGCATGCAGAGAGACATGGTGCTAGAGGAGCCAAGATTTCCACATTTTAATCCACAGATAGTAGAAGAAGACCACGTGACACACTGCATGTAGCGTGAGCATAGGAAACCTCAAAGCCTGCCTCTATAAACATACACTTTCTCTAACAAGGCCACACCTCCAAATAGTGCCACTTCTTATGGGCCTATGGGGGCTAATTATATTCAAACTACCACAGAGCTTTTAATATTTCTTCTTGTTTCTGTATATTTAATGTTTTGATTATTATGTGCCAGAGGGATTTTCTTTTCTGGTTCAGTCTATTTGGTGTTTTGTATGCTTCTTATACCTTGATAGATATCTATTTCTTTAGGTTTGAGAAATTTTCTTCTATGATTTTGTTGAAAATATTTTCTGTGCCTTTGATCTGGGTTTATTCTCCTTCCACTGTTTCCTATTATTCTTAGATTTGGTCTTTTCATACTATCCCAGATTCTATTCTAGGATCTATTCTGGATATTTTGTGCCAGAAATTTTTTTAGATTTAACATTTTCTTTGACTGAGGTATTGATTTTTTTCTATTGTGTTTTCAATGTCTGAGATTCACTTTTTCATCTTTTATACTCTGTTGGTGAGGTTTGCCTCTGAGGTTCCTGTTTGAATGCCTAAAATTTTCACTTCCAGATTTCCTCAGTTTGGGTTTTCTTTATTGATCTATTTACATGTCAGGTCTTGGAAAGTTTTCTTCATTTCCTTCAACTGCTTATTTGTACTTTTGTATATTTCTTTTAAAAGATTTATTATTTCTTCTTTAAGGACCTCTATTATATTCCAAAAGTGTATTTCAAGGTCTTTTAACTATGCTTGTATGTTGCAATACCCAGGGCCTGCTCTGTTAGGATTGCTGGGCTCTAGTGGAGATATACTGTCCTGGCTGTTAATGATTATACTTTTATGATGGCACCTTGGCTTCTGACTTTGGGAGGATTGTAATCCTAGGTTCTGATATCTAGTTTTGTCATTGTTGAGTAGGAGATTTGTTCCTTGCATTCTGTTGCCCTCTCTGGTTTTTAGGAGAGTATGGTGGCAGTGTGTTGCCTCATTGGAAGTACTTCTGGGGGCCAGACAGGTGTGGTCACTGGGGCTTCCAGGTAAAATGTGGTTATAGGTATTGAGAGCTGACACTTAGGAATAGTTTTGAGATGGGCGAGGGGTAGGATGGGGTGGGGGTAGGGGACACTGAGGGAGTTCCCAGATGTAAGGAGAGTAGGCTTGCTATCAAGATCTGCTTAGTTCCCTGGGAATGGGGGCAGAGAATGAGGAGCGTCTGAAGCAGGCGATTTGCTACAGAGCGGGGATGAGGCACTATGGGATTGGGTTCGGAGGAATGGATAGAAAGGTGAAGCTCTGTAGTTAACCTACCTGCTTTACTGGCCAGAGTAGCTTGCACGGTCCTCAGGAAAGCCTGTTGGGGGCTGGGACAAAGCAATTAGTGGGGGGAAGGAAGTTTGGAGGGGAAGATCTGTGTGAGCCAATGGAGAAGGGGGCAGGGCGGGAAGGGGCTGCGGCAGGTGATCTGATATAGAGCTGTGAATAACATTTGGGCATTAGTTTGGGAGGAGCTGAGGGAATGGTAAAGATCCTATCTGCTTCCTTGGTCACAGTGGCCTATGGCTCTGCAAGGGGTGCCTGGTAGAGTTGGGGTCTAGGATAAAGCAATGAGTTGAGGGTGAAAGTTAGAAGGGGAAAATCTGTGTGATCCACTGGAGAGGGGTCAGAGAGGAAGGGGAAGCCAGGCTGGTTTACACAGCAAGTTACGGACAGCTAGGTCCACATAGAAAGACCTTGTCACAAACAACTCAAAACGAGAGCGAGAGCGAGAGAGCGAGAGAGCGAGAGAGCGAGAGAGCGAGAGAGCGAGAGAGCGAGAGAGAGAGAGAGAGAGAGAGAGAGAAAGAGAGAGAGAGAGGGAGAGAGAGAGCAGTCACAAATCAGCATTGGTTAGATCCTGGCAAGGATGATGCATGACTGTAAATTCATCATTGAAAGGCTGAAGCAGAAGGATGGTGACTTCAAGGATGCCTGGCCCACATGACTAGTTCCAGGTAAATCTGAGCTACATAGCCAGAGCCTGTTACAAAATAACAACATGAACTGTGTGAGTTCTCATATACTGGATATTAGGAATAATAGCACAAAGGAGACGGGAGAAATTGAAACAAAGTTGTTACTAATCCCAAATAGACTATTTTGGATTAAGATGACAACAGCCGTACATTAGGTCCTTCCTGTCTCTTAGCACTTTCCCCCTTTTCTGTCTTTAAATTTGGAGAGATCAGGAACCATGTGTAGTTGAATAGAGAATAAATGGGAGGACAAGGTGGAGAAAATCAAAGTTAATAGAGCTTATCTCTCCCTACTGTGATATCCCAGTGGAGGATGAAGACAATATTTAATTTAAATATGCGCCATTTCAACTCACTTATTTGTTCTGTTATCACATGTATATTGTTAAATATTATGGTAATATTTTATACATTTTAAGACTTTACACAAATATTCTACCCAAGTAAACAGGATTTCATGAGATAGAATTGACATTGCAGTAGTTTCTTTTAACAATATTTTTACTTAATATGTATGGGTATTTTGCCTGCATGTATGTCTTTGTATCATGTGCATGCTTTGTGCTTACAGAAGCCAGGGGTGTCAGATTGAAGACTCCCAAATTCGGGAGACCCTTACTCAAGTCTCGGGAAGTCGCGAACACCCACAAACTCCAAGACACCATACCTGGATGCAATTAGCAGAGGTTTATTAGGGAAGAGAGCTGGCAGCCATCGTTCAAACTGCACACTCGTACACAGTTTGACCCTGCATGGTGGGCTAAGGAACCTTTTATAGTAGGGGGTAGGGAAAGGAAGGAATTTCTGCGCGGTTACACATGATTGGTTATTTCAAATATCAGCAACTTGCAGAGGCGGCAGGATGGCTAGTTAGGACTTATCTGGGCATGCCTTTTTATTTTTCTTTGTGGCCAGGAATGTGTCTTCCTGCTTTGGGCCTACCCCACCCACAGGTGGATTTTCTTCCCTGAGGCTTGAGGAATGTATGGGGCAGTGAAGGCCTGAAATCCTACATTCAGTTCCGCCTTCCTGGAACTAGTGAGCCTGTATATATTTTATAAAATGGTCTTTATAATTTTTTACTCTACAAGATCACCTGGAACTGGAGTTGCATATGGCCACGAGCTGCTATATGGGGGCTGGGAACTGAACCTGGGTCCTCTGGAAATATATCCAGTGTTCTTAACCATTGAGCCATCAATGCAGTCTCACATCAATAGTTTGTTTGCAGCAGGATGGGGTCCTGGACTCTTAACACATCGGAAGTTAGTTTAGAATGAAGTCTCTATAGGCCACGTGCTCAGTTTGCATCATGGCTCAGCTGCTTGCTTGCCTGCAACCAGCCTTGACTCCCTCCTTTGTAAAATAATAATGCTGTCCAGATCATGGAACTGTTATGAAGGCAGACAACATAGAAAGCTCTTAACACAGTGCCACACACACTCACTATGAAGTAAGTGCGAGATAAATGTTGTTATTTGTTGACTAAAGAATTGCATCTAGGCGCTTCCCTCTGGGCATGCTCATGCTTCAAGTACTCTGGGGCTGAAATAGTTTAGCATCAAAGGCCTTTATTCTCTGATCTATCAAATGCAGAGACTGGCTTAATGAACTGGAAGGCAGACAGTGGTTTACAATGCTTACAGCATTGAAGCAGAGGCGTTTGATGCCCGTGTTAGCCATTTTTCAGGTCACTGTTTTTCTCCCAGTCTGACAGCCTCTATTCCCTTTTCTTTTTGAGGATAGCTTGTTACTGTTGCTGTTCTAGTATCTGCCGTGACTTTTTTTCTTATTCTTTTTTTTTTTTTTTTTTACTGAAATATTTCCAGTACAGACAAAAACCACAGCTACCAATTTCCAAAGCAAGTGCTTCTCAAACATTGTCATCTTACATTGTCATCTTACCAATTTGCTTCAAAGTTACATTTCTAAAAAGAAAAAGGAAACAAAAGATAACGGCTTGAAGCCTCTCTGCTGCTTCTCTCCTCCAGAGGTAAATTTTGCATTTATTATTCCCATTCATTCTTGTGCATGCAATTATATATGCACACACACAAGATAAAGAATGTTTTTGAAGTTCTAAAAGTATATAAATGTTATCATTCTGCACTGACTACTTTAAAGGCATAAAACAACATTTACTGTTTAATGAGCAGAATCATACTTAGCTGCTTACTCACCAGTGGTTACGATGTTTTCCTTTTTTTTTTTTCTTAATTGGACATTTTATTTATTTGCATTTCAAATGTTATCCCCTTTCCCGGTTTCCCCTCCACAAACCGCCACCCCATTCCCCCTCTACCTGCTTCTATGAGGGAGCTCACCCACCCACACCCGCCTCCCTGCCCTAGCATTCCCCTACGCTGGGGCTTCAAGCCTTCACACTATTTTCCTTCTTGTTTCTTCTTTTACCATCAACCTTGTAATGAATATTTTGTTTGTTCGTTTGTTTGTTTCCTTGTGCACTGGTATAAAGGATCTTGGATTCCACGGACCACCACTTAAATACCAAATTCTAGTGATCGTATCTAAAACTACAGCCCTTACGGTCATGCTTTACTTATCTTGTTCCCCAAACACTGTAGCAAGTCTCCCTCTGACTAACAGGCATTTATTCATTTACTTATTAGTTTTTCAAGACAGAATTTCTCTGTGTAGCCTGCTTGTCCTGGAACTTGCTTTGTAGACCAGGTGGTGTAGTTAGCACTAAGGATTTTTGAGAAAGCGTTAAGTGAAAATATAGCCCCAGTTGGCCTCAAATTGGTAATCCTTCTGCCTTAACCTCTGAAGGGCTGAGATTACAGGCTTGCCCTACCACATTTTGTTCCAGGAGGTTCCTTTGTACCCCAGGATTTTGGGACTAGTCTGGACATCATAGACTCGGTTTCTCTTTAAAAACAAAACAAAACACCTAAAGAAACAACAACAACAACAAAAAAAAACTTATCCAAGGGCATAGCTGATTTCTACTAATGCCTCAGTCAAAATTCTGTCACTTAGCTCCTCTTAGCATCAAAGGGTGAGAAAGAGGAGGATTAGCCTGAGGTTGTCTCTGTACCTGGAGCCTTCAGATAAGCAAACAGAACTCTTGGAGGCATTTCTGGTAACTTAATTAAAACAAACAACAACAGAAGAAGAAAACCCCTCTAAAACAGAGCCTTGGGATCTTCAGCCAATCACAGCCAATCAGCTGATTAGATTAGATAACTAGAGTGATGTTTATAAAAAGATAAAAAGAGAGGGGTTATGTTTTATGGGGGTGTGGTGAGGTATGGGGGAAGGAGATGTCTCAGTGGGCCCATGCTGAGGTATCCCTTCTCCCTGTGGGACCAGCCACAGGACACAATATAGTATAGAACAGAGTTTGTTCAGGGCATAGGGAGGGGAGTTAAGAGGATGGGGGGGGGGCCGGCCCTGAGCACGGGGGGGCGGGGGAGGGGGGGGGGGGGGGGGGAACGGGAAGAAAAGGGGGAAGGGGAGGGAAGAGAAAAGCAGCAAGAACCCAAGAGAGCAGAAAGGAACAAGAGTAAGAGAGAGGAAGGGGCAAGCAGCCCCTTTTATAGTAGGTCAGGCCTACCTGGCTGTTGCCAGGTAACTGTAGGGAAGGAGCATACCTGGCTGTTGCCAGGTAACTGTGGGGTGGAGTTTAGATAGAAACGCTAACATAGAGAGCTCCCCTTGAGAGACATTACTACAAAAGGCTATGGCCTAGCAGCAGTTCAAGTGGTTTCTTTGTACTTCAGCACTCAGCCTATGAGAGCTGACCGACTGATCCCGATCACTCTGAAGCTCTTCCAGTTCCGAGCTCTGCCTGATTATCAATTACCTTTGCTCATACCAGCGTCAGCTTTACTTTGTCGAAAGCTTTGTTTTTAGTACAGATAACAAGTTCTATGGTAAAACAGCAAGAGATAAAGCTTAGACCCTTCCCTAATCAAATCCATGAGCAGACTGTCTTTTGATATGGAGACAACCAAAAACTTAGCCACAGACTACATCCAGCTTTACCTCTATGGTACACGTACGTGCATTCTCTTCAAGAATAATCTTGGTGGGGCTGTAGCTAGTTCAGCGGTTAAGAGTACTGACTGTTCTTCTAGAGGACCCAGGTTCGATTCCCACTGCCCACGTGATAGTTCACAACTTTCTGTAACTCCTCTTTTAGCCTCCGTGGGTATAAGGCTTGCAAATGGTGCATAAACATACATGTAGGCAAAATACACACATGAAATTAAAATATATATTAATAATCTTGGCTTATAGTTCTACAACCTACAATCACACAGATAATTTATCAGTGGTCAGGGCATGATGAATAATATGATGTAGGAGAAGGCCAGGGCAATAGAGACAAAATTGCTTGGTCAGAGAAGGGGGGAGTGTTTCAGGAGTTACCAAGATTTAAAAAACAAAAACAAAAACAAAAACAAAAACAAAAACGTTGAGTCCTGCCCACCAATCACTGGATCGTCTGGTTAGGAAGAGTAAAGACTGCTCTGGTTAGTAAACTAATTTCCCTCATCAGGTAGTCTGGTGACCTGTCTTCTCTCTGTTAACCACTCCTCTACCTGTTGGTACTATTTTGGGGCTCAGATTTCCTTGTTTTGTTTTGTTTTTCCAGTTTTCTGAGATAGAGTCTCACAGTAGTCCAGGCTGACCTTAAATTCCTGGTCTTCCTGCCGCCTCTTCTCAAGTGCTGGAATTAGAGGCATTTCGTTTGTAGCCGCAGACTGCAATCCAATCTTATGTTTTGTTTGCTTGTTTTGAGGGCTTTAAAAGAAACCAACACTATTCTCTCTAAACCTAGTAGATTTTTGGATTATCTATCTTCAATAAAGTAATTCTAATGTAGGAAGCCACAACCAAGATTCCCTTCCCCCACCCTGACAGCCTGAACCCTAGTTTTGGCTCCCAGTTCCCAGGCTCTTACCAGTCATTATCGTAGGCATTTCTAACAGTAGCCAGGAGACAACCGGTCTCATCAACAGTTGGCGTTCCTTGTTTACCAGGCAAAGAATTCTTGGCATTCTGTGTGTCTTGCCAGGCCTGCTGTTTCACATTTCCATCGGCCTGGTCCAAAGGCTGAGGTGCTAAAGTATTTGACATTTTCATTATTGAAAGTCTCCCAAACTGAGGACTGCAGGTTCTCTGCACAGAATGCATCTTCAGACAACACCCAATAAAGACGAATTATCAAAAGTAAGAAAAAAAAATCAAGAAAGGAAAGAGGAAAGATTAAAAACAATATTAAGAATAAAAAGGAAAATTACAGCTATACAGAGGATCAATATTGTTCTTGGTTTTTTTGTTGTTGTTCTTTTCTTTTGTTTCTATTTATGTATTTATTTATGCATTTATTTATTTTGGTTTTCAAGTCAGGCTTTCTCTGGCTGTCCTGAAATGTACTATGTAAGACTAGGCTGGTCTGGAACTTTGGAGAGCCACCTGTCTCTGCCTCCTGAGTGCTATGATCAAAGGCATGCACCACTACTGCCTAGTTAGGACCAATCACTAGTAATAAAAGAATTATATAGTATTTTTACATTAACATGAATGAATAAGTTATATTTTAGGATTTATTTTTGAGTTACGTATGATGGTACACCCTGTAATCTTAGCACTTAGAACACTGAGGTGGTAGCCTGCGTTTGAGGCCAGCTTGGCAGAGAGACCTTGTCTTAAAACACAAGGACACACACACAAGTACATATCACAAAACTCAACTCAAGACGGTATAGAAAATTATGTTCTATTATAGATGTTAAAAGAAAGTTTTGTAGGTCAATTTTGTAGGTCAAACAATCCAGGCTTTTAAAACTTCTTTGAGAGTTAAAAAAAAAAAAAAAAAATTAAAGAGAATTTTTTAAAAGCCTGTACTCAAAGAATACGACACCAAATCTGGATTACCCTCTCTAATCCCAAAGTTCTTAGGACTTGACACAAACCGTCCTATATTTAATAGCTACATTAAATGTAATTTCTTATTTCGTCTCTCATGTACTGTGTCTCCAGCTCGGATTCCGCTCCCTGTCTCCTCGAAGTCCCTCTCCGATTCCCTTCAGAAAAGGGCTGACCTTGGGTTTTTTTTGTTTGTTTGTTTGTTTGTTTGTTTTGTGCTAGGGTTGTAAGCGCTGTGCCACCATGCTCATCTTAACACTGCCATTTCTGAAGATGCGCTGGAATTTCAAGCACACGTGGCCACTTGTGACTTATAACGTAAGGTACTGGGCATTGGATTTCTGTCTTCATGCTTGGATGTCAAGCACTTTACTAACAGAACCATCTTTCTAGTTCCCCCAGATCACTTTTCTAAAAGCTAGATTTTAAACAGGGTATGGTGGTGCACAAGTCTAATCCCAGCACTGGAGAAGCAGAGAAAGGTAGATCTCTGAGTTCAAGGCCAGCCTGCTCTACAGAGCAAGTTCTAGGACAGCCAGGGCTACACAGAGTAATCCTGTTTTATAAAACTCCCCCAAATTAAAAAAAAATATATGTATATGTATATGTATGTGTATGTGTATGTTGTATGTGTATGTGTATGTGTATGTGTATGTGTATGTGTATGTGTATGTGTATGTGTATGTGTATGTATATGTATATGTATATGATGTATATGTATATGTATATGTATATATGTATAGACTTATTGTGCATAGAACAGTTTGCAAGCTGGGAGACCTCAAACTAGGTGATGAGAATCCCCATCCATAGCTGCTACAGCACAGTTTAGAAGGCATACAGGAGGCAGCATTCTGACCTTTTAAAGTGATTTTCTGTTACTCATTAATGTTCTTTTTAAGGCAAGCAGAACTGGTTAAGCGTATTTCTCTATGGTTAATTGATTCAATTATATCGAATTATACTGATAAGCACATAAAATATATGGTCTGTGTTTTTGTTTATAACTAGAACTAGTGTTTCAAGTAAATCAGAATGTCTTCGAGCTTTGGGAAACATGGTTGTGGGCTACTGGCAACATTTTGTTTTTCTTTCCCAGTCCTCTCCCCCATTTGTTGGTCTTACAGCTGAATGGAGTGTCAGTCATTTAGTGCTGTCCTCAGTCACCTTGTATTTTCCTTTTCATAGACATCCGTATGTCACAAACTACAAGTTTGAAAGATTCATCAACGACGCTTCTTCCATAGTTCTTGCTCATCCCTCACCGAGGACATTGTTAAGTTATCGCTGCTGGCTAGATTTTTGAGAGATTATGTTATCTGGGGACATTATCCACACAACTAATAAGACAGTCAAAGAATGTGAAAAACACCTTCCAAACAAGGTCCCCAGCAGCCAAAGTTTGATCAATTAAACCGATTGTGTTTCCCTAATCTAGCTGACTTGGCAGAGCCGATCACGAAATTTTGGGTAACAGTTCCTGACTTATTAACATAGAACACTGATCTTTTTCAATATGATCACTTTTTTAAAATGCTATATTTTTGAAGGGTCTGGAAATAGCTTTATTTATTTTTATTTTTACTTATTTATTTATTTATTTATTTTTTTTTTTGGTTTTTTGAGACAGGGTTTCTCTGTGTAGCCCTGGCTGTCCTGGAACTCACTCTGTAGACCAGGCTGGCCTCAAACTCAGAAATCCACCTGCCTCTGCCTCCCAAGTGCTGGGATTAAAGGAGTTTGCCACCACCGCCCGGCTGGAAATAGCTTTATGTAATAAAATATGGCACACCAACTTGGTTATGGTAGTCCTAGCTTCTAAGGAAAAACAACAGCAATGACAACAAAAAACCAACAAGCCCAACAAAACAAAACAAAAACTGCTTTTTACATGCTCAATATCTTGGTAAGTGTGCCATTAAACACAGTCAGGAGTTTAGACACCAAGACTAAGGAACTAACATAGGAAACATCGTAGCTTGAACAAAATTCACCTAAAAAACAAATAACTTTTACTGGCTACATAAAAATTTCCCAACTAGCAAAACTTTAATAGAATAAAAACTACATTTTAGACTCCTCCCTGTGAGGTTTAAAAACTTCCAGTGTCCACTATGAAAAGTCCTACCAAGTCAAAGTGAACCGGAAACTCATTCCCATTATAACACAGAATAATGCTGAATAGTAGTCATCACTGAAGTGGAGCTTTGGGGGAGGGGCTGGGGCGGGATCTCATGTTTCATAGGCTACTTATCTCTAGTTCAGTCAAAGAAGGACACAACAAATTTGAGGATTTAGATTAGCTCAGTCAAGGCAAGATGGTTGTTACCTATCCCCAAGAACCCCAGGAAACATGTCCACAAAAGTGGAACGTGTAAATTTGGAGAGATAGTTCAATGCTCAAGAGGGCTTGCTGTACCTGGACATGGTGGGTAAGCCTTTGATCCCAGTATTTGGGAGGCAGAGGCAGGTGGATCTTTGAGTTCAAGGCCAGCCTGGTCTACAAAGTGAGTTCCATAAGAGCCAGGGCTCCACAGAGAAAGTCTGTCTCAAATCAACCAACCAACCAACCAACCAACCAACCAACCAACCAACCAACCAACCAACCAACCAGACAACCAGACAAACAAATAAACAAACAAAACCAATAACAAAAAAAGGGCTTGCCATTCACGCAGAGGACTGGAATTCAGTTCCCAGCACCCATGCTGGGTGGCTAACAACTGCTTGTCACTCCGGTTCCAGGACATCTAAAGCCCTCTTTCTGGCCTCCATGGGCACTCATACACATGTGAGCATACATGCACACATATACATACAAAGAAATATATGTGACATACATTTTCTTTTTAAAGAGAAGGATCAGTGGCACAACATTCTGCTAGCTTGAGAGATAGCAAACAACCATGTAATCAAATACATTTTTCTGGCTTGGTGTTCAAGTGTCTCTTATGATGTTATTGGATGTTCCAGTGATCTTCTTGCTTGGTCCATGCAGCAATAGGCACAACGGCTGTTCCCATCTGAACTACGGAGGTGATATCCCTGAAGTTTGTATCAAGTCATCCAGGCCTTATGAATTGGACTGTCAAGCTGGAAACAACCTCAGTTCAGGTTACTAGAAATTTATGGTACATTTCTAACTTTTTGTTGTTTTTTCTTTTGTGAATGAGAGAATAAATAAGAAAGAAAAGAAAGGACATGACTGCTCCTAGGTATGGTGAGACAGCATAGTTGGAGGTAGGGAGCTTTGAGAGAGTCCTGAGGGGACATGACCAGACTGAGCTGTGCTTTGTGGGGAGAGGGGGAAGGAGTGGGGAGTGGGAAGAGAGACAGCAGCCAGGAGGCCCAAAGGTAAAAAAATAGTGGGTAACCCAAATAGTTGGACTGCATGGGGAAGAGTAGCCCAGGCCCCTGGCTGCAATTTCCGGTGGGGGTGGGGTATATCAGCCTGGAGGGCCTGTAACAAGGAGGACTAAGATGCCAGGAGAGCCAGGTAGCCAGTGTCCAGCTTGATATGTTAAACAGGCACCTCAGCCATTTGTCCTAGGTTTGAAACCTAACATCCCGGTCTTTGGTTAATAATAAATAGATAAGGGGCTATTTGTAATCTTCTCAGTGACTACTTCCTGTTGACATTGGGGCATCCTTGTTTGGGGGGACCTATGGAAGCTGGAATATTGGCCAGTTCCATGAAGAGCCAGCTGATTCACTCACAGTCCAGGATCTTCCGTTCTCCCTGGGGCTAGGGCGTGCTGGTTTGTGAGGCTGCATCGCCTGGGGATAGTGGCTCTGAAGCTGTCTGAGATGCAGATTGTGAGGGAACATCTGGAGCTCAAGTGCTGGAAAGTCTGCAGTTTACTTGAAGTCTGCTGGGACAGATTGGATAGACTCGGAGAGAAAGTAAAATTTTGAAGTTTAGATTTGTTTGTTTGTTTGTTTGTTTTTTATCTTGGGTGTACATTTGAAACTTTTAGGCCCATGGTCCTGGTAGTTGGGAGAGGGGAGTCTCAAGACCAGGAGAGAGTTCCTAAGGAGTAGTCAAGTAGTAGACAGAAAAACCTAGGCTGTCCGTTGACAGGACTACTAAAATCTGTTTGACCTCTGAGATATGGATCCAAATTGATTCCCTGAAGCTACAAGAGGGTTTTTATTTTTCATTTTACAAAAAGAGGCAAAGTTTTAGCTATTTTAGCCTTACCACTGTTTGCAATCTGTACTGAAATTCACATTGTACAGAAGGAAGTAGCCTCACACTTTTGATTCATAGCTTGGGGCCCAAAAATGATTTTAGGTTAAAAGCATGAACATTCTTTGCTCTATCGAGAACGCTGGATGTATATAGATCGGACACATGTTTTTTTTAGCACAATGTGAAGCATATTTTTTTTTAAAGTAAGACAACTAAAGGAAATTTTAAAAATGAAGCTTGTGACTAGGATAGCATTAGCAGAGCTTTATCAGAGTTAGATTAATAGCTTATGGGACTCTGTTGATTAATGTTAAGACTTTTAAGTTTTTAAGCTTTAATATAGAGAGGGAAAGAAATCTGATGCGTTTTTTTTTTTATATACCTTAAATCACTTCTTTAGACCTTTGTAATTCTCATAAACACTTTTTAAAAAGTGATTGACAATTGAGAGCAGTCACCATAGTAAAGCAGGCTCCTTTAAATAAAAAAAAATAGTAAAAAAAAAAAAATTACCTTGAAAGCTATTTTATGAGTTTATCTCTTTTTAGAGTCAAATAGCAAGGTAAACTGTTAGTCTTTCTCAGCTGGAGGCCTAGAAAGTCTAAGTGTGTGAGGGCTGAGAAGACAGAGGAGCCCAGAAGGTGAGAAGGCAGCTGAAGCCTTGGGGGGATGGAGCTGGTATGCTTACTGCTGTTAAAGGTACAGTGAGTCCGAGACTGATAAATTGTAGCTGGAAGTATAATCCAAATGACTATGCATCATTTGAATGACAGACTTCCCCATTCCCTAAGGTGGGTCTCCTTAGGCTCTGGTGGTCTTCCTAGTTTTACTGGAAACAGTAGTCATAGGTCTTCCGCTGTCATAGAACCCAACAGTTCATTTCCAGCTGTCAACACAGAGCATCATAGGCCTTTGACTGTCAGACCCAGGTCTTAGATTTTTCCTGTAGAGGAGCTTGGGAAAACTGATCTTACTTTGACCAGGCAAAGTAGCGCAATCAACCACAAAGTGTCCACAGTTTGTGCAGAGGCCTGGCAGTCGGTGAGGTACGGGACCATTTTACCTAGTGGTGTTATTACAATTTGGTGGAGTCGCTGTGCCCCATCTATCTTCCTCAGAGTCCATCAGGTTCACACTCAAAAGGGGCGTGTCTATTATGGGAAGCTCAACCATTTTAAACACCATACTCAGCAGATCCCTGAAGAGTCTGAGGACCATCTATCTATAAAGTAGAACTGATTTTAGGCTTAACCTTGAAAATACACACAGGAGGCTAAATAAAGCTTGTCACTAAACGAACAGTTTACAAGTTAGTAGCTTAGCAAGGCAAGCAAAGACAAAGGAGCTAGATAAATATTAGATGTGAACTTGAGTAGGCCTTAGGGATTTATAAATTTTATTTATCAAATGTACCTTATTTATTAAACATATGTTGTTAGTTATCTAAATTTTCTAGAAGTTCGGTGTCGAGTAGTTAACAAAGACTTAAGTAGTTAGGTTTAAATCTCTAAGTTGGCTCTTGTTAATCATCGAAAAAATCTATACCAATGCAAAATATTTTGGAGACTTCTTGTTTCCTTCTTCTAAAAAGAGATGCAACGATAAACTAAGGCCTCAGTAGGACTGAGAAGTTTTATAATTGTTCCTTTATATCATGTGGTCATCTTAAGATAGGGAAGTCACATGGCATACCCTTTCACCTTCATAAAGATGGCTGCCAACCATGTGGTGTTTAAAGTATCTATTTTAAAAACAAGAGTTGAATCCAAGTTACATATATGTATATTCTAGACAAGAGTTGAATCACATACATAGGATATTACATCAAATTAAAATTTCTACGTGTAGGTTTTAACTATAAGCCTTTTGTTATACATTTTAAGCCAGATTTTGGTACAGATTTTATGGATTTTTAAACCATACCCAATGAATTTATAAATTATGAAATAGAGATTACAGTATGACCTTAAGAGATTTTTTTTTTTTTTTGAGAGCCGAGGTGCAGGGAAATCACAGAACTAAATGATTTTTAAGAGTGGGAAATTATAGAGCCTTGGAAATAAGAGACTTTGGGATCATTTGTTTGTGACAGAAGTTGTTACAATCTGCCAGAATTTGGAAATCAAGTGTGCCAATTTGTGGCCACTGATCTGTACTGAGGCCAGATAATAATATCCGAATAAAAATCTGAGTCCGGGGAGAAAGAGAGAGAAGGTCTCAGTGGGGAATACTGTGCTTGGGAGAGAGAGAGGCTCTTCCTGTAAGCTCTTAGAGGGAGCTGAGAGCTGAATGAAGCTGCAAAAGGCCAGATGGATTGTAGTTCCTAGGGGAGGGTGAGCTAAAGCTTGGGGAGAGCAGGAGGAAGGGGGAGACCCAGGCAGGTGCTCCGTGAGACGGTTAAAGTATTATAGTGTTAAGAGTTTCCATCTGGGGTGGCCCTAAGCAGAGTGCTAAACTTGTCAGAGAATTGGAGCCCAGTAGCTGAGGGGCTTCCTGGCACACAGTCATGGCTTTTGTAGTAAACAAAGAAGGCAGTTCTGGTGACACTTACCCAGTAGAGAAGGAGCAGGAGGGAGCAGGAGAAATGGGAGAAGTCCACATGAGTGTAGCCAGTCAGAGACACAGTAACCAGAGAAGCATGTAGGTGCCCACATGGAGGCTCAGAGAGACAAGAGCGGCAGGTAGAAAGCAGGTAGAGGAAAGCATCAGCTGAAGAACCAGACTTGAAAATTTGAAATCAAATTCTCTGGGTGTCAGAAGCCAGCAGAAACAAATGATCCATACTTGGGAGAGCCAGATCAGCAGCTTGGCTCGGGACAGCTGAGTACCCAGAAGGAAACTCATTTATGCTGTTCCCGGTTTCATCACCAAATGAGTGAAAAAAAAAAAAAAAGAAAAGAAAGAAAAAGGAAAGAACAAGAGCGTGATTGGTCCTGGGTATGGTGGAGGAGAAAGTTTACTATAGACACGTGGAAGAGCATAGCCAGAGGCAGGACCTCTGAGCATCCAGAGTGGACATGACCAGCCTGAGTGAGCTTTGCTGTATGGGAGGACGAGGAGGGGAAGAGAGAGAGGGGAAAGAGGGGACCAGGTACAGCAGCCTGGAGGCCCAAAGGTATAAAAATGTGGGTAACTGAAATGGTTGGATTACATAGGGAAGAGCAGCCCAGCCCCCTAGGCTGGAGAATTTAGGGTGGAGGGCGGGGTATGCCAGCCAGGAGGGTCCTGCAACAGGTAGAGACTGGGGGATGCAGGGAGAACAAGGTGCCAGTGTCTGCTTTGATATGTTAATGGGCACCACAGCCATTTGTCCAGGGTTTAAACCTAACCTGGTTTTGTTTGCTTTTCAAGACAGGGTTTCTTGGTGTAGCTCTGGATGTCCTGGAATTAGCTCTGTAGACCAGGCTAGCCTCAACTCAAAAGCAATCTGCCTGCCTCTGCTTCCCTAGTATTGGGATTAAAGGCATGTGCCACCACTGCTCAGTTATTTCTAGCTTTTAAAGGAGCTTTCATATTGCTCTCCATACCTATGGTATAACAGGATCCCCTTCATAAATCTCTTTTCTGTGCCTAGAAGTTGAAACATGTTCCCTACTTTCTCCTCTATCCGATTTAAGGTATCAGGTCTTACGTCAAGGTCCTTGCTCCATTTAGAGTTTTGTGCAGAGCAAGAGATCAGGATCAAGTCTCATTTCTCTACATGTAGCGATCCAGTCTGACCAGCACTGTAGGAACCTCTTCAAATATATACATGTAGCAAAAGGGCTTACATGGAGTTAGCCTATTAACAGAGATACCGTAGGCTATCAAATAGAAAGCCCAGGGTCAGGTATGGTTACCTTTTTGCAAGGTTTTGGTCAGTGGGGTCCCACAAAATCCTCCCAATTATTACAGGCTACTGACATAGCTCTTGGTTACCCTCCAGTGTTGGTAGTAAGACCCTATTGCTGAAGACATCACATACGAAAGTCATAGAACACAGAGAAATCAAGCGGGTATCGATCTAGAAGCTTCATCTGTACTGGCCTGCTTTCATAGTGCTGGAGGGTTCTATTTATGGTACCAGGGAGAGATGTATTTAGTAATCTTACCCATTTGTGAACATTGCAAGCTGAAATAATACCTGTCCTGGTAAGATGAATCCACCCAGGCAGCAGCGGCACAAATGTTACGGGAATAACCAACAATTTTCTGATTGAATTTAAGGCACACTCTACAAGATAGAATTAACGGCTGGAACTGTTAACTGGGCCCCAAACCCATAAGTAGCTAGGACATAGACCATAGAGGGGAACCTAAAACTACTACTCTGCTAAATGGACATAATTTTAAACTGTCGCCTAAATTCTTATTTTCATGCCTTTAGATTAGTGCAACCCTTAAAGAGAAACTTCTTGCTGTAGACGGTGATGAATACAGGAACTCACTGCTGGCCAGCGTGCGGAGTGTTAGAGGCGGGGTAGGGGGGTGGGGGGATGGGGGGTGGGGGGTGGGGGGGGGGGGGGGGGGGGGGGTGGGGGGGTTGGGGGCGGGGCCAGCTCAGCTCCGAATGGGTTACACCAAGGCTCAGGGATCACTGTGGAAGAGGAAGCAAGAAGCTTGTAAGAGCCAGAAGTAGTGAATGACTGTAGCAAAACATTGTTTCTGAACACGACAGGGCTGTTGCACAGATAAACTCTCAGCAGCGCTGACTGTATGTATAAGACCCACACAAGATCAAACCAGCTAAATCCCAAGCATGGACAGGGGAGAGGTTCATCATGTCCCACTCATAATGGAGGAGCTATTGGCAAGTGATGGCTCTAGTAGAAGGAGAATAAGTCTTTCTCGGGGATTTAGCCTCTGAAAGGCTGAGTACTCCAGTAGATGGCCCTATATCCATGTCCATATGGGGACCACTAAGTGAACTCAGGGGACTTAAAAAAAAAACAAAAAACAAAACAAATAAACAAACAAAAAAGCACATGAAGCTGGGGAAACTGGTGAGTAGCTAGAAGAGGAAGAGGAAGAGGAGGACTGGAAGATAGATCTGAGCAAAACACAATATAGGCCTGTGTGAAGTTCTCGATTAATTTCAGTTAAATGAAAATTAAAAATAAAAAATGAAAAAGATAAAAATAAAGATGGAAAACAGTGGCGGAGGACACTTGATGTTGGCCTCTGACCTCTACATGCATGCACACGTATGTGTGTGTACATATGAATGTATCACACAGACACACTCATGGAAATGTTACTTTGTACTTGACTGATACTTTTCCCTTGTATTTTTGACATACCAAACAATTCAATCTAACCTGTGGTTCTTTCCGTAAGGAGATAAAACAAAGTGTTAGGACTTTTCAGGGGCTCTCTGGAAAACCTCGCTTAGTTTAAGATTAAAAGACACTTAGAGCTGAAGAGGGGCAAACTGTCACAAAGGTCAAAAGACCAAGACATTTAGACAGGAGGATAGTCAAGTTGTGAAATAGCTATCTGTTTAACCAAAAGTGACAAAAGATTTCTACAGTGAGTACAGAAAATTTCAGAGTTGTATAAAAATAAGGTAAATAAAACAGTCCCTTTAACAGAAAAAATACTTTTTTTTTTTTTTTTTTAACCAAAGGTCTAAGGAAACTGAAAATTACTTTAAGAAAACATAGAATTTTTTGTTTTCTTTGTTTGTGGAGCTGGGGCTGAAAGATAAACTTTTCATACTCTTTTGTGAAGAACATACTTGTAAGCCAAAAAAACCTTTGTCATTTTAACAGAAGAAGTCTAATTTTTCAATCCGTACATTAAATTCATTCAATTTAAACCATGTAAGCCATATAAAGCATCTCTTTCCTATTCTTTCTCCTCTTTCCTTCTCTTTATCTCTCTCTCTTTCTTTCTTTTCTCTCTTCTTTGTTTATTTAGGCTTTGTATTACTCTTTTTATAAATCTCTTTCTGTAAATATTATTTTCTTCTTAGTGAAAATATATTGCTTATTACATAAAAGCACTTACCTTACAACCCGGACAGGAAGTGTGACCTCCAGGATAGCTGGAAGGAGAGAACTAACTCCCCAAAGTTGTCCTTTAACCTCCATGTACCTGTGCATGCATGCACACACGCATACATACAACTGTTAAAACCTAAAAGAACTTATATAGATTATATAATTGTCACGATTAAATCATATCTCATTTTCTTTGCGAAATGAACATTTTTAATCCATTGGTTTTATTTATTATTTATTTAAATCGTATTATTTTGTTTATACTTATTTTCTTGTGTATGAGTGTTTGGCTTGTATGTATGTGCACCACATGGACCGCTTGGTGCTTGCACAGGTCAGAAGAGGTCGCCTGGAACTGGAACCACGGATGGCTGTGAGCCACCATGTGGGTGCTGAGAACTGAAGCCAGGTCCTCTGCAAGAACAAAGGCTTCTAGCCACTGAGCCATCTCCCCAGCACCTTTAAAAAATATTTTTATATACAGATCCTCTTGATTATACTTACAGATTATGATTTGTAACCACTGGCAGCATTTCTTTTACAGAGGAAACTAGGAAGTGTAGAATGGTGGACTTTCAAACTAGGATTGTGCACGAGCGTACCAGTAAATCTGCCAACTCTGTCTTATATTCCATGTATCTAAATCTCCTCTTAGACTACATTTGCATGCTGGCAAGGCAAGAGGAAAACTGTGATGAAACCAGGCATTAAAAAAAAAAACAAACAAACAAAAAAAAAACAAACCAACAACAACAACAAAAAAAAAAAACCAAAAAACAAAAACCCAGCATCTTGCTATCTAGCTCTCATTGGCCTAGCCTGGAACTCTTTATGTGGTCCAGGCTGGGCTCACCTTAAGCTCACAGAGATCTGCCTACCTCTACCTCTGCCTCCTCAGGAATTGAAGGTTTGAGCCACCACAGCCTGCTCACCAACATTTTTTTTTATCTAAATTTACCTACGTCATGCGAGCTAGCAAAGCATTTGGGTTAGTTTCTACTTTCCAAGGAGTTTTACAAATATGCAATTTACAGAGCATTTACTTTGTAAGCCAATTAGGCAAAACTGTTTGCAAATTAACTTTAGCAACAAAGATCCTGAAGGTAGAAAATATCACATGTACGCAACATTTAGAGGCAGAGAAGCATGCAGAGAGATGAAGACAAAGATAATTATGGCTTTTATTATAAAATGTTAGCCACGAACCAGGCACAGGAACACACAACTCACGATTTTATTAAGGAATGGCTGCTTCAAATTGTTTTTGTCAGTTGAGATTGCTTGCTGGGGTAGTAAAAAGCGTTTTCTACTAATATTTGTAAAGAAGATTTAAAACTGTTTTCCATTTACTAGTTTGTTTCTACATAGCTCTTCCCCGTCCTTAGGATGAATCATCTCCCTGGTGTCTGCATTTCAAAGAGATGACATTGCGGTCTTAGAGAAGACAGAAACAAAAATCTGTATCTCACAGGTAAACGGAAGGAGCTTCAAGTTTCCTCCAAAAAGAACATTAGGGGTATATTTGTGTCTGATCCTTCGCTTCCATTTTCTCAGTGAGCAGCTAGCAGTTAATCCTAAGGAATCAGGACTGCATTTCAGGTGAGGGGCTGCAGCGGTGTCCACAGCTGTCCGGATGATGTTTCAAGCCCATCCAAGTGTGGAACCCAAGTCCCACCCCCAACACAGGAAGTTTGACTGAACTTATCCCAGGTTGCCACTGGGCAGGTGCTGGGCTTCACTCTGGGGGTGGGAAAATGTAGTCTGGCATCTAGTCCCAGCTAGGAAACCACACAGACAAGTTGGGAACAAAGTGTGTGGGGTGTATGTGTGTGGGGGTGGTTCTCAGGCCTGCTATGAGGCTGGGACCATTGGGGGCCACAGCTGAGGACAGCATCTGGAGGGTGGGGAGTGGGGAGTGGGGGGGTGGAACTCTGGCTTTGCTCATCAGTGAAGGTAGCAGCAGTTGTATGGAAGCACAGAGAGGCCTTCTATGGGAGACTTAGGCCGAGTGGCTCTGTAGGGGAAGGCCTTCTCCATGTTCCCCATGGTGGTGGTAGATGAGTCAGTCTTTGGTTCCAAACTGTTTATTTGTTGTGCATTGTGGAAAATGGACGCATACCCACTACTCA
The DNA here is from genome assembly GCA_030674055.1 of Rhabdomys pumilio. Lineage (NCBI taxonomy): Eukaryota > Metazoa > Chordata > Mammalia > Rodentia > Muridae > Rhabdomys > Rhabdomys pumilio. The sequence continues at coordinate 46,078,933 of JANHMN010000016.1, forward strand.
GGGTGGGCCAGAAATTAAATACCTTTTGCAGGTAGGAATGTCTGGGAAGGGGAGCTTATTGGCTAAACCCTCAGGGTCTCTAGATACCTCATTATCATGGAGAACTCTGTTCTGAGCCTAGGTGACCACAGGTCATATTTCCTTATGTGGGAAGTGTGGCAGGAATCTGGCAGAGAACAGGGAGCCGCCTACCATTTTAGGTGTGTATCCCGAGTTTCTGGGATTCAGACCTACTCTACCTTACCAAGTTTCCTGGCATGGTCCACCTTCCTGCATCCAAGTAGATAAGATATTCAGTCTATTTCCAATCCATCTTTTTCTGTTTTCACTCCTCCCGACGGGGATGCCCGACATTCAGGAGCCTGAGACATGTATGCTCACACAGATATGCCTGCACACGTGAGAGAACACTTGCATGTGTGTGCATGTGTGTGCATGTGTGTGCATGTGTGTGCATGTGTGTGCACATATGAGAAGACCAGTGGACAACAGTGGACAACCTCAAATGTTGTTCTGGTGCCATCCCCACATTTTGTTTGTTTGTTTGTTTGTTTGTTTGGTTGGTTGGTTGGTTGGTTTTTTAGAGACAGGGTCTTTCACAGGCTTGCAATTTGCCAGGTAAGCTAGGCTGGCCATATATTGTAAGCTCCTGGGATCTGCATTTTTAACTTTTCTAAAACTGGGACAATAAGCTTGCCACCACTCCCAGTTTCTGGACTTTTGTTTTGTTTGTTTGCCATGGATTCTGGAGATCAGATCTTCCTGCTTGTAAGACAAGCGGTTTGCCAGCTCACCCTTCTCTCTCCAGCCTCTGTAGCTGAAGGTTTTGTTGTTGTTTGTTGATAGTGATGTGTGTACATTTGTGGAGGGGTATACGTATATGTGTAGGAGGTACACGTATGTATACATACATGTGTATGGTGTGCATGTGTGTATGGAAGCCAGAAGTCTATATTGAGTGTCTCTGTCAATCGTTTTCCAACTTATTTTTTTGAGATAGGGTCTCTCATTGAACCTGGAACACACAAACTTGGATAGACTAGCTGGCCAGTAAAAACTCAGGGATTCTCCTGCCTCAGCCTCTCTTGTGCTGGGATCAGATATATATTTGCAACAGAAAACCATTTGCCCATTAACTCACTTGTCTACCCTACCCATTCTCCTGAGTTGGAGCCTCAGCATGTAATTTTTGTACATGTACGTCTATGGAGCTGAGATCAAATTCAGGATGCTGCTCTTGATGGTGGGCATTCTATCACTGGACCACACCAAGCTGGCCTGAAATTTTCTATTAATGTGCTAGAAATGTTTGCTTTGCTTTTTAAAGACAGGCTACTTTCTTCAGTCCTTTGTCTCAGGAACTGTATACCAATCAAAGAATGCATCACAATGTTTTGGGACTGTTCTTTTCTTTCCACACAGTGACCACTGCAATTCCAAACGATGGCTACAAAGCCTGCTCATTTTCCCAGAAAGGCACAAGACACTTATTGCCTGTCAGACCAAGTGAAACTCATCTCTGCCTTTGGTTTTCCTCAGATGCCAAGTAAGCCACAGGGAGTCTAGCTGGTAGAGCTGTTTTTCTGGGGCTCAGGGGAAATTCAGACTCCCCATCTTGTTGAATAGGAAAGTATGACTAACCAAGAAGCTTCAGTGAACAAACACAGAGAAGTATAATAAAGTCAGGGAATGCGAAAATGCAGGAACAAGCAAGCGCCTTAATCTGAAAGTGACTTTGGAGTCCACCACGTGGTCTGAGAAAAGGCTCTGAGGAAATGGGCCCTGAGGTGTTGGCAGTCTTGTCAGGACCTTCTTTACATCTTTTCTCCCCTTTTTCTTTTTTTTTTAGGCTAGAGTTTCACTATATAACCCAAGCTGCCTTGAAACGCCTTATTCTTCTACCTGCCGATCCCAAGTACTGGAATTACAGACAAACACCCACCATCCCTGGCTAGATCCCATTTGGACACTAAAAAGGATGGAAGTAGATACCAATACCATGATATTAGAGTTCCTAGCTGCTAGAACTATCAGCCAAACAATAGTTCAGGAAGAGTGCTTATTTCCACGTAAGGTAATGTTCAAGATGTTAGCCCACCAGAAACAGGCCTGAAGTTTTCATGTCCCCACCCCCACCCCCGGAGCTCAGTTTAGTTTCTAGACAATTGTATCTGGTAAGAGAGGATCTGGTGAGGACACAGTGATCAACAGTCTGTACCCCATGCATCTACCCTCTGGGTCTGTGATCATCTTCTCTTGTATGCTGTGGCAGCCAGTTTTTCAGGTTCTGTGAGGCACTTAATGACGGACCCTGTCATCAGTCTGGTTGGTTATTACACAGGCCAGAGTGTGTTCACAGGAGAAAGACAAATCTAGTGCTTCTTGTTAATTGTGGTTCTCACCTCCTAGGCATTGCCTCTCCTTACCGAAGTCACTCCATGCCAACAGCAGCTTAGACCTAAGAACTTAAAAGTCCGCTGCTTAGAGCTTGTGACTTCTGCTGGGAAGTGCAACTCAAAGGGAATTTTAATTGTTCACTCCTAAGATAGGCAGACCTGTGTATCTTGCTATTCTTAAAGGCACAGGAAGGTTTTAAGGCTTATTGATTTTATTTTTTCTGTTTTGGTTTTTCAAGATAGGATTTCTCTGTGTAGCCCTGGCTGTCCTGGAAGTTGATCTGTAGACTAGGCTGGCCTCAAACTCAGAGATCTGCTTGCTTCTGTCTCCCAAGTGCTGGGATTAAAAGCATGTGCCACCATGCCCGGCTTTATTGATTATTCTAGAAACAAAACCAAGCCAACCAGTTCTACCTACTGCCATTCACGAAAAGCATAGTGCAAAATGCTGGGCCTGCCTGGTGTGCAGGGCGCCCAACACTGTCTCTGGCAGTTGGGTCTTGATCAGAAGTAGGGAAAGAGCACAGATAGCACGGGAAGTGAGCAATCTTAGCTCTGTTAAAGCACTTTTCTGTGTCTGTAATATTTGACTATAGCACCTCATTGAATTTGTTCATCAACCCAGTAAAGTTATGGCAACTGTCCAATTGTCCATCCTTCACTGCCCACTGCTGTTCATTAAGGCATAGCTGACCAAAGTTGTGTATATTTCAGGTGTGCAAGTCAATGGAGTTTTTATTGTGTTATGTTGTGTTTAGCTTTAGTTTTGGGCTTCTTTCTCTCTCTCTCTCTCTCTTCCTTCCTTTCTTCCTTTCTTTCTTTCTTTCTTTCTTTCTTTCTTTCTTTCTTGGCATTTTTCTTTTTTAATTGTTTGTTTTGTTTTGAGATGGGGTTTTGCCATTTTACCCAGAGTGTGCTCGAATGCTCTTCCTGCCCAGCCTTCTAGCGGCTACAGGTTGTTTTAATGCTGCATTATCTGTTGTGAAATAATTGCCACACTGCAGTTACCTCACACAACTGCTCTCCGGTGCATGAGATGAGTCTACCGCTGCCCTCTGAGCGAGTTTTCAGTATGCTATATGGAATTTTACAGAGTTTATACAGTATGCTATTTCAGAATGCATTGCTGTGCATCAGGGGTCGGGTCATCCCGTAATTGAACCCTCTGTACCCTCTGATCCACAGCTCCCCGTTTTCTTCTCCCTCAAGCTCCCTGGCTTACTTCGGCTCTTTGCGTCTCTGGGTTTTTCTGTTTCTGATTCCTTTCCCTACCGGGTGCTCACACCTACAGTTTTCCTCTGTCAGCTTCACAGAAAGCTATCTATTTCTAGCCAGGTTAACTCAGTCCTCTTCTTTCTAAGCATGGTTGGGTATGTTCTCTCACTGGGTTCTTCTAGGGCATCTTACTCTACTGCAGAACTTGGATATATGGCTTTTACCTGTTTACCTGTGGGGCTTTCACCAAAGATTTGTGTCCCGGCACAGTGAGAGTGCTGGCGCAGTGAGAGTGCTGGCACAGTGAGAGTGCTGGCACAGTGAGAGTGCTCACTCATTGAATTTGTGGATGTGGTACTGAGACATTAACGCATAGGATCTAGAGTGGGGCCCTTGCCAGGTATTGAACAAGCAAATTGGAGGGAACAGAATCAGAAATTGCTTCACTTTTGCATCCCACTTGGGATGGAATATTGACCACTCCAATGGCTCTTGACCAATGAGTCATCTCTCTAGCCCCATGGGAGAGTATTTTGGTGTGTGTCACACTGGCACACTTTATTCCTCGTGGCTTCACATTCGCTATGGCGTAGCATGATAAGTTTTTTTTTTTTTTTCCTAGTAGTATTGGAAGTCGGCTTTCTAAGTCTGAGTCTGTCAAGTATTTAAAATTGATATTCCTCTCATGGGCTTCTCCTTGATGAGGTCTTCAGAGGCTTCCCCTTTGGACATTTGTCTGTGTTTATACCTGTAACTCCATCAGTATCAGGCATTCAGGGCCAGCCTTGGCTGCATGTTGAATTCAAGGCTAGCCTGTGCTATAAGAGACTTTTTGTTTTCTGGACAAAGTCTCATGTTGGCCTGGATAAGCTCGAGCTTCTGATACCCCAGTGCTGGGCTTACAGTGGGATACATTGGCTTTGACCAGATGGCAAGGCAGGACAGCAAGGTGGGAACATGTGGTAGAGCTAAACGGTCACCTTCTGCCCCGGGGGAGCCATAGAGAATGGAGGAAAGCAGCAGGACCTGCAGTTCCTTCTGAGGTCATGACTCCAGGGTCCCGTGGTTCTGCTAGTCAGCCCAGCTCTTCAATGTTCTATCGCTGCCCAGTGGAGCTGCACGGGGAACCGAGCCTGCCACGCATGGATTTTTAAGGATATGTAACATTCCAAACGCTAAGAAGGATGGGGCTTTTTACATAGCACCTTTCTTCAGAAGGTCCTACTGAAAATGGCTAAAACTCATAGGGTCCCAAAGGTGACAGTAGCAGGGCGTCTCAATCAAATTGAATCATGTGTATGAAAGGCTGGAGTTGGGGGAAGGATGCATGCTCGGCCTATGGAAGGCTCTGGATCCATTACTCGAGAACCACCTCCTCTCTACATCTGTGGGCCACGCACATACGAAAGACTTAAACTTTGAAGAGCTATTTAAGGGTTCATTGTTACTGACTTTCTCTGGAAATAAATTCTCTACAGGTAGCGTCAGAGTATAGAGTAGCCATTTTTAAGTAAGCAAGTTCACAGATTTAAGTCAACAGAATCCAGGAAAATGTGTTTTGGCTGTCGTTGTTCCAGTACATGAATACAACGCTCATCTTTTGGGCTATTTCCATGGAAGGTTATCAGTTATCCTCAGGCCAACTGATCTGCGCTGTCTGTGAGCGTGTCTTATAAAATTTAGCTTATCTAAGAGAATGCAAATCATAGGAAGTGTTTCTCCTTAGGTCGACTATGAATTGAAGTAGGCTAATGCTGCAAAGTATACATTCTATTTATACAATCTACATAGCTGATTGATCTGACATGTGTCCATCCTATTAAAATATAATTTCTTCAGAGGACATTTTGGAATGTCAAGGTCCACAAGCAGAATACATAACTCAGGAGAGCAAGGACCAGCTGCCCCCGCTGTGTCCCAGGGCGTAGCACAGGGTGGGTGCCTGGTGGCCATGTGTTACGTGGAGTGAATGGAATTGCACCGGTAGCTCCCCTCCCTGCTTCTCTCTTCTCCCTTTCCCTAAACACACCAGAGTGGATACAAACAATCCAGTTAAAGGGTATTGACTTTACAGAAATCCAGCAGTGGTGTGAGGTCAGCATCCTCCATAAATGTTTTGATAATTGTACACTTGTAATTAGGTTCTGCATGAGAGAGCTCGTTCTCACGGTACAGCCGAAGAACTTTCTTTGTAGCTTATTCCAGAGCCCCGGGGGTGGGCAGGGGAAGGGGGTCTCTGTGTCCTACCAGTCAGGAAATGAGTTTGCTGCAAGATCCAAAGCCTTATCATCCATAGACAGACAGTATCCTCTCTCTGACTTATTCCTAAAATGTGGTAGAAATAGATGCTGTGTCTCTAAAGGAAAGAAAAGCACCGACTGTTTATATTTAGGTTGTTGAATATCTTTCCATCTAAAGGAGAGCTAATTACATTGATTTTCTTCAAGGGGGTAGTTGGTTCTACGTTTCAGCTATTGTGTTTGCGTGTATATGTGTGTGTGCCTGTCTGAAAGTAACAATTCCAGTTTAGCAACCCCCTAATTGCAGGGATTGCTAAAAAGATTATTATGCATGTTGTTGCAGAGAGCTCAGCACTCTATAAACTCATGTAGCAGGAACTAGGGCATGTCTCAATTTCCCTTATAAGTATTACAATAAACCAACTCCTTTGTAAACAGCAGGCCTGGGACAGGGTGGCCCTGTGGCTCTGCACAGGCCTTCCGTTTCCTTTGGCCAATTCTTACCTTGTTTTTGGCTTTTCTCCTTCATTTTACCCTCTTCTGTTTCCCTCTCTGTCTCTCTCTGTCTCTCTCTGTCTCTCTCTGTCTCTCTCTGTCTCTCTCTGTCTCTGTCTCTCTCTCTCTCTCTCTCTCTTTCTCTCTCTCTCTCTCTCTCTCTCTCTGTGTGTGTGTGTGTGTCTGTCTCTCTCTCTCTTAGAAAAATAATACATGCCAGGTGTAAAGTCTGTAAACTAAAGTATAAAAATCAGAAATAAATGTATTGGATTCCCTCAGTCATGACCAACTTTTGGAAACTGGATGCTCTTCCAGATATCTTTCCCTGCATGTAAAATACGCTTATGGCCCACTTTCTGCACTGACTATTGTAAGACATTTAAGAATTACTGTAGCTTTCTTCCTCTCTCCCCCTTCCCCCTCTTCCTCTATCCTTTTTCCTCCCCCTCCCCCTCTTTTCCTTTTTCCTTGAATCTAACCCAGAGCCTTGCAAGCATGCTGGGCCAATACTCTACTGTTGAACTGCAGCCACAGCCCTTTTGTTCCATATCCACCCCCACCCCCCAATTTGGAGACAAAGTTTAGCTTTGTAGGCAAGACCTGAACTCATAATCTTCCTGCTTTACGACCCTGTGCTGCCATCCATGCCTGGCCTTTCGGCTTGTTTGTTTTTTGTTTGTTTATTTGTTTGTTTCAATTACGTTTAAAAACTGGTGCCGGGGATGGAGCTTAGGATCTTCTGCTAAAGACATGCTCCACCACTGAACCCTCCTTCAGCTCCTTTGCGTGTTTTTAAAACTTATGATTTGTTTATGTGTAGGGATGTTGCAGCTACATGTTTATGTGTGCCTAGTGCCCATAGGCGTCAGAAGAGGGCGTTGGATCCCCTGGGACTGGAAAACTGAAGTTATAGATGATAGTGAGCTGATATGTGGGTGTGGTGCTGGGGAGCAAACGTGTCCTCCAGAAGAACAGCCAGTGTTTTCAAGCTGAAGCATCTTTCCAGCTTTACATACATACATACATACATACATACATACATACATACATACTGCATACGTATATATATCTTTCTATATATATACATATACATATATATATATGTATATATACACACACACACATCTGTATATGTATGTGTATATGATGTATGTGTATATGATGTATGTGTATATGGTGTATATGTATGTATATATATGCATATGTATATATGTACATATATATGCATATATATACATATATATACATATGTGTATACACACACACACATATATACATACGTATGTATATATCTGTACAGGAACTGGATCTGGGGTCTCTGCAAGAGCAGTAAGGGTTGTTCATTGCCGAGCCATCTCTCCAGTCTCCACCAACTCCCTTTTAAAAACTTCATTTTTTTTTTAAAAGAATTATTTATTTATTTTATGTATCTATGAGTACACTGTAGCTGTTTTCAGACACACCAGAAGAGGGCATCAGATCCCATTACAGGTGGTTGTGAGCCATCATGTGGTGCTGGGAATTGAATGCAGGACCTTTGGAAGAGCAGTCAGTGCCCTTAACCACTGAGTCATCTCTCCAACCCAAAAACTTAGGCTGGACTTGTGTGCTTGGTGATCTTCCGACATTAGTCTCTGCAGAGTTAGAGGCACCTGGCTAGAAAACATGCAGACACACAGGCTTATCTCTTCCTGGGTCTGCAAGGCAAAGGTAAAGATTCTTGTCGTTAAAACTGCTGCCTGTTAGGAACCAGTTGGACTGCAAATCTCAGCAGGAGTGCTTGAACATCTGCTGACAGCAGGATGAGCTGCGGGGCACAGAAAGCCATGGGGGAGGTTACTGAGGAATTCTCCTCCCTGGACAAATGACCTTTCACACCCAAGTCCTCTGAGTTCCTCCCCCCGCCCTTTTTTTCTTTTCTTTCTGAGTTTCTAGAGGACACTAAGGACATCTGTGGATTTAAGGAATGATGATCGATGACTGCTCGGTGTTATAAGAGGTTCTGTTGCTCATTTTACAGAGGAACCAACAGAAACTAAAGTACGAGAGAGCACAAGAGGCCTGAGAGTGTGACTCAGTGGTAGAGGTCCTGGCTTTGAGCCCCACCCCCCAACACACACACACACACACACACACACACACACACACACACACCAGCCACAAGGAGACAAGGAGTCGCTGGGTAAACACTCATGGGGTGTGAGGCCAGAGGAGTCAAACTGTAGGGGAGAGCTGCCCGGGGATGCCTTTCCTGTAAAAACCAGAAACAGCTCCTTAGGTGGAAAATGTGAGCCCCAGGGAACAGAACGTGAGTCAGCTGGTTGTAAAGCAGACTCGGTGGGCTGGCTGGCTTTTTTTTTTTGGGGGGGGGGGTGCATTTTGAATTATTTAAGTATTTTTATTGGTGATACATTCAGCGAACACATCTGCCTTTCAGTTCCAGTCTTCACAATCATCCTCCTTTAGAAAAAGCCTAAATGACTGGTTCAGCAGCTCCCAGCAAAACTTCGTTCTGGAACCTATCTGAAATGCAGGCACTATGACTAAGAGGAACCACTTGGTTTGTTAAGAACTGGCTTTGTGAGCCTGACCTTAGGAAATGACCACAGATTACACAAATCCACACATGTGCCTGTTAGAGCGTGTTTGTCAAGAGTCCTATGTAACTCCGGTCTGATCTGCACTCAAAGAGACTGAGAGTAAAACTAGCTGCTGGCACTCCAGACTGATCAGCTATAGTGTGGGGCTTTAGCTAAGTCTCCAAGTTCCTCCTGTTTTCCAACTTGGATTTTAAGAAGTCTGCAGTTGCAAGCAGCCAACGGGACATAGCATTTCTTGCTTTCTTCATTCATACGAGATAACATTTCAAGGCATTAGAGGCAGCCCTGACATTCCTAGATAATTAGGAATGCCGGCAGATAGAGTCGGTGTGACCTGGAAGTCTCTCACTTTTCCAGCCTGGGTTAGAGGACTATAGACTTTACCCCCAGCCAGCTACTAGCAGATTGATCAGGGCCTCCAGTGGTCACACTGGCCTAGTATAGCCTCATCCTCCGCTGCAAGCCTGTCAACAGTCAGACTTGATCTAACTGGGGTTTCCTCCAATCAAGCTTTGATCTTTGGGTGTAGTTTAAGAGCGTGCAGCTCCTAGGCACGGATGAAAAGCTGCATGCTGGTGAGAGAGCCTTGGACACTGCTGGCCCTACCATGAAGATTAGAACGAGCCTCTTTTTTGAAACATATATCGCAGGGCGGTGGTGGTGCACGCCTTTAATCCCAGCACTTGGGAGGAAGAGGCAGGCGGATTTCTGAGTTCGAGGCCAGCCTGCTCTACCGAGTGAGTTCCAGGACAGCCAGGGCTACACAGAGAAACCTTGTCTCGAAAAAAAACCGAAAAAAAAAAAAAAAAAAAAAAAAAAAAGAAACATATATCGTATCCAGTTCGGTTCAGAAATGTACTAACCCATTAGTACACTTCAAAAAAGAAAAAGCAGGTCTGGAACTTGCTATGTAGACCAAAGTGGCCGGGAACTCACTGCCTCTGCGTCCTGAGTGCCTGGCTATACTATCCTTTTCTTTTTGGCAGTTCTGGGGACCAAAGCTAGGACTTCTCACCTGTCAGGTGATGTGGTCTTGGAACACCCTTTCATAAGGGAAATTTTTGCTGGACAAATTACTATGACTGGAACGGTACTGCCACCTGGTGGAAAGTACCCTAATTACAGGAAAATATATCAGCTGAATGAAGTAGAAAACTAAAACGACAGCAAAAGTTAAAGTTTTAAACAGTCCTCTGAAATTTAATTTAATAAGAAAATATCTAAATATATAAATTAAAATCTACTAATTAAAAAAAAATCAGTATCTTTAAATCTGAAGTCTTGTGACACTGACCGGTATTTTTCATCAGTAATTTTGAGAAGGAAAAAAAAAAAAATCCACCTTTTAAAAATTGCTCCAGGGACTAGAGAAATGGCTCAGCGGTTAAGAGCACTCTTCCAGAGGACTCAGTCTCAATTCCCAGCATCCACGTGCCAGCTCACAACAGTTTGCAACTTTGTTGCCAGAGGATCTGACTCCCTCTTCTGGCCTTTACTGGCACCCGGCACAGACACAATCAGCTGAACTGCACACTTCCGGGTTGGAATCCCGAAGAGGCTGCGCACGAACAAGGTAGCTGGACTAGGGTCGTGAGGAAACACCAGACAAATCCAGAGTGCGTCGCCTGCTGCAGAAGAACCAGACTGTACTGATCAGAAAGGCTATCTCTTTCTCCTAAAGGATAACATAGCCAGGCGTGGCGGTGCATGCCTTTGACCTCAGCACTTAGGAGGCGGATGCAGAGGAAAAGCATGAAAACCGAGGAGAGCCTGAGGGATCGCTTCAAATTTAAGGAGAGCATCAAGATAGCACAAGTGAGTTCAATTCATCATCTGGGCTTTCCTTTCCTGTAAAATTCATGATTGGCTGGGCATGGGGATGTAAACCTGTATTCCCAGGACTTGGGCTGAGCCTGCAGGGTTGAATTCCAAGACAGTTTAGGCTATATAATCAGACTCTGAATAAACAAAACAACGAAAAGTCATTTAGGCAATTGAAAAAACTTAGATATGACTTTTTACTAACAGGATTTAAACAATATCAATAATTTGATCATCAGGATGATTTGGTAATCGTATTATGGTCATGTATTATGGTTATAGAATTTCCTTGTGGCTGGGCGGTGGTGGCGCTCTCCTTTAATCCCAGCACTTGGGAGGCCAGCCTACAGAGTGAATTCCAGGACAGCCAGGGCTACATAGAGAAACTCTGTCTCAAAAAACCAAAAAAAAAAAAAAAAAAAAAAAAAGAAAAGAATTTCCTTGTGTTTAAGAATTTAGGGCCTAAGGAACATTATATCTTCTCTTTACCTTCAAAAAGTTTTAAAATTCATAGTACACCTCCTGCCTCCTCTCACCCTTCTAACACATGTGCACAGGGCCAGAGAAGGGCCAAGAGATCTTGAACTTTTTCATCTTTTCCGGTTTCCCAGCGAAGATCATGCAGTAATTTTGTAACATTTTTGCAAACAGCCCTGTATCTCTGAAAATTCGTTAAAGAACACTTACATTTGTTAAATACAATTTAATAACATCAAAGCAATTGTCCAGTAAATGGGAACAAAAGTGACTTTGAGGCTCTTCTAAGTGTGGTCTGGTGGTACTCTGGTACGTGGGAAGCTGAAGCCAGAGGATGGCTTGAGTTCAGGAACTCGAGACCTGTCCAGCAACATAATGAGCCCATAATGAGTTGAGGGAGAGGAAAAAACATGACACTGTATGGAAAAAAAATGTAAATATCATCATTTACCTCCTGCCCTTATACATTGTCAGATGGAACACTTCAGTAAGTAGCCTTCTAAATTTTTCCCGTGCAAATGTAAATGTAAGTATAGATTTGTTTAACAAATACATGTTTATAGTATATTGTTTTAGATTTATAATATATACTTATTTATTTTATAATATATGTATATATTTTATAATATATTTATATATTTTATAACACATGTGTATCTTTTCTAACATATTTATATGTAATATATAGAATTATATTATAAATAATACATACTTAACTCATATAACTAAGTATATGTTTATATACAGATTTTTTTTTTTTTTTTTTTTTTTTTTTTGAGACAGGGTTTCTCTCTGTAGCCTTGACTGTCCTGGAACTCTCCATAGGCCAGGCTGTCCTTGAACTCAGCCTGCCTGTGCCTCCTGAGTTCCAAGATTAAAGGCATATACCACTAGGCCTGGCTCTATACAGACATTTTAGTAGGTTCATGCAATCCTAGACTACACATGCTACTTGGTTTAAAATTTATTACATTATTTATTTGTATACATACATACATACATACATACATACATACATACAGGGATGTATACATGTTAGGGTGCACATGTGGGAGTCACAGAGCAACTTGCTGCAATTGGCTCGCTCCTTACTTGTGGGGCTCAGAGAATCAACTTAGATTATCAGGAGGAGGGAAATACCTTTACCTGAGTCATCCTGCCAGCCTCAGCTACTTGACTTTTTAAGTACTGTCATTGTTTTTTTTTTTTTTTTTTTTTTTTTTTAAAGAACATCTGCTATATAGATGACCTCAAATTTGTGACCCTTCTGAGCTCTGGGATATTGTTATTTTGTCTTTTTTTTTTTTTTTCCAGAGCTGAGGACCGAACCCAGGGCTTTGCGCTTGCTAGGCAATTGCTCTACCACTGAGCTAAATCCCCAACCCTGAGCTCTAGGATACCATAGTTGATATTTTCTCATATGTATGTGTGTGTGGCACATATACTTCCTTATTTTTTAAATCTTTTTTTTCTCATGTCTAGGATCCGAATATAATACAACTTATTTAATAATCTTCCTGTTCATCAGCATGTAGATTGTTTTCTTTTTCTATTGAAAAAAAGAAACGCCTTGCTTGACATTTTTGTGTTTTTAATTATTTCTATGGTTTAGCTGTGGAATCCGTGAGTCAAAGAGCGTCCATCCTTAGCTTACTGGTAAATATTACAAGGCCCACTTTAGATGGCAAAAGCTTATCTGGAATGGCTTCTTTTAGTGGCCAATGCCATAGCCATACATTCAGAAATATGTGGACAATGTACAGGGTTGATCCTACAGGGTTAGAATGCTTCTTGTGGCCCACGAGCGGCTCCCAGCTGTGCTCTGCTGACTAGCTCAGAACAATGACTGCCACCCTTGAATCTTTGGGTCTTACCAGAGAACATCTCTGGCTGTGTTCTCTCACGCAGGTTGGTACATGATCACCGTCTCTCAAGAGTTCATTGTTAACCTGAGGGGTGATGCCAGCTCTGCTAAGTGCTCTTAATAACCTGCGTGTTTTCTGGTGTGTTTACTCTAGAAACAGAGCTCCTAATTATCGTGACTCTTAGATCATACTTTCCTTTTTTTTTTTTTACTTTGCTTGTTGCTTTTAACCATTTTTCCATCTTTCACTCACTGCTGATTTAGTTATATCATTTGTGTATATACAGGAAAGTGTTGGAGAATACAAGAAAGGCTTAATGTAAATGAATAAATATCATAGCCCTTTCTAAAATACACTTATATAAGTTGGATTTTTTTTTTTATCTGCAGAGGATTGTTATGGTTGGAGAAGAGTGCATGTGAGGCGAGAGGCAGAAATAATTATCCCACTGAAATGTAGGCTCAGAGACTATTTCCAGGCCAATGGAAATGTTTTGAGTCATGCCTGTGAACTAGCATATGGAAAATGTAACAATAAGTAAGGTGAGTGTACATAACAATAACGTATTGTGTGTTTCAAAAAAATTCCCTAAGGACTGGCTTTAGCTCAGTGAGCAAGTGGTTCCTTCAGCAATACAGGGAACGATTCAAAAAAAAGGTAAGAGAGGCCACACATGGCAGCCAGGTCTAGATAGTGAGATTCTGTCTGAAAAAAAGAAAAACACTAAAAGAAAAAGAATTTCCAGATGCTTAATCCTATAGAAACAATCAATGCTTCAGGGATTAGGGTAAGATACACTTACCTTAAAGCAAGCCTGTGAGTCCCAGCACTCAGCAGAATCACTTGTATCGAGCAGTTGAGAACTAGTCTGGGCAAGGCTCTCTGTCTCCAACTCTGTTCATCTCTGTCTCTTGTCCCTCTCCAACAATGATGATAGCAATTGGATATGCATACCTTAATTTGTACATTATACAATATATACAGTGTATCAGAACCACACATGTTCCGAAATATGTAAAACTTTTATGCATCAATTAAGATGCCGTTAAAAGTATAGGAACAGCTTCTCAAGAATAGTTTACAATGTAAATATCTTCCATGGATAAGACTTACTCCTATGTTACTCTGAAACAGTGCCAAAGGCAGTTTTCTTGTAACATTTGTTGAGTCTCTTCTGAGTTAACTGCTAGGGATGGAGATGAATAAGACACACGTTGGCCCTTGAATAACTCACTTCCACGAGCACATTCTATGATAGAAAAACTGTCTAATACTGGACATGATGTGTGAAGGGAGCAGAGAGGAGAGGCAATGAGTTTTGTCTAGGTGCCAGGGAGGCTTCGATGTGGTACATAAAGGGAGTTGGCTGAGATACAACAGAGGGGTTGGTGAGATACAACAGAGACTGTTTCCAAGAAGAGAGAATAATAAGCTTTATTAGTAAAGCATTTGGATCCCTGGTGCACTTGTGACCTTGGAAGACGCTGAAAGTTACTATAAGCCTTAGGTTAGTAGGTCTCTTGTGGTATGCAGAGCATCTGGGGGCTTTGTAAGGTGTGGATTCTGATTCTGAAGGTCTGGGATGGACCTGCCTTTCTAACGAGGTCCCAGGGGCTCTGTGGACCACACTCAGAGTAGAAAGGCTATAGGCACTGTTGACTGTGATTTCCCTTGTCCTGTCAGTTGGCACAACTTCAGAGCAAAGAGCAGAGCACACATTCACCGTTTGCTCTAAGCAAATTAATACAAAGCAGCTGGAGGCTCTCTTTTGGAAGGGATGGCATTGCAGGAACAAGTTCTGATAGTAGTTGAGTTGCAGCAGCCTGGGTGCAAATAGAGACTGACCCATCCTGGAGGTTGCCTGCCAGATAGATGTCATGGAAGCCTGTGCTACGGAGAAGGCGATGGACAGGTCTGGATTGGCTTAGCCAGTTCCTATTGATCAAAGTGTTTGCTCAGTGGTGAAATCCTGAGTCTCGGGACCTCTGGTGGAGGTTGGGAGGAAGGTGGGACACATGGAATTGTCACAGGCTTTTAATTGTTTAGGGAGTTCCTTCAGCGTAATAATCAGAAAACACTAATCAGAGTAGCGTTTTCAGCTGTTTTGACTATGTCTTTTCAGATGCTTAGCTTGTAGTGAGAGAATAGCCACACCATGCTGGGATGCTTCGATTTGAATTCCTGACATTGTTTTTTTTAAGATCTAAAACTACTTACTCTTTGTAGATCAGTTAAGAATAAATGACATTTCAGGTTTGACAGAGTTGAATAAATGGTCTGAAATCAACCCTTCCTGTTCTGCTTTCCTATGCAGCCCTTGGTTTCCTCTGTTTTGATGAAGCCAGCACCAGTAAGGGGTTGGTAATGTGGCAAAATGGAGCCTGTGGTTAGAGAAGAGCCTGCTGTGTGATCTCCAGATAAGATTGTCGAGTGTTACTGTCTTCCCTGCTGCCCGAGCTGGTTGTGAAATGCAGTGGGCAGAATTCATAAGACTAAGGAAAGAGGAAGATCAAGTGATTATTTTTTTTCAGAAGAACTCCAGCTCTGGCCACGCCTTTCTTTCTTTTTTCTTTTTCTTTTTTTTTTTTTTGAGACAGGGTTTCTCTGTGTAGCCCTGGCTGTCCTGGAACTCACTCTGTAGACCAGGCTGGCCTCAAACTCAGAAATCTGCCTGCCTCTGCCTTCCAAGTGCTGGGACTAAAGGCGTGCGCCACCACCGCCCGGCTGGCCACGCCTTTCTTAACCCAGTGAAATTTCCAGTTTATATTGATGATCTGGAGCCTACCATGTGGCTGGAATTTAGCACCAGGGATTAGGATACTCTCATTAGCTTTATCAACAAACTTGTCCTACATTGAGATCCCTGTATAGATAAGATTGGACTAGAATAAATGCAGTTAACATTCACTGGTAATAAAACCAGATAGACACCAGAGCTTGTTGAAAAAAATGACAAACCCAGAGGCTGAAGGAGCCTAGATAGGAGGATATGGCCCTGCAAAGTGGACTTATGACAGCTTTTATATGTCCCTAGCTCAAGGTCAGAACCCACATCATCCAGTTCTGGCATCTTGTTAACTACTTGGTCACAGGGTGTCTAGATATTTTGCTAAACATCTCTGGTATGTCTGTGTCTTTTAGGAGGATACTAACATCCAAACCACCCCACTCAGTAAAGCAGATTGCCCTCCTCAATGTGGTCGGGCATCATCTGATTTGTTGAAGGCCTGAATAAAACAAAAGGCAAGAGAGAGGAAGAATTTGCTTCCTTTCTGCATGGCTGTTAGAGCTGGGGCATCCTATCTCATTTGTTCTTGAACTGAGATTTTTTTACCTTGGTTCTCAGTCAAGCTGAATGCTGCTTGCCGATGCCAGTTGAAAGGATAACCACTGGGGTGCCTCCATGACTGTGAACTCACTCATTACAGTAAACATTGGTGTTAGTGAGTTGTTTAGAACAATCACAGGATTTTTCCATCCTTCTGCAATCTGGAGAAAGCTTGTTTTGAGAACAATGTGTGTGAGGTGCTACTTTCCAGTGCAGCTGTTCCTTGCTTGGTTCACCCTTGGTTCAGAATCCACGATTCCTTTTGTGGAAGAATAGTATTTAGAAAGTGAGATTTAGGTCTAAGTTGTATTTTTAGGCCAAAGCACATGGATGTCATTAATGGCTCAGTGTGCACGTTGATAGAGTCTTTTAAATGAGATTACATTAAAGAGTCCACTGCCATCGGTATTATCCAGTAAATCCTAGCGCCAATTTGAATTAATTATCTATCATTCGTCAGTTTCCTCCTTATTCCTTTATTTCTTGCGTTGCTTTTCTTTTTTCTTTTCTTATGTCATAGTCTAGTATTCTAAAAAAAAAAAAAAAAACCAACAAAAACAAGCTAATTCACTTCACTTATTCTCTAAGTGACACACCATTCATTTTGCAGACCTGTGGGGATGCCAGTACTGAGCTGGGTTCTTCCCAGTACGATCATCTTCTTTTAATTGCTCTTTGAATGGAATATCTTATCCATCTTTTCACTTTTAGTGTATTGGCATCTTCGGGTAGGAAATATTCGTACGTAGCACATAATTAGAGTATACATATAAAACACATTTATGTAATATCTATTATTAATGTGTGTACAGGGGTAGGTACTGTGACATGTGTATGGAGGTTAGATGATGATTTCCTGGGAAGGAAAAGTACATTATCACATTAAAAGGCTAATTATTCCTCCTATCTCTCTCCATTTTTAAAAAAGAAAGATTTACTTATTTTGTATCGTGTACATTCAGAAGGGGCCAGCAGGTCCCATTACAGATGGTTGTGAGCCATCATGTGGTTGCTGGGAATTGAACTCAGGACCTCTAGTAGTGCTCTTAACCATTGAGCCATCTCACCATCCCTTCTCCTATCTCTTTAGCATGGCTTAAGGTGAACCAGCCCTTCCTGAGGGGTAGTCCCTTGGCAAGGTGATTGGCAGGCTAAAAAGGAAGAGATAGATATCCTTCTTTTGACAGTTTAACGGTAATAGCTTTCGTTAATGAGCCTTCAATGGTATGTGACACTGGGATTACAGATGCAAACGTTTTTGGCTTGAAAAATTTAAGGTAGGTACTGGGAATCAAACTCAGGTCCTCAGGCTTATATGACTAACACCTTACTAGCTGAGCTATCTTCCATCTGGGTTCCCTACTACCTGTGATTTAATATTTTTCTAATACTTTTTTCCCCCTTTCTTCACATCTTCTTGTAGTCCTTTCACAAAGTTGTTTTAAAGGATTTGGTAGATCAACTACGTAGGTTTTTCTTGGGTAAATTTTTATGATTTTTTTTTTTCTTTGAGGCTATAGACTAGTAGAAAGAAAAAGCTATCCCATGACTGGGTTTTGGTTTTTTGAAGGAATTGAACCCAGGGCTTTGCACCTGCTAGGTCAGAGTTCTACCGTAGCCACCCCACCCCCAACCCTGTTTTGGAACGGGCCAAATGTTTATCTGCATGCTTCGTGATTTCTGTTCCGTGACTGACTGTTGAAAATGACATGGGAATCTAATATTGTGGCGACTCACAAACGGCATTCTCTCCATTTCCTAGGGTTTCTGTTCTTTTATGTTTGTTTGCTTTGTTTTAAACTGTTGATCCTAAATTTTGTGTTTCACTGTTGCAGGTTTCCTCTGTAACACAGACAAATAGATGTGTGAACTTAAGGCCCTTTCTGGTTTTCCTGTCTCTGTGCCCTTCTCTGGGCTCATATAGTTACGTAGTCACCTTCTAATTTTCCCTGGATATGCTTTGAGTGCACCAGTCTCTAATGTGTAACTCCCAAAAGGTAAAAACCAGAAAAAAAAGGAGACGGGAGAAAGGCACTGGTCCTTTAAATATATAGTAAACCACATCAGCCAGGACAGTAGAGAAGGGAAATGCAAAAACAATGCCCAGTTGCCTCTGTTTGAGTCCAGAGCTAAAGTCAGGGTTGAGTACGGTTGTGGGAAGACACCTTTAATTTGGTCACATTTTTTTTCTTGCAGGGTGTGTGGAGGTTGTTCCAGGGACATGCACAGATGCTTGTCAGGGAGCTTCACTGGAGGAATGGTTAGCTATTACTGTGCTAAGAGCTGAAAGTGACCTAGATTAAGTGCCATTTACCCCTCTTCCCCTAAGCCTTCTTAAACCTTCAGCACATGCCAGTGTTCGAAAATAATTACACCTGACAGATAGAGCCTAAGCAACTGCTGGCCAGGGAGAGACAGATTCCTGATGGGTCTTACTCTGCCTCCTTCCCAGAATCCTCTCCCTAGATATCCATTTTGAGTCTTCTTGCCTTTTCTTCTGGGCTTTAATTATTTCAATGTAGAGAAGAGCTACATTTCCACATTTTGACTGTGGGGGTTCCCACAAATGCTATGGCTGACGGAGGAATGGTCAGAGTGAGGAAAGAGAGATTAGGATTAACATGACTTGTAAGGACAATTTTGGAATTTAGATTTCTTTAAAAAAACACACACACAAAGAAATATTATTAGACTGTGTTTTCATTTTAATCCCAGGTGTGGACTGTGGGGCTGGTTCAGACTGTCCACAGCAGAAGACTGTGATAGGCCTCAAGCTCTGGCAGATGATTTTGCCTGTCGCACATAGTTTCTGTGAGTGTGCGTTATGTTTGGAACTCTGGGGACTTTTCAACTGGAAATGCTAGGACCCCAGGAGGTGGGTGGCTGTGGGCGTTGGTTTGCTAAGCAGTTGTGTGCAAAGAAGAAACAATAAGAAGAAATTAGGTTTCCTGACAGTGAAGATCAAACTTGCCCCAAAACAGGAAGTAGTTTAATGATAACATCACCCTTGCCATCTCCAGACTTTAATCAGGAATCTCTTTCCTTTCCTCTCTATCCTTTTTTTTTTCTTATCTAGTGTTAGGGGATGGAAAGAGGGTGGAGAAGGGTGGAAGAAAGGAGAACCCACAATGTAGCAAAAAAACAGCAACAGTGACTTAGTTAGGGGTGTTGTTGGTTCAGACTTTTAGAGTCTGACACCCAGCTGGCCGTTTATTTAGGCATATTTAAATACAGTGTAACTTTGGAAATAAGTTTCCCCAGTAACAATGATTTCAACCTATGTGCATAATGAAGCTTAAGGTGTGACCACATCAGAACTCTTCTGTAAAGTGCTCACATGCAGAAGATGAGTTCTATAGCTGTAAGGGCCTAGGATTTGGTATGGTCTTGGTCATGTATATAACACAGAGGTCACCAGGCTATAAAATACTCGTGACATCTCCCCTAAGGATGGGCTTTACTGATTGATAAAGTTCAAGATAAAAGTCTAGGAAGGGAGAGTCTGGGATAAACAAAATAGACTGAGGAATTCAAGTGTGGCCAGGCCTTACAGAGTGCAGACCACCCAGCAGGCTGTTACTGCATCCATTTCTAGCCTTCTGGGCACATCCTCTATACTTAACACATTATTTCAGTTTTTATTTTAATATTTCCAGTTAATTTATTCACTTTCCATCCCAATATCCAGCCCCCTCTTCTCTCAGTCTTCCCCCAATATTTTTTAAGGTTTACATTTTTTAAATTTATATGTATGGGTGTGGGGGGGTTATGCACATTTGTATATGGGTGCTCACGGAACCCAGAAGAGGGAGGGCATCATCTCCAGGAGCTGGAGTTGTAGGTGATATGCACCTCCCAACATGAGTGCTGGAAACCCACCTAGGCCGCTTGCAGAGCAGTAAATTCTCTCAATTTCTGAACATTCTCTCCAGCCCCGAAGTTTCAATGTTTCACTTTGATTATTTACCCTTTTAAAATGATTTTAATGCATGGCATAAGATGACAGTCAAAATTGCTCTCTTAATACAATTGCCAATAAATTGTCACACATCATTTGTTAACCAATATTTTTTTTAAAGATTTACTTATTTTATTTTATGTATGTGAGTACACTGTTGCTCTTTTCAGAAACACCGGAAGAGGGCATGGAATCCCATTACAGATGGTTGTGAACCACCATGTGGTTGCTGGGAATTGAACTCAGGACCTCTAGAAGAGCAGTCAGTGCTCTTAACTGCCAAGTCATCTCTCCAGACCCAATTTTATTTTAAAAATCACGTTTGTTTATTTAATTGTGTTTGTGTGGAGGTCTATGTCATAAGTCACACATATAGGCCAGAGGATAACCTGCAGGAGTTAGCTCTCTCTTTCTACCAAGTGGTTCCCGGAGATGGAACCCAGATCATGGATCATCAGACTTGATGGCAAACATTCTCATCTGCTGAGACACTTCGCTGGCTCCTGGTATATTAGTTCTCCTCTTCTTTCTCCTTCTCCTCTTCTTCTTCCTCCTTTTCTTCCTCCTCCTTTTCTTCCTCCTCCTTCTTCAATACATTTTATATATTTTACATTGTGTATGTGTAGATCCCCAAAGAGGCCAGCAGAGGGGGTTTATATCCTTTGGAGCTGGAGTTACAGGCAATTGTGAGCTGCCTGATGTGGGTGCTGGGAATCAAGCTAAGGTCCTCTGGAAGAGCAGGAAGCATTCCTGAGCTCTTCTCTCTAGTCCCTCATATATTAATTCTTATATATCGAAGACCATTTTTGGATTAGATATTTTTTTACACCAATATTGGTATCTTTTAATTTTTTTTGATATTTATATATATCATCCTAATAGGCCATCTTAATTTTTTTTTTTTAATACCTGTCTTACTGCTGTGAACAGACACCATGACCAAGGCAACTCTTATAAGGACAACATTTAATTGGGGATGGCTTATAGGTTCAGAGGTTCAGTCCATTCTCATCAAGGTGGGAACATGGCAGCATCCAGGCAGGTATGGTGCAGGAGGAGCTGAAAGTTGTACATCTTCATCTGAAGGCTGCTAGGAAAAGACTGCCTTCCAGGCAGCTAGGATGAGAGTCTTAAAGCTAACACCCACAGTGACACACCTACCCCCAACAAGGCCACACCTACACTAACAGGGCCATACCTTCTAATAGTGTCACTCCCTGGGCTGAGCACATATAAACCATAACAATATCCAAATTATTGATTCCTTTGTCCTCACTGTCTTAGTTGCCAGTTTCTCCAAACTATCCTAAAGGGACACAACTTGTAAGGTCTGGCCCACCATTCACAGAGTTCATTCTCTATTGTCATGGGTGTCATTTGGAAAATGCTGGCTCTGAGCCACCACATCAGTCCTTCAGTACCTCCCCTTTCACCACAGTAAACAGCTGTGGTGGTAACTGATAGTTTCCTGGGGTTAGACACAGTTCGAAAACGGTATAAACCTTTAAGCGTTGTGCTTCTTGTAACTATGAATCTTTTATCCCTATCTCATCGAGAAGGAAATGATTCCCTCTGGAAATTAAACAGCTTCTTCTTTTTTTCCCCTTTTAGTTTTCTGAGACATGGTTTCTCTATGTTGTCCTGGCTGCCCTGGAACTCCCTCTATAGAACAAGCTGGACTTGAACTAACAGAGATCCACCTATCTCTGCCTCTCGAGTGCTGGGACCAAAGGTGTGTGCCGTCACGGCCAGGCTCCATTTTCTTATTCTATTTATTGTGTAGTGAAGAGGATTGAAACTGGTTTCCACTGAACATCATCCCAGCTGCCATCTCCTGTCTTGACCCTTCAACAGCTTACCTAGCTTTCTGGCTGCTAGACAGGGTATATATATATATGTTTGTTTCAGAAATATGGTATCAGTTTCTAATGTTTATGGTACTATTTACATATTGAAACATTTTATTCAGCCCTTAGAGTACAAAGCTTGTTTAAGCTTTGCCCATGTAGATGTTACTGGAGGAGTCAGAGATTGGCATGTTCCTGATGGGTTCCTTCTTCATAGCAGTAAGCAGACGGATGCACAGTCTAATTCAGAGCCCAGGTGACTATAATACTTCTCCTCCTCTGCACACATTGGGGCTTTTTTTTTTTTTTATTCAGATCATCTGTTATAAGGCTCAGTAGTTTCACAAGCTTTTTGCATATCAATAAAAAAAAGTTCTTATTTAAGGGTGTGAAGTTTTGGATTTTTCTGTCAGTTTCTAAAGATCTGCCAAGTCCTGATTAGGAAAAAGCCTCAGGGTACCTAAGAAATTTCACTTGAGTTAGAGAATTCAATCATTTATCAATTAGGGAACTTTGGCCAAGTTTACTTTAAGCCACATTTTTAAGTTCTAAAAGAAAGGCTCGCAAAGGAGCAGCAAGAGCAAGCCCTAATACATATGCAAATTCCTGGGCCCTAGGGAAGACCTGGATAAGGCACACTGGTGGGGCCCATCCAACCCTCTGTGTCTAATAAGTTCTCCATAGGACAGGGAGGAATACTTGATATAAGAAACATTACCTGATTGACAGCAATACATGTTTCAGTTTTTGCATTTGAGGCAGTATCTTTGTAGCCTAAGCTGGCCTCAATGTAGCTTCGATCCTCCAGCCTGGCTTCCTTGGTGCTGGGACTTACAAGCTCACACACCCAAGTTCAGTGGTGTTTCTTATGCTTGAACACACAGCAGAGCCACTTCTGCGATTTTAAAGCAAGAGTACAGGGCTGGGGTATATATAGCTTAGTGGAAAATACTTGTCTAGCATGTGTGAGTTCTTTGATTCGATCCTCAGGGTTTCAAAGAAAAATAAACTCAAAAAAAAAAAAAAAAAAAAAACCAAGTGACTTGGAAAACCCCACATGGTAAAAGCAAGCCATTTCTTCAAACAACCAGTGCCTCCTTCCCTGCTTCAACTCTGATTAGTCTGGACTAGTACCAGGGACAGGATCCTTCAGCTTCTCTCATATAGCAAGGGTTCACCGCCACAGCTCCAAACTTAAGTTCTTGTATCAAGTGGGAGAAAATAATAGTCACGGGGCTGTTGTAGAGACGAAGTGACACGGTTCTAGAAAACTGTGGAGTACCTAGCAAATGGCAGAGCTTGGCAAATGACTGCTCTGACCTTTGAACCAAGAGCAGAGCTTCATCCAGTCACAGGAGCACAGGCTGGAAAAGTAGCTCGGCAGTAGAGCATTGGCCTAATCTCAAGACCCTGGCTACTAGTCCCGGCACTGCATCCAAATAACCAAACACATACTAGGAACTTGACATCAGGGTATTGGTTGTGATTTTGAGATTGGCAGACCACGCCCCTTCATAGCACTCACTGGTGTTAGGTTTTATTGCTGCTTCTAGGTCTTGTATAGGTCTGTTTATTGTAAGCGTTTCTTTATGCTTGTGGAAATTGAGTCTGTTGACCCAAGGTTTTGAATTTGTCTAGGAAGTTGCAGATGTCTGCTTGGGTATACGGTCTGAGCCTCAGACTCTAAAGGATGAGGTGGGAGGCGTTAATGAGATAGAATCTGCAATACACAGTGTCCTGTATGTGACGAGTGCTGTAAGACAGTTGGCATACTTGCATCCATTGTTTTCAGTGCTTAGGCGCTCATTCCTATACAAACAAAATTCCCTCCTAGATCTATTACCCCTCATTAGGTATTCATATCACTGCACTGGCTACTAGTCTGGTGCTTAATGTGTTGGCTAGTCCTTATAGATACTCAGACTGGACATTTTTAGATTCATCCATATCCTCTCCAAAACTCTCAATCTCTCCTTAGAATTCTGTTTTTCTTCTATTTTATTCTATTTATGTATTTTTTTTTTTTTTGAGCATTTGTGCCTGTGTGCCATGCGTGTGTCTGGTACTTGTGGAGGATAGGAGGGGGTGTTAGAATCCCTGGAACTGGAGTTACAGATGGTTCTGAGCAGCCATGTGGGTTCTGGGCATCAAACTCGGGTCTTCTGGAAGAACAGCCTGTGCTCTTAACCTCTGGGATCTCTCCAGCCCTGTTTTTATTCTAAGCTTGGTGGGCCAATCAGTGGTTTTTCTGTCTCTTTTGAGATATGATTTTGCTCTGAGCACTAGTTTCTTACTAGTGAAATAATCTTAGGAGTAGCTCATGGCTTTCATAGTGGACACAAGAAAGCTCTCCATAAGTGGACTCCTCTCCCAGAAAACATGCTTCCTTAAGTAGAATGAGTCTTTGAATCTACATTGACTTTTGTTTCTTCTTTTTAAAAAGATTTATTTATTTAAATATTATAGGTAGGGTCTTATGTAGCCCTGGCTGACCCAGAATTCACTGTGTAGATCAGGGTGGCCTCAAACTCAGACTGTTTCTGTCTCTTGAGTACTGAGATTAAAGACGTGTTACACGTATCTCTTAACTTTTTTTTAAATTAAAAATAAAGAAAAAAAGGAAGACAAGATTGGAAGGTTAAAGACAGTTTGTTATTGCCGGCGGTGGTGGCACAGGCCTTTAATCCCAGCACTTGGGAGGCAGAGGCAGGCGGATTTCTGAGTTTGAGGCCAGCCTGGTCTACAGAGTGAGTTCCAGGACAGCCAGTGCTACACAGAGAAACCCTGTCTCGAAAAACCAAACAAAAACAAAAACAAAAACAAAAACACAAAACAAAACAAAACAAAACAAAGACAGTCTGTTATCGACTGCTCCTCAAGTTTGCTCTTAACTCCATCTCAGACTGAAATTTAGAACTTTAGGAGTGTCGGTGAAAATATGTGAGGAGAGAGGGAAAGCGGAAAAAGTGGAATCGTAAATTTTGCTTTATTCTATCTTAGAAGATGCAGTATAAGCAAAAGCATCAGAGTACATATACAAAGCCAGACTGGCTTCACTTAGAACTGTCTGTCTCTGCCTTCCAAGTGCTGAGATTAAAGCTCTTAATTGTAGAGAGCCTTAATCTAGTAAAACATTATCATGATTTTACAAAAAGGTCCATGAATGTACTGTAGGGTTACAGCAAGCAAACTACATTATAACCTCTCAATTTTTGAATGCAAAAGTAACATTTTATTATTATTATTTATTTATTTTTTATTGATAATTTTATTTACATTTCAAATGTTGTCCCCCTTTTCAGTTTCCCCTCCGCAAACCCTCCCCCTTCCCCATCCCCTTTGCCTCTAAGAGGGTGCTCCCCCACCCATCCACCCACCCACTCCCACCTCACCCCTCTAAGATCCCGCTTCACTGGGGCAACAAGCTTCCACGGGACCTAGTGCCTCCCCACCCATTGATGCCAGATAAGGCAGTGCTCTGCTACATATGTAGCTGGAGCTATAAGTCCCTCCATGTATGCTCTTTAGTTGGTGGTTTAGTCCCTGGGACCTCTGAGGGGTCCAGCTAGTTGATATTGTTTTTCCTATGGGGTTGCAATCCCTTCAGCTCCTTCATTCCTTTCCCTAACTCTTCCATTGGGGTTCCTGGACTCATTCCAATGGTTGGCTGTGAGTATCAGCATCTGTCTTAGACAGGTACTAGCAGAGCCTCTCAGAGGACAGCCATACTAGACTGCAAGCACAACATGGCATCAGCAATAGTGTCAGAGTTTGATGTCTGTGGATGGGATGGATCCCAAGGTGGGGTGGTCTCTGGATGACCTTTCCTTCAGTCTCTGCTCCATTTTTTTGTCCCTGTCTTTCCTTTAGACAGGAACAATTCTGGGTCAAAAATTTTGAGATGGATGGATGGCCCCATCCCTCAATTGGGTGCCATGCCTATCTACTGGAGCTGGTCTCTACAGGTTCTATCTCCTCTCTGTTGGGTATTTCAGCCAAAGTCATCCCCTTTCAGTCCTGGGAGCCTCTCACTTCCTTAGCGTCTGGGACTTTCCAGTGGTTCCCTCCTCCTCCATTCCACACTCCTTACTTACTGCTACATACTTCTATTCATTCTTCTGGCCCTCTAGACTTCTCTCCTGTCTCTTCTCATACCTGGTCCTGACCCCTTTTCCCTCCCCCTCCCCTCTTCCACCTGGGCCCCTAGTTCCCTTTACCTCTTGTGATCATTTTGTTCCCCCTTCTAGGCAGGATTGAAGCATCCACACTTGGGCTTCCTTCTGGTTAAGCTTCATATGGTCTGTGAGTTGTATCATGGATATTCTGAGCTTTTTTGGCTAATATCCACTTATCAGTGAGTATATACCATGTATGTCCTTTTGGGTCTGGGTTACCTCACTCAGGATATTTTCTAGTTCCATCAATTTGCCTGCAAAATTCAGGAAGTTGTCATTTTTAATAGCTGAGTAGTATTCTGTTGTGTAACTGTACCACATTTTCTGTATCCATTCTTCCATTGAGGGACATCTGGGTTGTCTCCAGCTTCTGGCTATTAAAAGTAAAGCTGCTATGAACATAGTGGAGCACGTTTTAAATATACTATAACAGAATCCATGGCAAAGTCCTTTAAGCATACTAAATGCCAAACATTAGAAGGAAAGCACAGATAGTTCAGGTTTTGGTCAGAAATCTGATGATAGAAATCTAGCTAGTCTAAGTCTAAAGTTGAATTTTTCCTTGGCTGTATTTATCCTCACTGAACCTGGGATGCTGGCATTGCATCGCCTCCTATGGTACCTAGCTACTTCCTTCTCATCTTTCCTCTCAGTGTGTCTGAAGCAGTTTAGTGTAGGTTGTCTTGAGTCTCAAGGTGTTTTTCCAACAGCTGTTTTTTGGGCAGTTTACATGCAAATAAACCCTAACTTTTCTGATTTTTAGCATGTGACAGGGAAGCATGAATCTGCTGTGGGTTTGTCTCAGTCACTGTTGTTCTGTAAGCAGTCACCACAACCAAGACAACTCTTACGAAAGAAAGCATTTCATTGGGGATTTGCTTACAGTTTCAGAGGTTTAGTCCATCATCATGGTGGGGAACACGGTAGCATGTACAGTGCTGGAGGAGTAGCTGACAGGTACATCCTGATTGGCAGGCTGAAGGAAAGAGAAATGGGCCTATTGTGGGCTTCTGAAACCTCAAAGCCCACCTCCAGTGACACACTTCCTCCAACAAGACCACACCTCCTAATCCTTATAATCCTTTCCAACAGTTCCATTCCCTGGTGACTAAGCGTTCAAATATATGTGCCTACAGGAGCCACTGTTTAAACAACCACAGCCATTGCTAGGCCTCCTGTCAGCCTGAGCTGTTGAAGCTCTTCCAGGAGAGATTCTGCTTTCCACCTCAGGTTTGTGGTAAGCACTTACTGCAGTTAAGTTACTTGTCCAAACATTTTCTTCTATCTTCTAAGTACCTCTTTATGCAGCACCTCTTTAAAATTTAAAAAAAATTATCTTATGTATACGTGTTTTGCCTGCCTGTGTATATGTGCACCACATGTATGTTTGGTGCCTGTCAAGGTATCCAATCCCCTGAAACTGGATTCAACATGTGGGTATGGAGAGCCAAACCCTGGTCCTCTGCCAGACAAGCACTCTTAACAGTTAAGCCATCTCTTTAGCCCTAGGGCTTCTATATAGGTTGGAGAATCAGCCCAGCAGTCGCATGTCTGGGCTGTCACTATTTCCCACCTCAGCGTCTACCCAGGTTCAGCTGCAGTGCCAGATACATTGTTTCTAAGCAGACTACTGAGCTCTTGCCGTTCCTTCGTAACAGCAGCAGCCCTCATTCACACAATTTTGGAGAGACCATAGCTATTCATTCTATCACCTCACAACTATTATGAGCTAGGCATATGGCAGGTACTCAGTCGAAAGCTTTAAACGAACGGATTCTGAACCTTCTGTTTGAGTTCAGCTCTAGCAGACACAAATCATCCAATTTTAAGTATCCACCCCCCAAACAGGCTATATAAGCCCCAGCCACACCATCTGGATAATGCATGTTTAAAAATAACATTTGTCTAAACATATGCACTCGAAGTTTTTTTTTACTAGTCCAGCACTCATTCAGTGCTCAGGGAAAGAAGATCCTATCTAAAGTAGCTGATAGGTCTACTCTTGCTTCTGTACATTGCTTTTTGATTAAGGTTAAACAGGACTTTCCCATGACATGCACAGTCTATCCTCTTTCCTCTGTTTTGAGACGGGGTCTTGCTAAGTTGTCCGGACTGGCCTCAAACTTGCTGTCTTGCCTACGCCTCTTGCCTGGCCTGTCTTTGTCCTTATGGCTAAACGTGAGCCAGTCAGTGGTCTGTTTTCAATTTTTGGAACAAGAATTTCTTCTTACTTTAGGACTTTTCAATCTTTCTTCACCTCAAACACTTTTCCCTCTCATTTTTCTCTCATTTACCACTTATGTTCAGTATAAATATAATTTCTTTTTTTTATTTGGAAGCTCTCTAAATTTCCCAATGTGGTTTTGTCAATATTTGCATGTATTCACCCATCCACTGAAAAAAAGGAGTTTTTTTTCTCCTTTGTAGCATTTAATACTATTATAATACCATGCAATTATAATTATGTTAAACATATGTATTTATATTAGTCTCTTCTACAAAACTTAAAGTTCCATGAATTAAAAATTATTTTTCTTTTTTTAACCACTCTATTACTAAGCTCTAATACCTTGTATACACAAGGCATTCAATACTCCCTGTCCCAGGCTTTTAATCCCAGTTAGGCACCTTCTAAAGAGCAAGCTTGATGATAAAGAAAAGGCTCACTGGTCAGAGAGAGGAAAAGTTAGGGTTGGGTGGAGAAGCAAAGAAGGAATAAAGAAAGCCCAGGACATTCATTTAGGAAGGTTCCCCTATTCCAATCCCAACAGCCATTCCAATGTTAAACAAATCACTCAACAATAGTTTATTCATTCCATTACAGAGTTAGGTATGCTTCAGATTACAAAATCAAGGTCATTATAATTTTGAAGGATTAGAATATCTTCAAGAAACCAGTCACAGTTTAGCTGAAGTGAACATGAACACAGGGTTGGTATTTACTGAGGGAAGTTGTGTTCCTTTAATATGTGAAAAGATAATGAGATACACGTTCTCAGTCACTGAGGAGGGCATTTTCTTTCTTGATGAGCTGCTACTATTTCTTTTTTGTAGCTCTTTTCCCTTCTCCTTTCCTTGGTTTCCCCTTTCCACGGAGCTTCTTTAGACGTCTTTGCTCATCCTTAAAGTCCTGATGCTCATCTCTGGGTGAAGAATGAAAAAAAAAAAAATCAGAGCTATGCTTACCACACTAGAGAAATACCAGTCTAGAACCGTTCTCTTGGCTGTTGACCATGGTTCTTCAGTGCACATGCTTACTTCGGTGAACAGAAAGCATGGAGGACCCAACATACAGACTGGCTAGGTTATAAGAATTCAGGTGTCAGTTTTCCTTTACAGACACAACATTACAAAGAAGAATAAACTTCCTGGCGAGCCTACATAAACCTGTGTATCTATAAGATATACCACCCAACATTTCCCTATGTCAAGGCTAAACACCTTGGGTTAGAATCTCAGTATTGAAAATTAAAAAGACTAAACATTAAGAGGAGTAAATCATGAGTGTAAGTCTTCAGTAGCTGAGCAGAGATCCTGACTGTCCTAGGAGTTGTCCAGAACAGCCTGAATGGCAGTGGATGCTGTTAGGAAAGGGTTGAGCAGATGGAAAGCAGACCAAGACAGGCATTAAAGGAGTCATGGCAGCCAGGACTAATTATACATGTGGACAGTGTAGAAGATGAAGACGTCTACAACTGTTTAAAGTGTTTACATTCTAAGACCAAATACCCAAAGAAAGTGCTTAAACATGAAAGCCATGGAACTCATGTAAACCTGACTTTAAAACACAGTTCCACCAGATACTAGCTCTGTGACTTTGGATATAAGACCTGGCTCTCTTGTACCTTAGTTTCCTCATCTTTAACAGGTTACATTAATAGCTCATGGTTTAATTATATATTGTTAATGGATTTAATAAAATGAAATATATATACATATACATATATATATACATGTGTGTGTATATGTATACACACACACACACACACACATATATATATATATATATATATATATATATACACACACACACACATACATACACACACACACACACAGGATGCTTTGCTGGGTCCAACTAAGCTGTTTTTTAAAAGATTGATTTTAAAGAATTTACAAAATGACCACATTGGGATTAGCTAGGAATGCCAAATAATTCTCAATATAGCTATAATAATTCATCTAAAACAGATGTTAGATCATTGTGTTCAAACTCTGTTGCCCAGGGCAAAAGCCTCTTTCTTTACCACAGCACCACAGAGCCCTGTGACCTGCTTCCTGTCTCCCAGCCATTGCCTTAGCCCAAACGATTCCTGGGTCATTGCAGGCACACTCCAGCCTCAGGAAGTGGCCTTTGTTCACTTGTGCCTCTGTCCCACAGTTCTTCCCTAGGTCTCCCCAGATTCACTCAGTACCCATGAGCCTTCACCTCAACCTCCATCTCCTCTGTGGGGCTGACCCTGACTGCCCTGCTCATCACAGGCCTGTCAGCACTCAGGATCCTGCTTAGCTAGTTCTATCCCGCCCCCGCCCCCCCTCCCCCACCCCACAGCAGGTTCAACATTGTCACAAAACATATATGATGTATTACATCATTCCCCAGTCTTTGTTCTCATCTACAAAGTCTGCTAGCACATCACGACAGCTTGTTAACTGCGTGAATCAACTGTTTGAGGCACTTACAATTTCCCTCCCTCTTTTGCAGGCCTTTACATCAGACTTTCTTTGTTGAAGTCATGTCTGTATTCAACTTGTCTGATGCTACAGATGGCCATGCACTGAAGACATCATTTACTATAACTACTGACTAAACACATACAAATAATTGTGCTTTTCAATGAACAACTGTTTAGTATTTTTCCCATCTTCAAAGATAGTTATGTCTTTGATCTTCAAATAAGCAAAAAAGAATTGTATCAAGCAGCATGTTCAAATAGTTGGAGGTGATTTCGTTATGGGTTATAACTTTCCATGGGATCTGGCTTCTGTTATTTTATTCTGGGTCGTAATAAAATTAGTTTGTTTTTTTTTCCCCGGAGGCAAGGCTAAAGGCACAGGAGAGAGTCCCCAGCAACTGCAGACACTCAGAAGCAGGCTGTACTTTATAATCTCGAGTCACGTATAAACCCACACTGCCTGTTTTGTTCATCACTGCTCCTCTAACATCCACCCTGAGTACCAGCACGTGGAAAGTACTTGAAGATGTTGGCTGGATGAATATGCCAACTCTAGCTCTCTGGACTGATGCTCATGCTGTGCTATTAATTTTATATCACAACAAATGGTCCCAAATTAATAGTTAGGTCCAATTAAAACATGTCATATTTTAAAGATGGCATGCAATTAAATTTTATGAAATATACTGTTTTAATCCTTTGTAAGGAGCATGTGTTAGTTTGGAAATGAAAAAGAAAGATAAGAATGACCATCTAGGTATTTTAACCTCTTCGCCCCCTACAAAGGTCTTAGGCACTACTCATTTCTTGAACCTACCAAACATATAAAGCACACTATTAGAAGTTATATAATTCATGAATTACCCTTAAAAGTGAAATGCAGTTTATTCAAGCCAAATTAATATATCAAAAAGGCACAAAATAAAATGCCAGAAGCGAGTGGGAGGAATAAGAATGTCAACGAAACTGCCACCGGCAGAGAACGGAGGCTTCTACACATCCAGTAAGAGGCAGAGCAGCGTGTGTGTGTGTGTGTGTGTGTGTGTGTGTGTGTGTGTGTGTGGACAGGACCAAGAACCAGCGGCTCTGACAACCATGGTGCTTGTGTGTGGCGGTGTTATTCCCTGTCATTTTGGCACATTCAGCTGCCCCCATCCTTTTTAGAGCAGTTTTAAATTAAAGAACAATTAGCCCTCTATCAGATGTGGGATTGGTAAAGATCTTTTCCCAATCTGTTGGTTGCCATTTTGTCCTATTGACAGTGTCCTATCCCTTATAGAAGCTTTTCAATTTTATGAGGTCCCATTTGTCAATTCTTGATCTTAGAGCATAAGCCATTGGAGTTCTGTTTGGGAAATTTTCTCCAGTGCCCATGTGTTCTAGGCTCTTCCCCACTATCTCTTCTGTTAGATTCATCATATCGGTTTTATGCAGAGGTCCTTGATCCAATTGGACTTGAGCTTTGTACAAGGAGGTAAGAATGGGTCGATTTCCATTCTTCTACATGCAGCCCGCCAGTTAAGAACTCAAGAAGTTAGACTCCAGACAACCAAATAACCCTATTAAAAATGAGGTACAGAGCTAAACAAAGAATTCTCAACTGAGGAATCTCAAATGGCTAAGAAGCACTTAAAGAAATGTTTAACATCCTTAGACATCAGGGAAATGCAAATCAAAAGGACCCTGAGATACCACCTCACACCAGTCAGAATGGCTAAGATCAATAACTCAGGTGATAGCAGATGCTGGTGAAAATGTGGAGAAAGAGTAACACTCCTCCATTGTTGGTGGGATTGCAAGATGATGCAACCACTCTGGAAATCAGTCTGGTGGTTCCTCAGAAAATTGGACATAGCATTATCTGAGGACCCAGCTATATTACTTCTGGGCATATATCCAGAAGAGGCTCTAACATATAACAAGGGCACATGCTCCATTATGTTCATAGCAGCCTTATTTATAATAGCCAGAAGCTGGAAAGAACCCAGATGTCCCTCCACAGAGGAATGGATACATAAAATGTGGTACATTTACACAATGAAGTACTACTCAGCTATTAAAAACAATGAATTCATGAAATTCGCAGGCAAATGGATGGAACTTGAAAATATCATCCTAAGTGAGGTAACTCAGTCCCAAAAGAACACACATGGGATGCATTCATTGATAAATGGATATTAGGGAAAAAGCTCACAATGCCCATGATACAACTCACAAATCATATGAAACCCAAGAAGAAATAAGACACCACACCGAAGTGTGGATGCTACAGTCCTACTCAGAAGGAGGAAGGAAATAATCTTGGGAAGTATAGGGAGAGAGGAATCTGTGAGGGAGAGAGGAGGGGGAGGAAAAAAGGGGTGGGTGTCTCAGATGTGGGAGGAGATGGGGGAGAAGTACAGAGGGTCAGGAATTTGAAAGGAGGTATGTAGTAGTGGGGGAGGGGGAGCTGGGGGTAGCCACTAGAAAGTCCCAGATGCCAGGGACCCAAGAGGTTCCCAGGATCCAACAGGGAAGACATTAGCTGAAATACCCAACAAAGGGGAGACAGAGCCTGTAGAGACCATATCCAGTGGATAGGCACAGCCTCTTGTTGAGGGATAAGGCCACCCACCCACCTCTCAAAAATATTAATCTATAATTCTTCCTGTCAAAAGGAAATGCAGGGACAAAGAGTGAAGCAGAGACTGAAGGAAAGGCCATCCAGAGACTCCCCCACCTGGAGAATCCATTCCATATGCAGCCACCAAACCCAGACACTATTGCTGATGCTAAGAAGCGCTTGCTGACAGGAGCCTAACATAGCTGTTCCGAGAGGCTCTGGCAGAGCCTCACTGATACAGATATGGATGCTTGCAGCCAACCATTGGACTGAGTACTCAGATCCCAATGGAGTAGTTAGGGCAAGGACTGAAGGAGCTGAAGGGGTTTATAACCACATAGGAAGAACAACAATATCAACCAACCAGACCCCTTGGAGCTCCCAGGGACTAAACCACCAACCAAAGAGTACACATGAGGGGACCCATGGCTCCAGCTGGATATGTAGCAGAGGATGGCCTTATGTTGCATCACTGGGAGGGGAGCCCCTTGGTCCTGTGGAGGCTCAATGACCCAGCGAAGGGGAATGCTAGGGTGCTGAGGCAGGAGTGGGTGGGTGGGTGAGCATCCTCATAGAGACAGGGTGAGGAGGGAGGGGAAACTGGGAAGGGGGATAACATTTGAAATGTAAATAAATAATATAACAAATAAAAAATGAAAAAAAACCCAGAACAATTAGACATCTCTCTATAATTCAATACACTTTTATGTCAGTTATGCTTTAGACATAATTCCAACAGGCATATGTTTCTGTTTCTTTATGAATCAAGGCAATTTCTGAATCCTCTCTCCCCCTTACCCTTTGATTCACCCGGACTCTCATAAGAACCACAAAACTGTAGGAAGCGACAAGCTAATTGTTTTCCTTGTCGATCTTCTAAAACCACCTCTCATAAAACCCTGACTTTCCCCAGTTATTACCTGTAAAGGCCAAGGAAACGGAGGGTGCCCATGAGTGCAAAGTACGTGTTGTGATTTGGATACCAGTCGTAAGTCTCTTTCTTCTTGGCCAAGGGCTGCTCTCTGAACAGGTTCACCACTTTCATGGACTTTGAATCAGTAGGCCTGGCCACTTCACCAAAGATCCGGGCACTCAGACGAGACATGCGCAGTGCATACTCTGAAAGTGAAGACATTTCCTTGGCGGCAAGGAACAAGATTCCTATAGAAAAGGAGATTAATAGGTGAGCATGAGAAACCCCACATTTACCTAGTAAACATCTTAGAAAATGAAAAGATAGCGCCCATGAATTATTGTAGCCTTGGGCAGGATCTGCCTTGGAGTGGAGACATGCCTACTTCTCTCTCGCCTGCAGTTTTTACATTTTGTGTTCATGTACTATGTTTCTTCAGTGTACTGCCTTTCTTACAACTTGTAATTTAGTAGGTTATTTACTTGTCACGTCTACTTCTTTGCAAGCTGGATGAAGGGGTCAGGGAAACAAGTTATTCTGCTATGGCATCGTTATTATACCTTTAGAAAACTACCACCCAAGCAATCTGCAAGCAAATATGCTGACTGCTTGCCATCTAAAGGTGTAATCATGGCAAAGAAGTAATTATGCTGTTGTCTTTATTATCAGTCCTTTGAACACTGTTCTCCTCGAGGGCACCAGATGGCTCTGAGAACTGCTAATGAGTTATGAGGTCATTTGGCCTCTAGGTTACTGGATTGAATTCTGCCTAGCAACTGCAAGCCACGAGGGAAAAACAGACAGTGGCTCTATAGAAACAAAATCCAACAACTCAAATAAAGATCGTCAGCTCAAAAGATTTGTTATTCCTGAATAAAAGTCACTTAGGAATTACGGTACTCTTTATCAGCCTTAATGCAAACTAGCTCAACAGTAACTTTCTTCAGAGGTACAGAACGAAGGGACAGATGTGAGAATGATAACTAGGGCATTAAAAATTATAGCTAAAAGATATATATATATATATATAAAAAACCCACATGATGGACATGTAAAAATCAAGAATGTTTCTGGGGGCTAGAGAGATAGCTCAGCATGAAGAATGCTCGCTGCTCTTCCAGAGGACAGTGCAATTCATAGCACCAACAGTTGGACTGTTGCTCACAACTGCCTGTAAATCCAGCCCCATGGGATCTGATGCCCTCTTCTGGCCTCTGTGGGCACTGCACACAAATGGCATGTATTCACACAGGCATAGAGACACAGACACACACAATAAAAAGTAAAAGAATACACCTAGCAGTGGTGGCATATGGCTTTAATCCCAGCACTTTGAGTTGTCTGGACAGCCAGAGCTACAGAGAGAAACCCTGTCTTGAAAACCAAAAAAAAAAAAAAAAAAAAAAGGAAAAATATTAAAATATTTACCACCACCACCACCAGCAAAAAGAATGCTTCTGGTAGAATAATTGTGCCATAGAATAACTGTGCCATCTCATTCTAGGTCAGGTGTATGGGCAATTGTTGGTAGCATATACCACCAGTTTATGTAAAATTTTCATGGCACAATGAGAATCCTTGCTGGCTAAAAGATTATCTGGGGGAAAGTTTGGTTGAGATAAGGAGGAGCTAGATTCTGAATATAAAAAAGGCATAAATCTATCTTGAAAAAAAGTAATGGGAGAACTACAAGAAGGCGCTAACGTAAAACAGCTCTTCAGTGTTCTGCACACTACCCTGCAAAGCAAAGTCTGCTTCCATCAAACTAATCCTTCAAAAATAGAAATGCCGGGAGAGCGTGGGAGGGAACAAGAATGCCAATAAAATGCCACCTGCAGAGAAGAGGCTCCCACACACCTGCTAAAAGACAAGACTAGGTAGAGGGCACCTGATACATTTCAAAATAGTGCTTGCAAGAAAATAAACTCAGTTTGTTTGAGGAAAGTTTTAATGCTATTTCAACATCCAGAAACAGAACAGAGGTTGACCTTAGAACAACTGTAGACCATCAATGTCAAACCATTATTACTCTGAATGCTGACTAGATGATCTTGGGCCAGCAGTGCCACCCAAAGGCTAGCCAGGGGAGAAGATTCACAGCCTCATTCAAACTAATCTGGGCTCCTGTAGCTTTCTATGCTCTTCCCTTTTCACAGCCTGCTGGGGGTGGGGTGGGGTGGGGACGACAGTGTGGATGCAGGTGGGTTTGAGCTGCTGTGATCAGAAGGAAGGTTTCATTTTTAGCAGGGGAAAAGGCATCATTACCAGTTTACACCTCAGGAGAATATAACAGTGCCATAACCCTTCCAAGGTTTTTTAGATGTCCCGAAGTCTTCAGAAGCAGCCATGTTTTTATATATGCTTTAAACAACAACAAACAACAGCAACACCACCACCACCACCACCACAAATAAAAATAACAAAGAAAAACCTCCCCCCAAACCTTGACTTTTTCCAAACATAAGTTTAAACAACCTTTTTCCCCATTTATTTTATTCTCTTTTGCTTAATTACTAGTATAGTATCAGAACAGATTTTCACTGTAATTGCATAACATTTCCAGATACTTTAAAGCAGGCTGGGAACCATCATTTGCTACAACATTTAAAGGAAAATACATCTTGAATTACCAATCACTTTATTCTTTAATAGAGGCTACAGCATGAGACCTGGCTTTGTATCCAGGCTCAGTCATTTGATCTATTCTGAACTCTGCCTGTCTAAATTTTACTTTCCATTTTTTTTCTGAAAAGAAAGACTACAGGGATACCGTGAGATGTTAGGGAGGGCAGCGGCTCTCAGTAAATGGTAATTCACAAAAGGAACAACCCTAAACCTCTCCGACAGCTTGGTGTTCGTGTTGCACACAGACACCGTTCATTTGCTGATTCCTTGTCCTGAACAGAGAGAGTGAGTGCACAAGCACACACAGTTACTCCTGCACCTCCCTGAAATGATACCCTCATTTATAAGGCCTGATGAGGGCAATGGGGGCAGCCAGATCCTTGGTAATTTGACAGGCAGGAAGGAGAGGAGGAGACTCTAGGAAGCAGCCAAAGCCAACCCAGGCTGCTAAGGTAACTCCACACTCACGATGCGGAGTAGCACACAGGTGGGATACATAATCAGTAATAAGAGCAGATTAGACTCCATGGCAACACAGACCATAACACCCAAGTCTTAAAACAACAGTCTTTATGACAAAGAAAGAGAATAGTCCTCTTTAGACCCGAGTTCCTGGCTCAGCCCTACTTTTAGCACCACGGCTTTAGTTTCCTTCCACAGTATGGCCACACATCCCAGTAAATGACAGGGGAAACTGATTTAAAAAAAATATATATAGATATATATCTCAATCACACACACACACACACACACACACACACACACACACACACACATATACAAAGGATATGCTTTTTATAAAAGCTTTAAAAATTGTATTCATTTATTTTGTGCTGTTGTGTGTGTACGTATGTATGTATGTATGTATGTATGTATGTATGTATGTGGGCATACGCATACTACAATACACATGTGGTGGTACAAGGACAGTTAATGGTCCCTGATCAATAGAGTTGACTACAGTGTCTTCTTTATCTATTGAGCCATCTCACTGGTCTGGAAATACAAACAACACACAAATAAACCAACAGAGGCCAGGTGTGGCCTGAAACCTGGCACTCCAAAGCATGGGCTACTGATTCTCTGTGAGTTCAAGGCCAGTCTTCTTCTAAGTGGAGTTTTAGGCAAGCCAGAGCTACATGGTGAGACCCTGACTCAAAATAAAAACACAGGCTAAATGACTGCTTTCTATAACTGGTCCTAAGACTGATACATTGCTACCTCCTTTCTCCCTTTTCTAACTTTAAATTCAAAACAAAACAAAAAACAACAACAAAAACCGAGGCTGGAGAGATGGCTTAGCGGTTTAGGTGCTCATCATCAGGCCTGTAATCTTTTTGAGTGTGATCTCTAGAACTCACATGGTGAAAGGAGAGGACTCCCCCAAGGTGTCTTTTGACCTCTGCATGCCTGAGCACACACAAATACGTGTAAAAATAAATTTAAAAATTTAGGGCTTTTCGAGAGCTTAGCATGCTTTTTAAAAAGCGTTTCAATTTTATGAAAGAATATAACCAATATAACCTTTTAAAGTGACATTAAGTCTAATAATTTACCTGTCAATTAGATTCCAATTCACATAAAATTACCGGAGGAGTTACATAATAGTGTAAAAATTAAAAACAAACAAACAAACAAAAGTTATTTGTGGGTGAGTCTGTGTGAATATGTGCCCAGGGAGGCAAGATGGAGAGAGTTTCCCTAGACCAGTGGTTCTCATCCTTCCTAGTATGGTGACCCTTTAATACAGTTCCTCATGTTGTAGTGACCCCTTCAACCATAAAATTATTTCATCGCTACTTCATAACTGCAGTTCTGCTACTGTTATGAATTTATGAATTGTAATGTAAATATCTGATATACAGGATATCTGATATGTGACCCACAGGTTGAAAACTGCTGCCCTATACCGGTGTTATAGGTGGTTGTGAGCTATGGTACTAGGTGTGATACAAACCTATGGTACTAGGTACTATGGTACTATGTGACATAGGTACTAGGAACTCAACCTGGGTTCTGCAAGAGCAATATGCACTATTAACTACTGAGCCATCTCTTCAGCCCCACAAATTAGTTCCTTTGAAATATCATGTTTCTTTAAATGAGAATGAAAGAAAAATACAGGAGAAAATAACTGTTGAAAATGAGAAGCAAAACCAAATTATATATGTCAAGCAAAACACATAAAGCCCACATCTGTACATTCAGAACTCCCCCCCCCCCCCACCCCTTTGGCATAAAAAGGCAAGTTATCTTTTTTCATGGATCCATTTATTTAGAATGCCCGCAGGTACACTTGTGTAGGTATCAGTGTAAATCAGTTATCACCATCAGGAGTTCAGTTACTCTTCACCTTATTTGAGTTGAGACTGACATGGAAAGCTGAAGGCATAGTGCCTGCCCTAATCACGACGTCCCAAGGAATGCACATGGGTTGTTACTGAGAAGCAACCTGCTCAGAACGAGCATTTAAAAATTGATACCAATTATTTTACTAGGTCACAGGGCATGAACGCCACCGAATAGATAACTTCGTATTGTTCAGCACGAACAACTCCTACTCTCCGCTGTCTGATTCGATCACTCCTCCGTTGATGGAAGCAGTAGTAGTGTCATTCATTTTCCCAAGCATCATCTAAATTGCACTTTAAATAACTAGCAACAAACATGGTCTGCACTTCCCACACAAAACTGAGTCTGAGGCGGGCTAACTAGGAGAAATGACATGCACTTTTGGTTTGTTCGATTTCCCACAGGACGCAGGAAAACCCCCAGGTATTTGTGGGGTACACGTGAAACCCCCAGGAAGGCCCTAACTGACTCGACTGGATCTGGCAATTCCACCAGGCTAGGGACCCGTATTTGCCTGCAGCGCCGCCGCCCTCTGCTGTGACCCCAGCACTGCCCATGCCTTACCTGCCCCTGACCTCGCTCGCGCGCGCCCGGAAGACCCGCCCCCTTGCTTGCTCCCTGCTCTAGAGAGCAGGAGAGAGGCGGAAGCTTGGTGGCTAGAGCGGAGAAGGCGACCAACCCGGAACTACTATCGCTCCCTGGGGGCGGGACCTCGGGCGACACCTAGCGGCAGCGCTCGCTCTGAGCCGAGGGCCTCCGCTGGTGAGGAAAGTCGGGTGTGTGGGTGTGGTTCTGAGCGTGGGGGGAGTTTTAGTTTTCCAAGAAGGTTCTGGAGGGACCACACGCTTCATTTTGTTGAGAATAGCCAGATCTGAGTCCTTCGTCTCTGAAGCAACGTGCTCTGTGATAGTAGAATGAAATGCAGTATTTTTCCTTTGTCCTCACGTTTCATTTTTCTTTTCCTTAGAGCTTATGTCCTATGTGCTCCGTACTACTTGATGCTAGCTCGGAGTCTTTCTGACCCTGTAAGAGTCGTATCAGTCAAGGAGTTCAGCCGTGTCTCTCTCTTCAGCGTACGGGGATGGAACTGTTGGGTAGGAGATAGGAGCAGTGGTAGCATGGAGACAATTGTGTCTTGGAAGACAGCCCAAGTTCTGCTTCTCTGTGTACATTTGGATAAGCTATTGTAAAACTCCAGCCCTTTTCTTTGTTTGTTTTGTTTTGTTTATTGATACAGGCTTTCTTTGTGTAGCCCTGGCTGTCTTGGACTCACTGTGTAGAACAGGCTGGCCTCAAACTCAGAGATCCATCTGCCTCTGCTTCCCAAGAACTGGGATTAAAAGTGTGTGCCATCACCCCGGACCCAAACTCTCAATTAAAAAAAATAAGCAAGATGTCTTAACTGTGGGGCAAGAAAATATCATAACCAACGGACAGTTATGAGATCAATCATGGGAGCTTGAGCAATCTCAAAAGAAATCAGATCTGTGGACCAAGAAAACTGCAGCTTTATCTGCGCAGCGGTGTCAGCTGCAAGTCAGAGTGCCCTTTACGGTTAACTGTCCTTGGGGCTGAAGATAGGCTGTTCATACCGCATCAAAAACTAAGGCACTGTGGTATTTGCCCACGTGTGCACTAGTGAAGGGTTTGCATCCGGCAAAGACCATGACTTCATTGCAAAAGCATTTTCATTGTGGCCTTGGCCTCCATTAGAAGTTTTTCTAGAGGATCCTGAGAAGAAATATCCTTAAAAAGTAATCTGACCCACTGTGATTTGGAAAAGAGAAAGGCTCACCCTACTTTATCACTATGACACCCACTTTATAAAAATAAGAATAAAAACAATACAATGGGGAATCTACTACGCTGCTCACCATCTCTTTGAAACAGCCGGCTCCTTGAAATCTTCGCTTTCTTGTTAGGTAAACGGCTCAAACTGTGTGTCTCCTCTGGAATTTTTTCCTTGAAAAGACAAGAGCGGAGAGACTGCCTCTTATAAAAGAGGGGTGTCTCCTCAGTAGTTATCGAAGCCTCTATTGACAACAGAAACACTATCAGTATTTCGCTCCTTGCAAAATCTGCTTTCAATAGAGCCACCTTTTATAGGGATTACTATACA
Organism: Rhabdomys pumilio; assembly: GCA_030674055.1. Lineage (NCBI taxonomy): Eukaryota > Metazoa > Chordata > Mammalia > Rodentia > Muridae > Rhabdomys > Rhabdomys pumilio. Next base: position 46,120,637 of record JANHMN010000016.1, read on the forward strand.
GCGCGTATTGAGTGCTTGGTAGGTCGATTGAGAAACGAGTACTTACTTTCTGAGCATTAATCAAGGCCTTACATAAATACACTAACATAGATTTTAGAATTGAGGCAACTCAGCAGCTAGTTCTCTGTGTAGAGGAGGGTATTCAATTGACATTGTCCTCACACCTAAAGAATCTGTTTGCCAAGTTTTAATATGTTATCAACCCACATTATAGTATGCAATCTTATTAACATCTACACCGAGGCTGTTAAAGTCCTGTGCATAAATACAGCCACCTACCCCCATGTTCTAGGCAGAGAACTTTCGATTGTGTTTCCTGTTTCTGTAGGTTTGGGTTGTTTCTAACCAATGCCCTCTAAGTTCTGTAAACACGAAGACCTTTATTCTAGTTTGCCTCTCTGTTGCTGCGATGAAACATTGACCAAAAACTCCGTGGGGAGCAAACTTGATTTGGCATGCAGCTTACAGTCTATCATTTGGAGGGACCAAAGCAGGGGCTCAAGGCAGGAACTGCAGCAGAGATCCTGGAGGAACACTGCTCACCGGCTTCCTCCATGACTTGCTCAGCTTGCTTTCTGCTACAACCCAGGACAACTTGCACAGGAATGACACAGCCCATAGGGGGCTTGGCCCTCCCAAAGTAATTATTAATCCAGAGAATGTCCCATAGACATGTCAGGCCAATTTGATGTACTCAATTAAAGTTACCTCTTCCTAGGTGACTCTACTTTATGTCAAATTGATAAAAACTAACCAACAACAATTCCCTTCTGTATTGGCTGTTAGCTTTAAAGCCAAATTTGTAATTGACTTATGGCATGAAATAACACACACACACACACACACACACACACACACACACATATATATATATATATATATATGTTAAAACATATATACATACATATGTAAAAGATCCTATATATGGGTTGATAACATATTAAAACTTGGCAAACACATTCTATAGGAGCAAAGACAATGTTAAATGAATACCCTCCTGTAGATATAGAACTCACTGCTGACTTGCCTTAGTTCTAAAATCTATGTTAGTGTATTTATGTAAGGCATTGATAAATGCTCAGAATAAAGTACTCGTTTCTCAATCGATCTACTAAGCACTCAGTAAGCGCTATGTAGTAATCCCTATAAAAGGTAGCTCTACTGAAATTATTCATGGGGAGTTGGTTCCAAGACATGTCATGGACATCATAATCTATGGGTGCTCATCATATTTGAATATAATACATGCACAGCTTATGATATACTTTAAATCATGTCTAGATTAGTAATGATACATATGTAAAAGATACGTAAATTGTTGTTATACTGTATTGTTAAGGGAATAGTGACAAGAGAAAAAAATGTCTGCCCATATTTGCTCCAGATGCAAGTTTTCCCTCAAAATGCTATTGATTAAGTGAATCGATGTATGGAAACCCACGGACGTTGAGAGCCTGCTGGATTTACATAATGCTTGTTGGTTCTACTTTGTATGGTTTTTCTTATCATTTTAATAGATTTTCTATATATGAAAAAGGTTTGCTTTAATTGTGTGTGTGTCTGTGTTTGTCTCTGTGTAGTTATGTTCCCGTGAGGGCGTGTGCCAGTGGAGGTCAGAAGAGACTGTCATACCCCCTGGAAGTGAAGCTATAGGAGTTTGTGAGCCATCTGACATGGGTGCTGGGAATTGAATTTGGGCCCTGTTCAAGAGCAGTATGTGTTCATAACTGCTGAGCCATTTCTTTGCTGATTTATGTTTTTAGTATGTTTTTGTGAATATTTATAAATCACATCATATCTTCCTTCCTTTATTTTTTAAGACATGGTCTCCCTATGTAGCCTTGTGTTGCTATCTAGATCATGTTGGCTTTTGGCCCACAGAGACCCACATGTCTCTACCTCCTGAGTGATTCGATTAAAGGAATGTTTCATCATGCCTGGTGATACATTTTTCTTAAAACACAGTCAGGTGTTTGTCTTAGTTTGTGTTTCATTGTTGTGAAGAGACACCATGACCAAGGCAGCCTTATTTATTTATTTATTTATTTATTTATTTTTATTTATTTATTTTTTTATAAAGGACAACATTTAATTGGAGCTGGCTTACAGTTTTAGAGGTTCAGTCAGTCCATTATCATCATGGCTGAAAGCATGGCAGCATCCAGGCAGACATGGTGCTGCAGAAGGAGCCTAGAGTTCTCCATCTTGATCCAAAGGCAGCCAGGAGAAGATGGACTCTTCTGTACTGGGTGGAACTTGAGCATAGGACCTCAAAGCCCACCACCACAGTAACACACTTTCTCCAATAAGGCCACACCTACTTCAACAAGGCCACACCTCCTAATAGTGCCATTCCCTGGGCCAGCCAAACATATTCAAACCACCACAGTGTATTAGTTCTTCTGTTAATAACCCAATGCCACAGATTTGGTATGTTGAAAAGAGGTTTCTTTTGGCTTCTGGTTCTGTTTGAAGCACTTGGTGATAGCTTCCTTTTCTGGGGTATGTGTATAATGCTTGTGTGCACACTCATGTCTGTGAGCATGGGTGTATGAGCTCAGATGTGGAGGTCAGGGAACTATCTAAGGTGTTGGCCCTTGCCTTGCACCTTGTCTAGGACAGGGTCACTCTTGTTCAGTGCTGAGTACAGCAGGCTAGCTGGCCTGGGCTATGCTCCTTCTGTTTTCTGGTCTCCAAGTCCTGGTGTCCTGGTGTTAGAGATGGGTGCTACTGCATCCAGCTTTTGTGTGTGTTCTGGAGATTCTGATTCAGGTTGTCCAGCTTGCATGGCAAGTGCTTTTCTCAGTGAGCTATTCCCCTGTTCCCCTGGCAATAGCCCTCTTGCTCACAGAGTCTTAAGGTGGTCCACAGCAGCACATGGCAAGAGACAGTGAGCATGTCTATATCTTCCTGGTCTCTTATGAAACCACCAACATTCATTCATGAGTACTTCACCCTATGGCTTAATTACCCCATCTCTAAATGCCCACATTAGATTAATTTTTTCCTAATACCTCACAGTGAGGATTAAACTTCAATTCATGAACCCTTCAAGGATACTCCCAAGTCATATCCAAACCATAGTACAAGGAGGTATAGAGAGTGATAGGTAGGCACTGACTGTCATTAAGTAGAATTTATAAGGGCTGCTATAATTAAATATTACACCCAGTGGCTTACCTCCATCATATTTCTGGAAGTTAGATGTTGAAATTCAGTTTGATTGCACTAAAATCAAGACATCGACTAGGCTTTGCTCCTTTTTAGAACATATGCTTCTTCAGGGAGAATAGTCAGTTCTTTGACTCCTCTGATATCTAGCTAGTGGTTATTGGCCCTCATTGGTTTGTGGCCACATCATTTCAATTTTCAAGGCTAACATCTTCAAATATTTCTTTGTTCCCTAGATAGATTTTCCATGGATCTTAAAAGATACATATGATTGTATTTATGACCCACCTGGCTGGTCCTAAGTAATCTTTTTATCTCAAGACTTTTAATTTAACTATACATCTGAGGACACTATTCCAATATAGAGTAATGCAAGTTGGGATTATTTGACTTTTTTTCCTATTTTAGACTTTTTTTAAAAAATTTTTTTCATATTTTATTTTTCTAGTCAAGAACTAGAAGACTATATTGAATAAGCGTGATCAGAGTGGACACTTTTGTCTTGTTCCTGGTTTTAGAGGGGATTTTTAAGTTGTTCTTCCATTTAGTGTAATGTTGGTATATATTTGTTGTACATATTCTTTATTATGTTGAGGTATGTTTTTCTATTTTCTTCAGGGCTTTTATCATGAGGAGATATTAAGCTTTGACAAAGGCCTTTTTATTTTTTTGCAGTTATTGTGGTTGTATGGTTTCTGACCTTGAAGTTAGAATTATCCTGTCTCAGTATCCAGAGTGTTGGAATTACAGACTTAAACAACCAGCTCTCACTATACCAGTTTTATTTATAATAGCCTAAACTAAGAAACAACCCAGACGGTCATCAGTAGGCAAATAGATAAGCACACTGTGGTACCTTCTACAATGTGAGAGTAAGTAACAAAAGGGAGTAAATTATGAATGAATACTTTTATGTCTCCTTGACACAAGTTAAAGTCATCAGAGGAGAGAGCCTTAATTAAGAAAGTGCTTCCATTGATGGATTGGGTATTAGGTCTATCTTGTACCTTACTGACTCAAATTGGTATAGTTATGCTCTAATTGTATTCTAAGAGAAAAGTTTTATTTTAACAGAAACGGTGATATGTAGGAGGAGCTAAGGTGGGAGGAGTAAGGAGAGGAAGATAAGGAGTAAGGAGAGGAGGAGAAAGAGAGGAGGAGCTAGGTGACAAGGGGGGGGGACACACTGAGGTGGATGTTTTCGTGTCCCCGCCAGTCAAAGATAATTGATATATCTAGGTTGGGTATTGGGTTACACTTCTGATTGATATTGAGCATTAACAAACTTATAAAGCCTTTGATTAACATAAAAAATAGTATAAAAGCAAAAAGGAGAAATGGGGGTGGGATAGGGGTTTTCTAGGGAGGGAAAATGAGGAAAGGGGATGGCATCTGAAATGTAA
>JANHMN010000016.1:46125310-46172369 GCA_030674055.1 Rhabdomys pumilio
AAAAAAAAAAAAAGAAAATGCTTCCATAATATGGAGCTGTAGGCAAGCCTGTAGGACATTTTCTTAATTATTGATTGATGATAGATGGCCCAGCCCATTGTGGGTGGTGCCACTTATGGACAGGTGGATTCTGTAAGACTCCTGGGTTCTATAAGAAAACAGACTGAGCAAGGCATGACTAGTAATCCAGTAAGCAGCATACCTCCATGGCCTCTGCTTTAGCTCCTGCCTCCAAGTTCCTGCCCTGTTTGTGTCCCTGTCCTGGCTTTCTTCAAAATGGAAGTGTAAGCCAGATAAACCCTTTTCTCTCAAATTTGCTTTTCAGTTACGGTGTTTCATTGTATCAATAGAAACCCTAATTAGGATAACATATAATTATATCCATGAGTCTCGGAAGCCTTGTGTTAAGTGATATGTCAGACTCAAAAGGCTACATGCTATATCAGTCCACTTTGGTGGCTTTGTGGAGGTGTTTCACTGGGATTGTAGACTACAGGGACAGAGGACCACAGAAGGGTGCTAGTGAGGAGGAAGAGCGATTGGCCTCAGAGGGGTGTGAGGGAACTTTCCTGGGCAGTAGAAGTGCTTTTCAATTATACTAGTGGTTACACAACTGTACTTGTTTGCTAACACTCATCAAACTGTATATGTAAAACGGCTGAATCTTGTGGTATGTAAATGATAACTCAGTAAGCTGGTTTTAAAACGAGAGGTGTACTTTTTATAGCTCATCAAATGAATGCTTCCTCTACTTCTTTAAAATTTAGATTTTGCTGTGTAGATATGAATACAGAAGAGGTGAAGCTCCTTCCTCCTGCTTTCTCTCTCACACTCTGTCTTCTCAGGGATGATGATTATGATGATGGTTGGTGTGTATTCTTCCTGTGTGTGCATTTGTCCTTTTGGACATCTGTATGTGCCACAAATAGGATTCAAACAGCCATGCCTTTCATTCAAAAAGTACACAGTTGGGAATTTTCTGTATACATCTTTAGCATCTTGTTTTAATCACTTGAAATTGTGTTTTTGAGAATCATACATCTTAATATATACATATATAATTAATCTATTTTAATTTATGTAGTGTATTCCACTATATAAATATACTATGGTTATTTAACATTTTGCACCAAGGGAATCCTTTTCTCTATTTTTTTTCATTATCAGAAGCATCCAATGAACATTCTCCTGCATGCTGCTTTTTAGCACACACATAAGCATCTCTTCAGTTGAGGCACCTGAAGTATCATCATTGGGTTCACAGACTTTCAAGTAGTCTTCCAGAATTGCATTGATTATATCCTACCTATTGATATATCAATGTATCTAACATTCTATCTAACATATTATCAGACTTGTTAAGCTTTGTAAAACAATACCTGGTGTGCATATTTTAGATTACAAGTAGTAAGGTTATATCTTGTGTACATGTGTGCAGGCATGCACACGCGTGTCTGTGTGTGTGTGTGTGTGTGTGTGTGTGTACATGTAGGGGTCAGATGTCAACCTCAGGTCATTCCTCAGGTGCTGTCCACCTTGCTTATTGAGAGAAGGTGTCTCATTGGCCTGAAATTTGTCAATTAGGTGATATTAGAGGGCCAGTAAACTCCAGGAATGCACATGTGTGGTTGTTTGAGTAAGAATGTCTCCCATAGACTCGTATATTTCATATATTTGAGTGCTTAATTGATGGGGATAGCTCTATTTGAGAAAGATTAGAAGACTAGTAGGTGTGGTCTTGTTGGAGGCAGTGTATCACTGGGGATGGGCTTTACCGTTTCAAGAGCGCATGCCAGGCTTAGTCTCTCTCTCTCTCTCTCTCTCTCTCTCTCTCTCTCTCTCTCTCTCTCTCTCTCTCTCTCATGTGCATGAGCTTTCTGGCTTTCTCTGTCCACAGATTAGGGTGTAGAACTCTTAGTTACTTCTCTAGCACCATGTCATTTGAATGCCACCATGCTCTTGACATGATGATAATGGACTAACTTCTGAAACTGTAAACAAACCCCAATTAAATACTTTCTTTAAAAAGAGTTGCCATGGTGGTTGTGGTGTCTCTTTACAACAATAGAAACCTGAACTAAGACAAAAGTTGATACCAGGGACTGTGGTTTTGCTGTGATAGGCCTAACTATGCTTTTATTTGAAGGAATACTTTAAGACTTTGGATTAGAAAAGCAGTTGAACACTTAAGTGGGGCTTAGTAGGCTATCCTAGCAGGAACATGGAAGACAGTGGTGCTGAGGATGGTTTAAACTGTGTGGGACTGGCTCTAGAAATTTCAGAGGAGAATACTAATATGTGGTTTCAAGACTATTCTTGTGATATTTGCCAAAGAATGTAGCTGTTTTCTGCCCTTGTCTGTAAAGTCTGCCTGAAGCTAAAATGAAGAGTTATGAATTAATTGCTTTGGCAGAGGAAATTTCAAAGTAGCCTAGTATTGACTCTGTTGTGTGGTTATTAGTGTTCATTCTTACAAAGATCTCTAACGAAAAGAAGCAAACCGAGAAAAGAAAAATAGAAAATGTACAGTTCAAGGAGAAAAGGGACACCAGGAAGTAGAATGGAACTAAATTCTTTGTTCAAGGAGATAAATAGATTAAAGAAAAGCCTGATGGTAGATGGAACAAAGGGAGTGATGACCTCAGGGCGGGATCACTTGCAGCTAAGCTTCCAACCTGTGAAAAGGAATTGAAGAAAAGCTTAGGGTTGGGTGTGTTGATACATCTTTAATCCCAGCACTCTGGGCAGAGGCAGTTGAATCTCTGAGTTTGAGGCCAGCCTGGTCTACAGATACAATTTCAGGGTCAGTCAATTTAGGCAATAAAGGAGACCACTGAAAACAGAAAGCTGGTGAGGATGTCATTGAATAAAGGGGACATGTTCCTGCCCTAGCAAGCAGCAGAGTTTAGCAGCTTTGGCCGTGTAATTCTGGCTTTAGAATCAAGGATAGAAGAAAAGGGTTATGGGAGGGATCTCCCTTCCAGACTAAGGAAACTGCTGCGTTGTCAGAGATGTCCCTACATGGAGGCCTAGAGAGGCCATTGTGTGAAGAGGTAAAAATGAAGCCTGGATTGTCTTGGAGACCCAAAAAGGTTGGAGATGTCAGAGTCATGGATACCTGCCAAGGAGAACTGCTAACAGGGAGCCGAAACAGCTCAAGAGAAAGAACTATGTTGTAGTTGATAAAACTGAAAGGAATTGAAGACCTGAAGGGCACTTTGACATCAGATATGGAGCTACAGAGTTTCAAGTCTGCCTAGCTGGACTTTGATCTTGCTTTGGTCCAATATTTTCTTACTATGCTCCCTTTGGAATGATAATATATATCCTGTGCTGATATGTGTTGGAAGTATGTGATCTCTTTTTTCATTTGGACTTTGCAGGGGGTGATAGTTAAGGGATTGTATAAACTTCAGAAGAGTCTTTGGATTTTTAAATAACTTGAGACTGTCATAGACTATGGGGATTTTTGATGTTGGACTAAATGCACTTTCTGTTATGACATGGCTACAAACCTATGGGGGCCAGAGAATGGAATGTGGTGGCTTGAATAAAACTGGCCTCCATAGGCTCGTAGGGGTTGGCATTATTAGGAGGTGTGGCCTTTGTGAAATAGGCGTTACTTTTAGAGGAAATGTGTCACTTTGAGTCAGGGCTTTTTTTTTTTTTTTTTTTTTTTTTAGTTTTTTTTCGAGACAGGGTTTCTCTGTGTAGCCCTGGCTGTCCTGGAACTCACTCTGTAGACCAGGCTGGCCTCGAACTCAGAAATCCACCTGCCTCTGCCTCCCAAGTGACTCAGGGCTTTAAAGTCTCAGATGTTCAAGAAAGACTAATGGCTCAGTCTCTTCTTGTTGCCTTCAGATCTGGCTGTAGAACTCTCAGCTCCTTCTCAGCACCAGGTCTGCCTTGCACATCACCATGCTTCCTGCCATGATGATAATGAACTAAACCTCTGAGACTGTAAGACAGCGCCAAAGAAATGTTTTCCTCTGTAAGATCGTGGCCACGTCTTTTCACAGCAATAGAAACCTGAACTAAGACATTCCCTGAACCTTGGCTAACAGCTTCTCACTGCCCACACTTGGAAGTCTCACCACTGCAGGACTCTACGAGCTGCTCTTGCACTGTTCAGCCTTGTGTTTTGTTCCTCAGGTCATTTTAAGACCCTCACTCACCTCAGTTCTTTTCTCTCTAGCAAATCTCCCAGTTTTCTCAGATGAACAACAAAGAAACATTTCCTTTGGAAAGACCCCACCCCCAACCCTCACAATGATCTTAAACTGTTCTCCATCTCTGTCTTGTTCTCTCATATCTTAACCTATTTTCTGTTGCTATAACAGAAAGTCTGAGACTGTATAATTTGTTAGAGAAAGAGGTTTATTCAGCTCAGCGTTATGGAGACTGGAAAATCCACTATTAGGAGGGGAGTCTTGTTCTGCCACACGACATAGAGGAAAAGCAGAAGGATGAGTAGTCTAATGTGGGAAGGGCAAAGCACAGAGGCACCCTCACTTTATATTTAAATACCCTCATTGTGGTTGATCCAGTCATGGGAGAACTGCAAATCTCTCTTAATGATTTGGTCACCTCTTAGCGTTCCTTCCTACCACTTCTCAACATTGCTACACCAAGTGCCGAATTTCAGTGTGAGTTTGGAGGGAACAAGCCATGTTCAAACTTAGCAGAGGGCCAGGGTGGTACAATAAAGCCTGTGGGTTAAAGAGTAAACATCTAAAAAACATGGTTTAGAAGCTTGGCTCTGCCATTTCCCTATTGTTCACTCTTGGCAATGATTGTTGATATCCTGTACTCGAGCTTCTTGTAGGATGTACAGTGTGGTGTACATTTTATTTGTAATCATATTCTTTAAGATAGTTTGAGTTTGATCCAAAGTAAAAATCCAACCAGAATTTACAGATTAATTGAAGGAATATATAAATAAGAAGATACTTTTGAAAGTAGTCTGACTGAAAAAGTATTCTGCTCTAGTTCCTTGAGAGAGAGAGAGAGAGAGAGGGAGAGAGAGAGAGAGAGAGAGAGAGAGAGAGAGAGAGAGAGTGTGTGTGTGTGTGTGTGTGTGTGTGTGTGTTTTGTGTGCAGACTCACATTGTGTGTATGCCCGTGGAACTGAGAGGCTGAAGTTGGTGCCCTCCTTGGTCATCTCCACCTTAGTTTTGAGAAGGTCTCTCACTGAACCTGGAGCTCACTGATTCAGCTAAACTGTCTGGAGAGTGAGCTTCCAGGGATCCACTGGTCCCTGTCTTCCCAGAGCTGGGATTACAAACTTGTACTGTGATACCTGGATTTTTATGTGGTTTCTGGGAACTGAACTTCAGGTCTTTATGCTTGTACGGCAAGCACTTTACCAGCTCCTAGGTCCCTCTAGCTACTTCAGATAGTAGGACTATGGTTCCTAGTCTTTAGTCATTTCTCTTAGCAGTGCTCCTAGGATGATTACACACCATAGATTCTCTACAGGCTCTTGCTTCCTGGTGATATTTCCACCTTCCCTTTGTTAAATACCAGTGCTACTACAGTGACTTCATCTCCTCTCTGTAACTCCTCCACCTTCCCTTTGTTAGATACCAGTGCTACTACAGTGACCTCATCTCCTCTCTGTAACTCCTGGCTGTTTCTGTTCACAGGACTTCTGTAAGCTCTCATCTTCATCTATACAGCAACACCATTATCATAATAAGTGTCATTATTACATATTTCCATGTATCAATTGAAGTGACTATAGAATTAAAAACCCTTTTCTGTATCCTACAGACTGTTTTGCCATTTAATTTTGAAATATACTTAACTTGGTTGTGAAACTAAATTATTTTATGTTTTTCTCTACTTAGCCTGTGAATATTTAGTTTGGGGATTTTGCATCTCCACTGAGGAATGTGATTGGTGTATAATTTTGCTTTCTTTAAGTATAGTCACTAGATTTTAGTGTCAAAGTTACATTAACAGGCAAAAGGCTGCTTCCCGCTTTCTATTTCCTGGAAGAGTTGTAAAATTAGCATTATTACTTCTAAAGATATTTGGTAGAATTCACTAGTATTTGAATTTATCTGTAGTTAAAGTTTCTTTTTGTACAAAAGGCCTTAAATTACAAAATCTTTAAGATCATTATTATTCCTATTGTTTTGGTAATTCTTACTGCCCATTTAAAATAATGGTTTTTTAGAAATGTCTTCATTATTATGTCAATTTTGGCAACATATATTTTCTAGAAAATTGTTGGTATTACTGAAAACTGAATGTCTGCTTGCAAAATATGTTATAGGTTATCAACATTTGAAGGACCAACTCCAGACTGATATTGTAACAGATCCTCAGACCTTACTAGGTCCACCTTGCACAACTGATTCCACAAGAAAGTACTATTTAGGCTGTAAAACACAGCATATAGACAGCACCGCCAGCCAAAACAAAAACAAAAACAAAGACCTAACCCTTCAAAGTTCATAGTTCAGGCAAAGTTGCTAAATATACAAGCTTTGCTTTTTGGCTTCTGTAGTTCCACTTCTGGCTAACTGTTCTTGCTCATTGAGGTGTGTCAACTCAGGATATGGTTTTGTGTTTAAAATATCACCCTGAGGGGACTGGAGAGATGGCTTAGTGGTTAAGAGCACTGACTGCTCTTCCGGAGGTCCTGAGTTCAATTCCCAGCAACCACATGGTGGCTCACGACTGTCTGTAAAATAGGACCTGATACCCTATTCTGGCTGTGTCTGAAGACAGTGACAGTATACTTATATATATGCATCCATCCATCCATCCATCCATCCATCCATCCATCCATCCATCCATCACTTTTATACCTGTGTTTGGAATTCTCTGAGTGAAATCATGTGAAAAGCATTCATGCCACCAGGTGTTTACAGTCTCACTCCTCCTACAGCCCTTCCTCCCTGGGAAAGCTCAAGTGCTCCATGCTCAGTGACTGTTTCTTTAAATGCAAACACTAAGAAGCTGAAAATTAGTGGGGCAGGTGCAACAGTGGGGAAGAACAGGCCTGGAGCAAGAGCGAGGTCGAGGTGTGCCGAAACCCCGAAAATCTCATCTTGAGCTCGGCAGGTCTGGGCCTGCATGCTCCTGGGGACATAGCCCTATGACCCCACCTCCACCACTGCTGAGGTATTTATGTAACCTGATGGCCAAATTACAGATATAAGTTTCCCTCTCCCTATAAGGACATGTCTAACAAGCACCTGGAATTCCTCTTCATGCAAATGAAGCATTTGAAGCACCTCAGCCCCAGCCAATGTATACACACCTCAAAAACCCCTACCCACTCCCCAAGGTTTATATAACCCTTGTTACCCCCAAATAAAAAGAGCTGTAACACTGAAAACCATCTTGGAGAAGGCTTGTCTCCTCTCCACCCCCTCAGTGTGTTACTATCTTGAAGGCAGAAGCAGGACTGGCCTGCAAAAAATCAATGTTTATTTCCTTATCAATGTGAATCTTGAACAATACTTCCTCTTCCTACTCTTCTTCCTCCTTCTCCTCCCTCATTTCCTCCTCCTTTTTCTCTTCATTATCATTGTTACTGTTCTCTGAAGATCGAATGCAGGGCCTCATTCATATTAGGTAAGTGTCTACTATGAAGCCATATTCCTATCCCAATGATATTATTTTGAAATACAAAACAAAAGTCCCAGCCTCTTGGGGACCTTGTAATGAGATACTACCTAGAGCAAGTTTTCATGGTTCTTCCATCTAATGTGATAGACAATCTCAATTGCCAACTTGGCTAAATCTATGCTCATCCGGGAGACTAGTCTTTGGTCATGACTACCCAGGATGATCTTGATGAAGTTAACTGATGTGGGAAGATCCCTCCACTGTGAGTAGCAGCCATTTTCTGGGATGAGTTGTATTAACAAGGAGAACGGAACATAGGTACTAATTGCTCTCTTCTTCTTAGCTGTAGGTGTTGTGATGGAGTGCCTGGCACCAACAACCTCATGGAAGAAAGGTTTTATGGCTCATGGTTTTAGGAGGTCCAGTCTCTGGGTATGTGGCCCCATGGACTCTGGCAGAGCATCATGGCAGCAGTGAGCGTGTGGCAGAAGACATTCTTCATCTCATACTGGATAGAAAGTTGAGGCGGAAGGACTGGTGACCAGGTCTAACCTTCACCTTCAAAGTCATGCTTCCATTGACCTGCTTCCTCTAGTGAGGCCCCACCTCCTAACACTTCCAGAAGCTCCCCCAAATAATACCATCAGCTGGGGATCAAAAAAGTGGAATATTTCATATCTGAAAATTAACACAGGGAACCCCGACGTGGACTGCCTAGGGTAGCTGATGGCCGTTTGGAAGGATTTTTGTTTCAGGGCTGTGATGCTGTGTGTTAATCATAGGCACAGTTTTGGGGCTGACTGTCTGCTTTTCTCTCTGCAGCCTTTCCTAGGTTCCATGGCCACGGTGAGTTTTGTGGCCCTGAGAGAGGCATTTGTTTTCTCTGTTACAGAGGGGCAGCCCCTAATGGAGTGAAATAAAAATGTGTGGAGTCAATCAAGGTATGCTGACAATGTAGGTCATGGCTCCCTAAGGAGGCTATGAGGAATAAATATGAGAATCCTTCGGTCTGGGTCTGTTGTCTGCTGGTGCCCCTTTCAGTTTTAGGTTGAACTTGCTCTTCTAGGAGTTATTTAAACCTTTGCATCTCTGGACTCTGTCAACAAAAAAGCCCATGAAGTCAACTCTATTTCCAGCATTTCTTAATATTAAATTGTCTGCTTTAAAAATGTTATCCATACATTTTAATGTTTTAAACCGAAAGTTCTCCCAAAGTTCCAGTTCCTCCACAGTTTGGCCCTGGGTGGCAAAGAGTTCTTGTCCTTGGGTACATATTGGAATGCTAGAAATTCATATTTCACTGGAGCATCAGCCTTTGAACTTTCTACCGGTATCATTAGCATTCTGAGGAGCTCACACTGATGGTTCTATATTAACCCATTTTGAGTTCCTAATCGAGTGATGACAATTTGAAGAGGATGTATTCCTTTCCAATAGCACTGAGGGGAATCTTCAGGATGAGAGAAAGAGGTCTGAAAAAGAGTTTGGAAACCCCAGAGGAAACATTAATTTCCTTCACAAATTTGCCTGTACTTTGCTCTCTCAGTGACGAGCCTGAGTCTGCCGCACTGTAGCCTTTCTGGTGTGTCTTCAGTTTCTGTGGCTCGACTCCACCATCTTTAATAGACCATAATGTTAGTGACTGGTGTTCTCTGAATGAAACCTGGATAAATAGACACATGTTTTCCTAATAATAACAGCATCACCATACTTACCATACTTAGGTCAGGTAGTGAGGAGAGTGTTATAACTAAATACCAGTGCCAGATGGCCAGGGTTGAAGCCCGTCTTCACTATTCACTTCCCATGTGACTTTGAGCAAATTTTTTATATGTTTAAGCTTTATTTTCTTTATGTTTGGAATGGCAGTAATGGTAGCATCTACTTCATAGGGGTGTTAGATGATTAAATGCAGTAAGTTGCCATTTAAGCATTCTTTTTTTTTTTTTTTTTTTTTTTTTTTTGGTTTTTCGAGACAGGGTTTCTCTGTGTAGTCCTGGCTGTCCTGGAACTCACTCTGCAGACCAGGCTGGCCTCGAACTCAGAAATCCACCTGCCTCTGCCTCCCAAGTGCTGGGCATTCATTTAAGCATTCTTTAAAATTATTTGTAACTTTAACTTATTATTTAATAACCTCCTACTCAAATACAATGTATTTAGGTCATATGACTACCCTCCAGCTCTTCTAGGGTCTCCTCATACAGCTCCCTTCCAGCTCCTCCCCCTCTTCTCATTCCACTGGGTCTAAATTATTGCTGCCAATATGGGCATGATTGTAGGTGCCTTCCACTAGTGGAATCTACCAGGCCAACTCCTGAAGTAAAGTGCCTCTCCCTACTCCAGCAGTCATTAGCTGCAATAGCTCTGCAGCTATGGATAGGGACCATGAGTCTCGTCTCTTTCCATGTTGTAGTGCTGATAAGCTTGAGCCTGTGCAGGTCTGTGCTGGTGACTGAAGTGCTGGGAGTCCTGAGTGCAATGGCTCTGCCATGCCCAGAAGATACTCTTTTGCAACAGGGTCTCCCCACTGATGGCCTTTATCTCTGCCCACTGTTCTGTGATGATCCCTGAGCCTTGGTGGGGAGGGAGCATGATTCAGGACTGAACACTCCACTGTTGTTTGTACCCCAAACTGTTGAGTCTCCCTATAACTACATACACTGTATAAAGAAGCTTCTTTGACAAGGGGTGAAGTTTGTAGCCAAAGCTGCATCACAGGAGCTATTTACAAGTAAGTAATAGAATGAGAGGTTACTTTCTCTATGTTTTAACCTGTCCTTATTTGTCTTCTTTGCTTTTCACAGCAAATATACAAAACAAATGGCATGTGGGTACAGCTATGTGTGTCTGCAGTTCCAGTCTCTTAAGATTCAAGAGTTAGAGACAAGCTTGGGCAACATGGTGAGATACCTCCCATCCCTGCAAAGAGAAGATAAAGGAACAGGTTTGGACTCTGCAAGAAGATGATCTGTGTTCAACCTCTCAATTTAGTAATGTTTGCCAGCTTTGTGACCTTTGGTAAGTTACTTAATTTCTCTGGGGTTTCCTCATAAAGGAAGAACAGTAGTAGAACCTATCTCAGAGAGTAAGTGTCAGAACCGACGGTAAAGTATCTAGTTACAGCATCGGTCACACACACAGACACACAGACACACACACACACACACACACACACACACACACACACACACACACACATTCCAGAAGCACATGTCCTCATTTTGTGAGTATATATGGTAGATGATTGACATTTTTAGGTTGGATGAACTATGGATTAATTATGTGGCAAGGGAGATGGCTTAGTTGGTAGAATACTTTCTATGTAAGCATGAGTATCTGAGTTTATATCCCCAGTTCCCATGTAAAAAGACAGGTAATTCCAGCACTGAGGATACAAAGACAGGAGGATCAATGAGACTTGCTGGCTAGCTAAGCTAGCCAATCAGTGATCAGGTTCAGTGAGAGATCCACCTCAAAAGAAGGAGGAGAGCAGCGTGGATGTTGGCTTATGGCCCCCATGCACCCATAAACACTCCTTAGAAACATCCCCATACACAGATTTAAAATTTCAGAGTAAGATACACGAAAACTGACTATATGTAGTTATATTAATAATGAACATTTATTCAGTGTCGATTATAGGTTAGTTACTCGTTTAAAATGGCCTATGTTCCTGTGGTTGGAGCTATTTCAACCTGATTTATAGGTTGGAAAACTGAGGCTCAGAGAGTCTAGATAATTTGCTTATGGTTATAGAACATAACTATTCTTTAAACTGTGGGTCCAATTTCATGGCCCCTGCAAGCCTCATCTCCTGTTTCAGATAGACAAACAGTGCTCCACAAGTCTTAGGCTGGTGGATCTGAGCACTTTAGTCATTGGCCTGTCTGAGATAGGATAGACTCTCTCTGATTTCTCCAGTCTCGGGGATAGATTCTTGTATTAGTTACTTTTTATTGCTGTGATATGACATTACAACCAAATTATCTTTTAGAAGAAAGATTTTTGGGAGGCTTATAGTTCAGAGGATGGGTTCATGGCCATCATGGTGGGAGACATGGCAGCAGGCAGGCAGTCAGGCAGGGTGCTGGAGCAGTACTTGAGAGACTATATCTTGAGATATAACCAAGAGGCAGAGAGAGAGAGAGAGAGAGAGAGAGAGAGAGAGAGAGAGAGAGAGAGAGAGAGAAAGAGCTAATTGAAAATGATGTGGGCTTTTAAAACCTCATAGCCAGTGACATACCTCCACCAACAAGGCCACACCTCATACTTTCCAAACAGCTCCACTAATGACCAAATATTCCATCACTTGGTTAAGAAAGATATTGAGTATACATTGTCAATCTTCTACATAGCTTAATTCTAGCTCAAGAATGCCAATATCTTTTAACTAAAATCTATATCATTGTTTATTCCAAGATACATTTGAGAACACCCTACCCCTCCTGCCCCCCCCCCCCCCGCCCCCAAAGCAGACTGCTAACAAATGTAGACACTCCTGTGTTCAGTAATGAACACACTGGATGCACTAAAGGCTCAATGAAAAATGAGGTCATTATTTTAGGCATAGAAAACTGCTGCATTGGTACTGGTACGTCGATGGTTGAGTCAGAATGTAGAAAGGCCACAGACACTAACCAAGTTCCAGGATTATTTTGAGAGCAGCCACAAAGCAGCTGCGTTTTGCTTGTTTCTCAGAACATTTGCTTTTGGCAACGCCCCAGGATTAGCCCCTCATTCCCAAACAGAGAAGATTTAAGATCCAGCTCTCTAACATTGGAACCCCAGGTTTCCGGGCTATTTCATCTTTCCTTTTTTCTTTTCTTTTTTGCTGTGTTGAGCGTGAACCCAGTACCTCACACAAGCCAGGCACGTGCTCAGATGTACCACCAACATGAGTTTTGCCTTAAGTATCAGTAGGCAAGATTTACTGCTTGATTTTATTATTTCATGTATTTTTTCCGAGTTTCTGTAGGAGAATCATTTCTCTACAACAATGTTAGTCAAGGAGGACTGTGGCTTGGATGGGGGCTTTCTTCTTTCTCCAGAGGCAGCACATATGACCAAGGTCTGACCAATCAGGAGCAGGCAGGTAGGAAGTTGAGCCACTCCGTAAATAGAGAGGCATCATTTCCTTGCCAGAATACCAGCTAGAGCTGGGGTTAGACGATAAGAATGAAGATGATGGAGAAGAGAAACAGGAAGAATATGAGCTTGATATCGTTGTCGGTTGGGCTTCTGGACCAACTTATTCCCAAGAATCTTCCTGGGGTTTCCCTCACTTCTAATTCTGTTCTGTTTCTTCTCAATTCCCTTTTCCTCCCTTCTCTTGCCCCCATCCACCCACCCCCTTCTCTTGAGCCCTTCCCTCTCCATTATGGAAATTGGTTGGCTTGATCTCCTGTGCTGGCGACTAGAGCTTCTGTGAGTTCTTGAGTACACTGGCCCTGTCATGCTCAGAACATTACTCAGCTGTTTTATTCCCCAACCCATGGCTCTTACCACCCCACCTCCGTCTTTACATTTCCTTTTTTTTGGTTTGTTTGTTTCCTCAGGTCGCGCTGTATAGCACAGTCTTGAACCTGTGATCTTGCCTCAACCTCTAAGTAGCTTGATCACAGACGTGCACCAACATGCCCAGGCTTCTCAGGTTATTTCTTTCTCTTACTCATTTAAAAGACGATCACATATATAGGATATTTATTTATTTATATATACTATATATTTATTTAATTAATATGCAATAGATAATAGTATAGGATATCTTGTATATATATGATATAGGGTATAACAAAGATTTTATTTTTATTTAAATGTACATGTTTGTGACCGTATAAATGCATGCATGTGAGTGGGCACCTATGGAGGCCAGAAGAGGGTGACAGTCCCTTGATCTGGAGTTAAAGGCAATTGTGAGCCACGTGACATGAGTGCTAGGACCTAAACTCTGGAAGAACAGCAAGCCATGTCCTTGGTTTCACTTTGGAAAGATTTTTTTTTTTTTAAACAAAGGTTTATTTAATTTTTAGTTGTGTGTATATATGTGTCATGAATGGGTGTATGCACAAATCATGTGGAGTACAGAAGAAGGTTTGGATTTCCTGAAGCTGGAATTACAGGCAGTTGTGACTTGTCTGAAGTGGGTGCTGGGAACCAAACTTGGATGGCCTGCAGAAGTATGTGCTCCAAACATCTCTCTGGCCCCTTTCTGGTAGTTTTCAATAAGACCAAATCCTTTGCCTGTGGTAAACTGGTATTGCACTTGACAATCAGATTATGGACCTTTTACTTATTACATTTCTTAAAAAAAAAATAGTGAAGCCAGGCAGTGGTGGCGCACGCCTTTAATCCCATCACTTGGGAGGCAGAGGCAGGTAGATTTCTGAGTTCGAGGCCAGCCTGGTCTACAGAGTGAGTTCCAGGACAACTAGGACTACACAGAGAAATCCTGTCTTGAAAAACAAACAAACAAACAAACAACAACCAAAAACAAAAACAAAAACAAAAAAAATAGTGAATCCTACTGGGTGGTGGTGGCACACACATGCCTTTAATCCCAGCACTTGAACACCGGAGCTTTCAGGAGGCAGAAGCAGGAGGATCTCTGTGAGTTCAAGACCAGCCTGCTACAGAGTGAATTCCACTGCTATCCAGGGCTACACAGAGAAACTCTGTATTCAACACAAACACACACACACACACACACACACACACACACACACACACAGCCTTTTTTTTTTTTTTGGAGAATTTCCAGAGACCTTCATAAATATTTAATTATTCAGTAACATTGTATTATCTAATTTTTTCCTAACTGCACCCGTGGGTGAACATGTCCATTGCAACAACATATCAAGGGTGGATAAGCTGTGGTGGAATTTGACTGTTGGGTGTCATCTACCTTCTGCTTGGGGTATGGGATTCTGAAAATTAATGTTTCAGTAAAAATTTTTATTCCTATGTGAGCAGGGCTTGATGGTCATTAAACGATTGGACTAACCGTTTAATGCAGAGCCCCAGGGCCTAGGGCCAGCTGCATTTCAGAATCATAGTAATTTGTCCATTTGCAAAGCATTCCCTTCTCTTGTCATCTCAAAGTCTTTCAAAAGATTTTGTAGATCACATCCGTGCTCCTGCCTGAATTTAGGGTCCACATTTATTTAGGAGACACTAAGACAGAATGAAAACATTGGAAACACTCTTTTTCTTTATTTTAGTCTAAAACAATCAAACAAATCCTTCTCTAAGGGCCATCCAATGGCTTATCCACCTTCATCCTTTTGATTTCTCGGACACTCACAGATGTAGAAAAGCACTGCAGAATCTCACTTTAAGTTGATATTTGGGTAGACTCATGAAATGCCGATTTGAAAGAATGATCATTTGCATTTAAAATATTTTCCACCTCGAAGTTTATAGCTTCCTCTGAACATCCACCTTATTAAGTAAACTGTGCAACTGAATGCATGAGTGTTCCTCACAGTTTCCTGAGGAGCCAAGGAAAGAGCTAAGTTAGATTAGCTCTGTTCAGTTAGAAGTTGCCTGGAGAGTGGTAGTTGGTGATAGGATGGTAATGTTGTTTTCCCTGAGTGTTCCCTTCTCAGCAGTGTGACGCTAGCTATAGCTTGCCATTGTTTGGCTACATTCTCAGGGTTCCAGAAGCCTGGTTCTGGTGTGACCATGTTAAGAGGTGATAGGTCTGTGACCAGGAGGGTAGTGAAAGGAAATTAGGCCATTTGGAACATCTCTCTCTGAACGGGTTCACGCCTGTCTGAAGGAGTGAGGTCTTTCTTGCCACAGTGAATTGTTATAGAAAGAACAGTACTGGCTCTTTCTTGCTCTGGCTTCCTGGCACCGTGGATGCTTTCTCTCTCAATGTGCTTCCTTCCAAACTAGCATGTTGTGCAGTGGCGGCCATCACCAGGGGCTGAGCAGGCAGGAATAGGTAAGTCTTGGAATTTAATCCTTCAAAACGAGGCTAAATTGTGAGCTTTTATAATACCATTGTCAGTTATGTGAGCTCTCTCTCGCTGTGTGCCTTGTGGCCCTCCGTATGGGAGGGTATAACATTTCTACCCCAGTCTCAGACTTGGATATGTGACTTGCAAGGGCTAACGGGAGACCTAGATGCCAACTCAAGTTGAATTCAAGCCTTCCTTCCAGCACCCTTGCCTTGCCATCAATAACTCTGAATCAGGAATTTAATCTGGCACTTAGTGGGTAGTGCTGGCAAAAAGATGACCTGTCTAGGCTGATTCTGTGGTGCAGAAGCCAAACCTTGTGACTTTCTCTAGCTCTTCAAATGATTCTGTAAGTTATTAATATCATTTAATAAATCTGTTTTCTGCTTAAATTGAAGAAAATTCTATTGTTTCTTTTTCAGCAAAGACATATAATCTCTACAATGCATACAGGTTTTCAAAAGCATTTAAAAATAGATGTTTTATGTGCTTTCTGAGGAAATAAGATAGGCATATTTGAGATTATTTGTGGTATATATAACACTTAATGGATTTTTCTCCCAGCAGTGAGAGAGGCAAAGATTAAAAAGAAGGCGAGGAATGCAGCTCTTTAGTGAAGTGCTTGCTTGCTCAGCACTTGCAAGGCTTCAGTTCTTATTCTCAGCACTAAAAAAGACAAGAAGAGAGCAAGGAAGAGAAACAGGAAGCAGAAGAGGAGGAGGTCGAGAAAAAAAGGAAGAGGAGAAGGAGGAAGATTAAAAAGATATTTTACTGAGTGTGGTGGTTTGAATGAGAACTGTCCTCTAAATCTAAGCCATTTGTACTCTTGGTCCCTAGCTGGTGGCATTGCTTGGCGAGGTCAAGCCTTGTTGGAGGCAGTATGTCACTGGGATGTGGGCTTTGAGGGTTTAAAAACCTTCCTCTAGTTCCAATTCACTCTTTTTGCTTTGTGCTTGCAGTTGAGCAGTTGAGGGCGATCTCTCAGCTTCCTGCTCTAGTGCCCATGCTTGCCTGTAGAATCTCTTATAAGCATCACTTGTCAATAAAAAAGCCTATGGCCAATGAGCTGAGGCAGGAAATAGGAGGACACTGGCAGGAAGAGAGGATTCTGGGAAATAGTGAGCGATTAAAGGGAAATTCAAGAAAGCCACTGGGGAGACACTGAGGAAGATGTGTTGGAACTAGCAGGTCAGGCCTGAAGGAGAGGTAACTAAACACGTAGAAGACACAGAACAGATCAGATGGGTTAAATAAGTTACAAGCTAGTCAGGGAATGATCCGAAGCTTGTGGCCAAATAATTAGTCTCAGAGTCGGCATTCCGGGAGCAGAGGCAGGCAAGAGAAAAACAATTTTTTTTTTTTTTTAATCTGTCTGCTGCCATGCCTCCCACGATGATGGACTCTCACCCTTCTGGAATAGTATAAGCCAAAATAAAATCTTTACATAAGTCACTTGGCCATGGTGTTTTCTTGTAGCAACAGAAAAAGCAACTGATGCACTCAGGACAGGTGACAATATGGTGAAGAAAGAACTCTCACATTTTTTTGTGGGACTAGAAGGTTTATTTATTTATTTATTTATTTATTTATTTTTGTTTTTTTTTTTCGAGACAGGGTTTCTCTGTGTAGCCCTGGCTGTCCTGGAACTCACTCTGTAGAACCAGGCTGGCCTCGAACTCAGAAATCCGCCTGCCTCTGCCTCCCAAGTGCTGGGATTAAAGGCGTGCGCCACCACCGCCAGGCGACTAGAAGGTTTATAAACTGGTTTGTTTTATTCTGTTTTGTTTTTTGAGACAAGAGTCTTTTTTTGTAGCCCTGACTGTCCTGGAACTCACTTTGTAGACCAGGCTGGACTAGAACTCACAGATCCGCCTGCCTCTGCCTCCCTTTGGAGTTAAAGGTATGCAGCACCAGATCCAGCTCTAAAACGTCTTTGTCATGTAAAATGGTTTCTGTACAGTTCTTCTTGTTGTTTTTATTTTTGACAAGGTCTCACACTGTAGCCTTGGCCTGGTATATTCTTGACAATCTAGGCTCTCTTAAGCACATAGCAGACCTTTGAATGCCTGAGTGACCATCTACCATGCCTGGCTTATATTAGCATAGTTTTAATAATTTTTAAGCCAGTTTTTTTCAACATTCAGTTACATAAATACGATTTATTCACAGAAATATCAGATATATGTAAAGATACGGTAAAATGTTTATAACAACAATAATAATATGCATAGAAAATTATTTGTAAAATATTTCTGAAGAAAATTCGGAAAGTAGAGATAGAGACCTCAACGAACGAACTCTAATATATCTGCGAATGGGCTTTGCAACCTAATAAATACGTTAGACTTTTGTGGTGGTGGTAAGATACCGCACATATGCAACTCAAGGAAGGCAGGAGACATTTTGGCTCTGACTTAAGAAATTTCGGTCCACCCTGGTGAGAAGCAGGGAGAACAGAGCAGCTTTGCAAAACAACATCCTATAAGCAGGGGAAGAGGGTGGCTGCATTAGTGAGCTCTCCCCTGATTTTATTCCTTTCAAACCCCCAGCATATGGGTTGTTGCTATCTCATTCAGGGTGGGTCTTCTCTCTATTAGCAAATTTTCTCTGGAAATGCCCTTACAGATACTCCCAGGGGTAAGCTTTACAAATCCCCTAGGTGTTTCTCCATCCAATGAAGTTAGTGAAAGTAACCTTCACACCTCGACATGCAAGTGCAGCCCCTTAAACCCTAATATTCCGCCTTTGTTCCTCCTCAAGCCCCCTAACTCTTAGCCAGTTCATAATTTAAAACGGCTTCAGTCTGTCTCTGAAAGTTCTATTAGTTCTAACGGTTCAAAATTACTAAAAAGCACAGATTTAGAGGCCCGGCAAGGAAGACAAATCTTTAGTTGAGAGCCCATGTAAAATCAAGAGAGTCACATACTTCAGATACACAGTGGCTCAGAGCAAAAACATGGTCATTCCAAATGGGACCATGGAAGGAGGGACAGGACCATGGAAAGACCAAGTTTCATAAAGGAAAACGTTAAATGTAGCTTCTTGTATAGCACCTGGGGTACCCAGCAGCCCTGTGTGAGTCCTAAGGGATGTGCAGCCCTTGTTTCTGTGGCTTTACAGTTTGCTGCCCACGTGACCTTCCTCTTCCGCCAGCTTTACTTGTTGTCTGCTTGTTTCTTTGGCTGATGCTCCATGTCTTTGGCATCTCTAACATCTCCCGGGGTCTTCAGTGCATCTTCTTGTTCACTCTCACAGGTTTACTTACTACCCCTTAAATGCTGCCTTCTCAGGTCCTGACTCCCACTGATTGCTTTTCGAGTCCTTCCTCTGAAATCTGAACAGAAGCCTCTAAGAGAAGCTGTTTCTGCAGGGCTTTTAAGGGGGAAGTGGGAGTCTGTGCTAGGGTGAGTGGTAAGTCCTGATTGGACATTTTAGCCAAATAATGAATTTTGATTGTTGCACCTTCATATGTTGTCGCAGGAATGACATTGTATTCCTCATGTCTGCGGAAGCAGAGTCTTGATACAGATGTCCAAGTCTGCTGCTGGCTTCTTTCAGGAGTGACTGGGTATCTGTAGATCACCACTGTAGTGGTCTCTGAATTCCTGAGTAGTTGAATGCAGTAAACTCCTAGGTGGCCCTGTGTAAGCTAGGTACTCCAGAGAGGTGTGTTTTGCTTTATATTGTTTTGTTCTGTGATTTTGTTTTTTGCTTTTTTGTTTCTGTTTTGAGATATGGTTTCTCTACATAGCCCTAGTTCTCCTGGAACTTGTTCTGTAGACCAGGCTGGCCTTAAACTCAGAGATCTGCTTGCCTCTGCCTCCCAAGTGCTGGGATTAAAGGCGTGTGCACTATGTCTGACTTCCAGAGAGCTGTTCTTATAGTGAAGTCTTTCAAATAAGTTATGTTGACATCCTTGAGCCTTGGATAAACAGTGAAGAGCTCTAGAAGGCCTGAGCATGGCAAACATTGCAGACACGTTTTGCCTCTTCTTCCCTCCCACTTGCTAAAAACAATTACATTCCCAAAGCTAGCCCCCAAGGTTCATCCCCTTATCTGGCCACTGACTCATTCCTGAGACAACTTTGCTTGCTTGTGCTTGCTGCTTGCTGTTTGCCTTTGCAGCCTTCCCCCTCCCTCATCTTGCCCCTCCAGGGCAATAAATCTCCCTTGTGCTGAGAATTTGGTGTCTGGGTGTATCCTGTACTGATTCTGGGGCCCTTCCCTTTCAAATAGGGTCTGGTCAATTACTCCAACTTTCCTATTGTCTTGATGTACAGTACTTGGATTCTTCTTAATGGCCCTCATCTTAATAGCAGCAACGTTTTCACTGGCCCTGAGTTTAAAGACATTCATTTCCTGGCTAAGCAGCAGCTTTTTCAAATCCTTATGTTCTACTTTCCCCCAACTTCTTACTATAAACTTAGATAAAAGCAGACAGCAGGATGCATGCCATAGTCCGGATGCTATGCTGATTGAACATTTCCTCTGCCAGATCAGTTTGCAACATTTATTTAATTATTTATTCATCTTTGGGCTTCAATCTTCTATATTTTTTAAAATTGTGAATAGATTTTTTTTTAAAATCCAATATATTCTGATTATGGTTTCCTTCCCTCGCTTCCTCTCAGATCCTCCCATCTCCCTACACACCTAAATTCAAATTCGTTCTTGCTCTCTCTGTCATTAGAAAACAAACTATCATCTAAAAGAAAAAATAAAATAAGATAACAAGATAGAATAAAAAAAAAGAGCAAACTTGAATAGGACAAACAAAACAAGGAACAGAAAAACAAAGAGCCAAAGAAAAAGCACAAGAAACATAGAGACACAGAGACATGCACATTAGCAAACACAAAAATTTCATAAAAACACAAAATCAGAAACCATAATATGTAAGCAATAGATCTGTAAGAAGGGAAAGAAAAAAGTAAGGAAAAAAAGGAAGAAAAAAAGAAAAGAAAAAGAAATGCCAAATAAAGCACCATGATGCAAAACAAAAGAAAAAAAAACCAAAACAACAACAACAAAACTAAACTTCAGAAGTATCACTGAGTTTATTTTGTGTTGGTCATCTACTTTTCGGCGTGTGGCCTGCCTGGCCTTATGAGTGATTTGTATACTCAATGATATTCCATTGGAGAAAACATTTTTTTTTTTCATTTTCAAGTGGTTTTCAATTTATAACTTTAATTTTTCACCACCTACTTTTAATGATGGTTCTTCAATGCTTTAACCTCCCTTCTAGCCCACCACCCACCAGA
Source organism: Rhabdomys pumilio (assembly GCA_030674055.1). Taxonomy (NCBI): domain Eukaryota; kingdom Metazoa; phylum Chordata; class Mammalia; order Rodentia; family Muridae; genus Rhabdomys; species Rhabdomys pumilio. The sequence continues at coordinate 46,146,120 of JANHMN010000016.1, forward strand.
GGTAGTGGAAAAGAAAGGAGATGGGGGAAATGGACCTGTTTAGAAAGATTCTTTGGAGCAAATCCTATCTGCATTGTCAGGGAATCATAAGTTCAGTTCACAGGTCAGCAATGGCAGCTTGATCCACTTGCAAACACCTCATGGATACACCAGCAGTCCAGTTAGATAGAGTCAGGGTAGCAAACATGCAAACAGCAGCTGTTTGCATGACCCAGGCCTCAGCCTCCGCATGAGTCAGTAGGAGGGACCAGGGCCAACAGGAGTACCAGGGAAAGTTCTCTGCTGTGTCTCTCTCAGTGAAGTGAAGATCAGGGAAGCTTCAGGACCAACAAATGTTGCGCAGCGAGCTCTATAAGCAATCCCAGCCTAACCTCCTTCACTGTTTATAGTCCTCCAAACATTAGGTGTTCTTCACAGGTCTTGCCTCAGCATGTGAGTTTGTCTCAGCTGACATCAGTCTGCCAATCAGCCTTAGTCTGTGGAAGCAGCAAGAAGCTGCCTGCATACCACTACAAGTTCTCTTGATGGAGTCCCAACAAAAAGAGCTCACCTACAAAACGTAAGGCAGACCAATAAATGTGTATCATTAGTGTGAAGAATCCTCTATCGTGTGTTCTTTCATGTGTTTGCTTTAGCAGAACATTCTTTCACCTGCGTCTGCTTCAGCGAAACATTCTTTCATGTGTTTGTCCCAGCAAAACACCATCCAACCCAGCTGACTTCAAAGAACCCTTAAGTTTCCACTTCATCAATTGGAGATAGTTTCTGGGTTAAGGATGTGGGTTTGTATCTACTTAACACTCTCAGCAATAGGACCTTATTAGGCCCAGACCAGACCAGTCATATGTGCATTGGTCTTGCTGTGTTTAGAAGACTTCGTTTCCTTAGTGTCCTCTGTCCTTTTGGCCCTTAAAGTTGTCCTGTCTTCTCTTCTGAAGGGTTCCCTGAGCAACGAGGGTGGGGACTTGATGGAGACATCCTATTTAAAACTGTTCCAAGGTCTACTGCTCTGGATATTGTCTAGGTGTGGGTCTCTGTTTATTCCCGTCGACTGCAGGAGGGAGCTTCTCTGATGATGGCTAAGAAGGACACTGATCTATGAGTATAGTGGAATGTTGCTAGGAGTCATTTTACTGCTGCATTCCTTTAGTAGAATAGTATTTGTCTTTCCCCTAGGTCCCTGGGCTATCTAGTCTGAGGTTCTTGGTCACCCAAGCACTGCCAAGGACAGGTTCTATCTCGGGCAGTGGGCATTAAATCCAATCAGACATTGGTTGGTTACTCCTACAAGCTTTGGGCTACTGTTACACTGGTGCATCTTGCATGCAATCAGCACTTGTTATACCCAGATTGTAAGGTTCCCACAGACCAACAGAGACCATCAGGAGTCCAACTTGTATGAAAAGCTAAGAATCTTTATTCAAGCTCAAGCTCCAACCTTCCAACCTCTCCTATGCAGTGGATCAGTGTGGAAGGTGCTGAGCTGGTACAAGCCTTGCCTATTTATCATGGTTGTTGTAGTTGGGACTTTCCAACTTAGCAGTTACATGATTGATTGACATTTGCTTGGCACACTTCTATTGGCTAGTAATGATTTTAACTTGGTATGAACAATGGTTGTTAACTTACTTAATCTACTTTATGACATTAGTACTTTCCCCTTAAGAACTAATTGGTTGTAGCTAGGTATAGAGCAGCTATTTGCTCAGGGTAATTGTGATTGTTGCCAGAGTGACATGGTTCCTACAAGTTGGGTTTTTCCAGTATCTAAGTTCATTCTGAGGGCAAGTTAATCATAACATGGAGTCTGAAAGTAAAATGGAGTTTGTAATGTTAAGCGAGGGCCCTGCACACTGTAGATCAAAGGGTTTGTAGTTAGTTGGGTTGGTGTTTACCTTTGTCCTTTGGTAGCATGTGGTATAGCTTCCAGTTCTCTGAGTACTAGTCAGTAGGGCTGAAGGCTCTAGCTTAACTTCTCCATGTTCAATGAGTTGGGTAGGTGTTGTCTTTAGCAATAGGGTCTTAACATCAGTTTGTGGAACCAACAGCCTTGGCAACAGCCTGAGTTATTTGGGAGTTCCTATGGCGTCCCCTTGGGCAACAATTCAATTAGATGTAACTCATTCCCAGAATTGGAGTCTTCATTTAGTGATGAGAAATGTCCAGCTGGGGTCCTGTCTCCCCTGTTATTTAGCAATACCATGTAGATCACCTTCATATATGTATATATTTTAGAAAGCTTCTACAGTAGTAGGTTTCTGCACCACCGGTCAAATGGCCCTAAGTTTTAGCTGCCCGTCCCCATACTCACTTCCTCAGTGTGGCTGTTCCCCTTTCCCTCCCCCTCCTTGTTTGATCCTCCTTTTCTAGCCTCTCCCCCAATTCGTCTACAACTATCTGTTCTATCTATCCTATGCCTAGGCAGTCCAGTCATCTTTCCAATCTTTTACGCTGTATCCAACCTCTCCGGTTCTGTGGATTGTAGCCTGCTTATCAAAGATTTAACAACTAACATCTACACACGAGAATATAGATTCTGTATTTGTCTTTTTGGGTCTGGGTTACTTCACTCAGAATGACTTTTTTCTAGTTCTATTCACTTAACCTTCAAATTCCATAATTCCTTCTTCTTTTTTAACAGATGAGTAATATTTCACTGTATAAATATACCACATTTTCTTTATTCATTAATCTATTGAAGGACTTCTATTAAGTCTGTTTCCAATTCCTAGCTATTACGAATAAAGCAGGAACAGACATGGTTGAGCGAGTATCATTGCAGTAGGATATAGTCTTTGGGTATATACTCAAGAATGGTAAAGCTAGATCTTGCAGTAGATCTGGTCCCTGCTTTCTGACCACCCACTCACTGATTTTCACAGTTGCTGTACAAGTTTGCACTTCTATCAGCAACAGCAGTGGAAGAGCGTTTCTCTTACTCCACATCCTTGCCAGCATGATCTGTCATTTATCTTATTGTCATTTATCTTTTATAATCTTATTGTCAGTTTGATCTGTCACTTATCTTATTGATCTTGGCCATTCTGCTTCTATTTCACTAGGGGATATAGGTTATCTGATCTTGATTTAACTTTAGTAGGTGGCATATATCAAGAAAATTATCAGGAGAATATAAGTTTTTAAAGTATGTCCCTTTGATTCTTTGATTCCTTGATGTCTATAGTGATGCCTCCCATCTTCATCTCTAATTTTCTTAGTTTGGATCTTCTCTGCCCACCTTTTAGTTAATTTCGCTAAGGGTTTGTCAGTTTTACTGATTTTTCTCAAATAACCAACTTTTTGTTTGATTTTTTTTCTATTTTGTTGATTTCAGCCCCAAGTTTGATTATTTCTTGCTATCAACTTATTTTGGACTTATTTCTTCTTTTTGTTCTAGAGCTTTTAGGTGTGCCATGAAGTTACTATTATGAAATTTTTCCAATTTTTTAATGGCCTTAATTGTGTCCCATAAGTTTGGGTATCTTGTGTTTTCATTTTCATTTAGTTCTGAAAAAAAATTTAGTATCTTTCTTGATCCATTTTTTTCATCTTGTAGTGCGTTTTTCACTTTCCATGAGTTGTAAGTTTTCTCTATTGATATCTAGCTTTACTCCATGGTGGTCAGATAGGATATTATTTCAATTTTCTCAAATCTCTTTACACTTTCTTTGTGTCCAAGTATGTGGTCAATTTTGGAGAAAGTTCCCATGAGGTGTCAAGAAGAAGATATATGCTTTTGTGTTTGGGTGAAATGTTCTGTAAAAATCTGTTGAGTCTGTTTGGTTTATGATATTTATTTACCTCCTGTATCTATCTGTTTAGTTTTTATCTGGATGAGCTGTCTATTGGTGGGTATTGAAGTCTCCCACTGTCACTGTGTGAAGGTCAGTATATGATTTTGGCTATAGTAGTGTTTCTTTTATAAACCTTGGTGCCCTTGTGCTTGGTGACCAGATGTTTAGAATTGCAACATCCTCCTGGTGGATTTTTCCTTTGATGAGTATGCAGTGTCCTTCTCTATCCTTCTGATTGGTTCTGACTTGAAAATAATCAAATCAAATTGAAGTATTTCCCCTTGATTCTTTAGATTTCCTTGGTGTCAGATATTAAGATTATTATACTGTCTTGTTTGCTGGTTCTATTCACTTTAAAAACCTTTTCCATCCTTTTACCCTGAGATGACATTCATCCTTGATGTTAAGGTATGTTTTTGGATACAGCAGAAAAATGGATGCTGTTTTTTGTAGCAATCTATTAGTTCATATCTTTTTTTTTTTGAAATTGAGACTATGGATGTTGGGACTTACCAATGAGAGGTGTTTGTTAATTCCTGCTATTTTGTTGTTGTGGTTGTGAGCCCCGCCTTCCCTTGGTCTAGTCTGGGATTATTATATTCCTTGTGTTTTCTTGGGTGTGTGGTTAGCCTCTTCAGGTTCAAAATTTTCCTTCTACTGCCTTCTACAGAGCTGGATTCGTAGATAGACAGTGCTTAAATTTGGTTTTGTTGTGGAATAAAATGTCTTTCCCCATTTATTTTGATTGAAAGTTTTGCTGGGTATAGTAGTCTTAGGTAGCATTTGTGATCTCTTAGAGTTTGTAGAACATCTATCCAGGCCCTTTTGGCTTTTAGAATCTCGACTAAAAAGTAAGATGTTATTCTTTTTTTCTTTTTTTTTTTTTGAGATTTTTATTTGATATTTTATTTATTTACATTTCAGATGTTATTCCCTTTCCCTATTCCCCACGCCCCATTAATCCCTTATTCCATCCCTCCTCCTCCTTTTTTTGCTTTTATATCACTTAAATTACATGCAAGTATTAAGGTCAGTTCTAGGTTGAGGAACTAGCAATACAATAGATGCAAATAGTCAAGGAACAAGTAAGATGTTATTCTAATATGTCTATTTTTATATGTTACTTTGTCATTTCCCTTGCAGCTTTTAATATTCTTTGTCTTATATGCTTAGTGTTTTGATTATTATGTTTCATGGGGAATTTTTTTGGTCCAGTCTATTTGATGCTCTCCATGCTTCTTGTATTTTTATAGTTCCTCTTCTTTAGATTTGGGAAATATACTTCTATGACTTTGTTGAAAATATTTTCTGTGCCTTTGACCTGGATTTCTTCCCTTTCATCTATTCCTATTATTCTTAGATTTGGTCTTTTTGGTAGTGTCTCAGATTTCCTAGATGTTTGATTTTTTTTTAGATTTAAAATTTTCTTTGACCAAGGTATCCAATTTTTAAAAAATTGTATCTTCAATTCCTGAGATTCTTCCATTTCTTGTATTCCATTGGTGAGGCTTGCTCCCAAAGTTACTGTTTGAGTTCCTTTTATTATTATTATTATTTTTTTAATTTACATTTCAAACGTTATCCCCTTTCCCAGAACCCCTCTCACGAGCCCCCCACCCATAACCCTCCCCTTCACCTCTAAGAGGATGCTCTTCCACCTACCCACTCACTCCGACCTCACCCCTCTAGCATCACCTTTCTCTGGAGTCTCAAGCCTCCACAGGACCAAGTGCATCCCCTCCCACTGAGGCCAGACAAGGCAGTCCTCTGCTACACATGTAGTGGGGGCCATGGACCATCCCATGTATACTCTTTGGTTGGTGGGTTAGTCCCTAAGAACTCTGAGGGGTCCGGTTAGTTTATACTGTTGTTTTTCCTATGGGGTTGCAATCCCCTTCAGCTCCTTCAGTCCTTCCCCTAACTCTTCCATAGGGTTCCCTGAGCTCCAACCAATGGTTTGCTGTATCTGCATTTGTCTCATTCAGGTGCTGGTAGAGCCTCTCAGAGGACAGATATTCCATGTTGCTAGCACAACATGGCATCAGCAATAGTGTTGGGGGTTGGTACCTGCACATAAAATGGATCCCAAGTTGGGGGGTGGTAGATCTCTGAATGGCCTTTCTTTCAGTCTCTGTTCCAGTTTTTGTCCCTGTGTTTCCTTTAGATAGAAGCAATTCTGGGTCAAAAAATTTGAAATGGGTGGGTGGTCCTGGAGTTCCTAAATTTTTTTTTGTTTTCAGTTTTACCTCAGTTTGGGTTTTCTTTATTGATTTTGTTTCAACTTTCATGTCTTAAACAGTTTTCTTTATTTCCTTCCACTGTTTGTGTTTTAGTCAGATCCTCTTTAAAGTTCTTGATTATATCCATAATAGCTATTTTGACATGTGTGCTTCATGCCTCAGCTATATTTTATTTCTTAGGGCCTACTGTATTGGGCTTACTGGGCTCTAGTGGAGACATATTGTCCTGGATGTTATTTATTGTTTTTTACTAGGCATCTAGGCATCTGGGTTTGGAATGATTGTTAATTTTCAGGTGTTGATTTCTGGTGTTGTTTTTGTTGGTTGGGTTTTCCACTCCTTGGTTTCTGTTGTCCTCTCTGGATCTTAGGAGTATGTGATAACTGTGGGTTGCCTGGTAGGGAGTGCTCCTAGTCCCTGCCAGGTGTGACCACTAGGGATCTTGGGTAGAACTTGTTGCTAGCTATTGGGAACTCAGAGGCAGGGTTGGGGATGGGTTAGAAGGGTAGGGATAGAAGGAGCGGGTTCACAGGAAGAAGAAAAGCCGGGTCTGCCGTGAGGATCTGGTTCTGTATTTATGGGTTTCCTCCTATTCTCTTTTGATTCTATTCATGGGTCTATCAACTCTGGGATGGTGCTGACTATAATGTTTACAGTGGATGTTTTCACTTCCTCAGTCTTGTTGAGGTTTGCTTTGTTGCTATGTATTGTAATGCTGGCCCCCAAGGCCTGGTTGCCTTCATGGATGAGAGAATGTACAGGTATACACATGATGCTTTGTAATCTTTCCTCTCCCCTCTTCTCCCACCCCCACCCCAATCTGATCCCAGGTTATACCTGATTGGTGAATAATGATGCCAACAGCCTATAGCAGAACAGAAGAGAGATGGGCAGGGTTTAGGTTTCCAGAGCTTGGGGTCTGGAAAGAGACCATGAGGAGGAGGAGGAGAAGGAAAGAAGGTGGACAGAGGACAAGACACCATAGGGTAGGTGAATCATGAAAACATGGCCATGAGGGCTGGCCAATTGGAGTTAAGAGCAGGCCAGATGGAACATGGCAGGGTTATTGATTGGGAAGTAGACATAATAGCATAGAGGGTAGAAATCTGCTCTAGTGTATTTATTAAAGGCTTATTATAAGTATAAAAGTTGTGTGTCTTTTATCTGGGAACTGAATGACCAAAGGTGGGGTAGAAACTCCCAGGTTGAGATTAAACATTTACTACAACACAGTCCCTTTTGAAAACCACTCATAGACACACCCAGAATGTGGGTCAGTGGTTGCTTAGGTAATTCTTCATCTAATCAAGACTGAAGAACACAGCCATTGAAAAGGAAGCACTGCAAGTTTTTTTTTTAATTTGTATTGATTCTTTGTGAGTTTCACATCATGCACGCCAGTCACTCTCATCTCCCCATCTCTTCATATCTTCCCTCTGCCCTTGCAACCTCCCCCTGCCAAAAAGAAACAAACAAACAAACAAACAAACAAAAAACCCAAAAAAACAAAAAACAGAAGTGAAACAGAAAACATCTTGCGGTGGAAGCTGTAGTGTGTCACAGTGCGTCCCACAGTGTACCCGTGTGTCCACACGTATTTACTTGCAAATGCTCATTACAATGAGTCACTAGTCTGGTTGGAGGCCTCTGGCTTCTGCTACATCATCAATACTGGATTCTCACTGGGACTCCTCTCAGATATCCTGTTGTCTCTCTGTGTCATGGAGACCCTGCAGCTTTGGATCAGCAAGGTTGGCCCTTTCACATGCTCCAACAGTTCATCGATGATGTAGATTTTGGGGTAGGCCAACTCAAAGCCCTGGATCTAGGCCTGGGTGGGAGCTGAGTTAGTCAGCCCACCTGCTTTCCCATATATACACCACCGGGGGGAGCTCTCCAGCACTGCCCTGGCTAGCCCATTCAGTGCTTCTACCAGCAGTGGGCAGGGACTGCTCTTCCACGCTCATGCCTTCAGGGGCTGGCTCACCCAGACTCACACAGCCACCAGAGCCAGCTCCACTATGCTGCCCAGGAGAGATGCAGGGTCTGCTCTTCTGTTCTCGTGACTTTGTGGCAAGAGTGGGGAGGGCATCTCCTCTGCACCTACTCTACTGCATAGCAGATGGTGGCAGGGTCAGCTCTCCCATGCTCATGCCCTCAGGCAGGCTCCATTGTGCTGCCTAGGAGAAAGAGAGGTGCAGAGCCTGTTGTCAGGAGTGCTGCTGAGGAGGGGCGAGGCCAGTTCTGTACAGTCCCAGGTTTTGCACATGGTCCCAGATGATGCCTATATCAGGGACATCTGCAAGGGTCTATAATGGCAGTATGAGCCATGGACACCTGCTACTGAATGGCCACAGATGCAGATGTGGCTGTAGGAGATTGGTTCTAATGCTTTGATCTGCGTGTCCAGACACTAAAGGTCTTTGTCTCTAATTGGTTTTTGATCTGTCAATAAAGATGTCAATGACCAATGGCTGGACATGGAGTGGGACACTTAGAGTTGCGCGGGTCCTGGGGAGCAGGGGAAGGTTTAGGAGTGCCTAACATTTGAGGTAGCCAAGGCATTTTAAAAATAAGCTAATATGTGTGTGTGTTTTCACCTACGGATCCAAAAATAGGTCCTGGGCGGGTGCACATGTGTGATTCACTGGGAGCTCAAAGCGGAAGCGCACCGCTACATGTGGCCCTCAGTGGCAGCGTGGGCCAAGACTTCACCAAGGCCTCAAGTGACAGGGTTGGCTACTTGCAACAGGCTCTTCTCCAGCACCCTCTCGTCTCCAGTTCCACATCTCTTCATAATGCTCAAACTGTCCTGCTTCTGTTTTCTCTCCTTTCTGCCCACTATACCTTTGCATATTGCAGTAGCTCGCACTCTGGGCAGGCCATGCAGATGGCAGGCGTCTGGGAGGACATCCTCTGTTTGCCTTGCAGGTGGCAAGCAGGCTTCAAAGTGTCTATAGCCTGCCATGTGGTGGCTTTCTCTCTGGACCTATTCCTGCACTGCATTAGATGGCAATCCCCCTGCACATGCAGCAGCAGCAGCAGCAGCAGGAGGTCTCTGGGTATCTTTCCCTGTCTGAGCTGGGTGGTATGGTATGGATAGGTGTCTGGATGTTTTCCTCCTCCTGCGCTGTTGCATTGTGAGGCAGAATGCTAGTCTTTGGGTATCCTCCACTTGTCTATGTGTGGTGGTCCTCTGTGTGTCCTCTGCTTGCCTGTACCACGTGGTGGCAGACATGTCTCTGGGCATGTTTTCCTGCCTGTGCCACATAGCAGAGGGCAGGTTTATTGAGACCATTCTTCCATGTCTTCTAGAACTGTGACAATATTCTTCAATGTTACAGTCTTCCAGTGAAGACTATAGTTCCTGTAGGCCTCCAGCATCACGTCTTTGTAGACTCTTCTGGGAGGATCCAGCAAAGTCCACTCTTTCTGAGTCAAGTCTATATGCATATCAGCATAGCTCGCTGCATTCATATTCATGACTTTGGAGCTCACCTGAGCTCCTCTCACAGGCCACAGTAACAGTGCTCAGAGCACATCACACTGAACCATTCAACCCTGTTCAGCTACAGAGCTAAACCTGCAGCGCAGTACCAGGAAGAACCCTCCTCCTTCTCCCCCTCCCTCCCCATTCCCTCTCTATCCGTGAAACAGGGTTTCTTCGTGTAGCCTTGGCTGTTCTGGAGCTAGCTCTGTGAACCAGGCTGGCCTCACACTGTAAAGTTTTGTTTTGTTTTTTTGTTTTTTTTTTTTCCTAATCAATATAAAAATGTTCATGGTAGTAGTTATGCAAAAATGGATACAAATCAGAGTTTTGAAGTTCAGTTTCAGGTTCGGCATGTAAAGAGCTTGGGAGGTATGATTTTTATCATCACAAGAAAGAAAACAAAACAAACTGAGAATCAACAACTCCTCTTAGACCCATCAATCCCCCCAGGAATGGAAATCATTTGAATACTAAGTAGCATATTTGCTAGAGCAGGAGCCCAGGATGAGAAATCTGCAGCCCGAGCCAACATCTGGGTAGGAGAATTTAAGCTATGTTAATGAACATGTGGGCAAGGCTGGAAGTTAGAAACCAGGCAAAGAAGCCTTTTGAGGGTCTCCACTCCTGGAAAAAATCTTACCTCTCAGATCTTTGCCAGACTCTCAGGTATAGTTCAGAGAAAAATATCCTTTAGGTTCAGGCAGGAGGAAGAGAAAACCAACCATTGTGAACTGTGCACAGAGTGTTCTGTTTTCCTTACAGCTTTCCTGAAACCATCATTAAGGGGAATTAAGTTCTAGTGCACACAACACTTAGGGCTTTAGCAGAGTCTAACTGATATTAAGGAAGGGAAATGCACAACTGCATCTCCCTTTCTGTCTCACGTTGGGGGCAGAGCTGAGAGACACCAGTGAAGGGTGCAGGTGAGGTGCCTAGGCTCACCAAGATACTGAGCCCTAACCAGAGGACTCCAGAAGGTATCTGCTTTTCCTATATGCTGCTTGCTTTGCAAAAAATGTTAAGAGAAGTTCCTCAGAAAGGAATGGTGTAGATCAGAAACTTGGGTCTCCATAAAGGAAGGAAGTATGCTAGAGAAGAAATGAGTAAAGAAATATTTTCTCTTCCTCATCTTGCTCCTTCTCCTTTCATGTATGTGGGTGTTTCACCTGTATGTATGCAACACATTTGTGCTTGGTGTCTGTGGATGCCAAAAGACAGCATCAGATGCTCTAGAGCTAGAGTTATAGACAGTTGTTATTTGCCATATGGGTGCTGAGAATGGAACCCAGGTCTTCTGGTAGAGCACCAAGTGCTCTTAACCATTAACCAATCTCTCCAGGCTAATACAGCTAATAGAGGTGGTACTATAGGGAATAGGAAGAAGAGTTTGAAACACTGTGTCTGTGTTATAAGATACCTCTATTATCAGTGAAATAATACAGTTATTTGAAAGTGAACTTGGGTCTGCCATAAATGAATATTTCAATGTCTAGAGCAAAACTAAAACACAAAAGTTAAAAACAGAAGTGTAATCAATATGTTAAGAGAATAGATAAAAGAATCCTATAAAATAGGCAGTCAAAACCAGAGAAGATAGAAAATAGCACAAAACAACAAGAAAAACCTACTTGAACAAACAAAATTAAGGACAATGAATATAAAACAATAACAAGTACATTAGATATTAATTCAGTCATATAAAAAATCACTTTAAACATTGATGTTCCAGTTACACCAATTTAGAGACCATGACTACGTGAGCAGATGTCTAAAAAAAATGAGTATATTTTGCCCACAAGAGACTTACCTTGTATATCATCATATAAGTAGATTAAAGGTAAGGGGGGGGCGGAGATAACACTGAACTAAATGGCTTCATCAATCAACTGGACTTAATTGACATTTATAGAGTATTCCAATATTTCATCTTACAACAGCACAACATGCTTTGTTCTCAAGCTCACACAGAATGTCCGCCTAGACACACTGAGGGTGGACATGGTACATGGATCTACCGCCTGTACTTACTGGTGAAGGGAAGATCAGAAAGTCAAGCTTATCCTTGGCTACATCGCTAGTCAGCCTGGGAGACATGATACTCTGCAAAACAAACACATGAAAACAAAAGTGACCTCTCTAATACAAAACAAAGCAGACATCTTGGGTCACAAAACAACTCTAAAAAATTTTAAAAGAACAGAATCATACAATGTATGATCCTGACCACAAAAAGATAAGAAACAGAAAGATAGCTAGAATATGCCTAAATACTTGAAGATGAAGCAATATGAGCCAAAGGATTTGGAGCAGGAAAAAAAAATCCAAAACAAAACCATTGAGCTAAATAAAGTTAAAAATAGTTTATTAAAACTGTGGGAGGCAGTAAAAAACCCACTGATTTAGTTTCTTTTCCTGTTGGTGTGATAAAATAATCTAGCAAAAGACTTAAGGGAAAAGGTTTTATTTTGGCTCACAGCTCAGGAGTATAGTCCAGTATGAAGAAGTCAAGGTGCCTGGAGTCTGAAGCAGCTGTTCACATCGCAACCACAGTCAGGAAGCAGAAAGGGGTGGATTCATGTTGCTGCTCAGCTCCCTATCTTTGTTTATACACTCCAAGCAAGAGGACTATCCACACTGAGTGGGTCTTCCCACCTTAATTAAAGCTAGCAAAATAAGACCCCAAAGGCATAGATCCCTAGATGACTCTAGATTCTATTTAGTTGACATTTAACCCTACTTAAATTGTGGTCACAACCACAATGAGAGGGAAGGCTATAGCACTGAGCATGTCTGTTAGAGAGTGAAAGTAATCTACTACCAGTGGTATAAGCTTTTACTCTAGAAAACAGACAAACAAACAAACAAGTTCAGTCCAAACCATAAGAAAGAAATGATAAAAAAATTAGTGGAGAAATCTGTGATATTGAAAGCAGGATATCAGTTAGGAACTTCAAAGTCATCAAATCACTGGTACTTTGTAGGGATTTAAAAAACAAAACAAAGCGAGTGCATGGTGGTGCAGTGCTTGGGCGTCTGCCTGAAGAGGATGGGCGCGCCCCTTCCCGTGCTGGTTCAAATCCCGTTAAGACTCTGTTGTGGAGTCTAATGAGGAAAAAAAAAATGAGAAAACCTAAATAAACTCCCCCTAGGCTAACTAACAAAAAAGATGGCAGTCAGTTGTTAATTGCAGGAATGAAAGAGGGACCAAGCATATTAAAACATTAACAAAGGAAGGCTGAGCTGACTTTCTTAGTAAAGTGCTTCCTTCATATGGAAGCATGAAGTCTGAATGAAGTCTGAGTTCTATCTCCAGCGCCTATGTAAGAAGCCAGGCATGTTGGCATGTACCTATAATAATTAATTCCAAAGTTGGGGACATGGAGACAGGAGACTCCCTGGGGCTGGCAGCAAGCCAGTCTAGCTGGATCTGCAAGCTTTAGTTTCATGGAGAGAACCTGTCTCATGGAATAAAAAGGTAGAGAGAACTGAAGAAGACACCTGATGTTAATCTTGGGCTTTCATGATGCATGAGCACATGCGTGTGCATCTACCCATACCCAAGTGTGCCCACAAGTGTGCCTGCATGTGTGCCTGCATGTGTGCGTGCACACACAGAGACAGACAGATATACACACACATGCACACAGAGAGACAGATACACACATGCACACACAACACACATGTGCAACACACATGTGCACAGAGACAGATAGATATACACACACAATGCACACATATGTGCACACACATGTGCACACACATACAGAGACAGACAAAAAGATACACACACATAAAGATACACACACATACACGCACAATGCATTCATGTGCGTCAACCACACGTGTCTGCATGTGCACACAAAGACAGACAGATATACACACATATACATACACAACACATGCACACACAGAGCAACAGACAGATATACACACAATACACACACAATGTACACACACTTTGTACACACCATGTACACACACACACCATATACATACCAAGAAAAGAATGGCAAAAGAATATCATCTCTGTGCTTGTGAACTTGATAAGATGAAATGGAATACTTTCTTGAAAATACAAACTATTAAAACACAACATAAGAAACAGACACTTAGAGTAGGCTTATTTCTATTAAAATAAAGGCAACAATTAATTTCCCTACCAGGTCTTGATATGCTCAGGTCAGATATTCTCTACAACTCTTGTGAGAAAATAGAACCAGAGGGAACCTTTCACAACATTCTATAAGACCAGTATTTTCCTCATTCCAAACCAGACAAAAATTTACAAGAAATCAAAACTAAAGACCAACATCTCATACAAACAGATGCAAACATCTTTATTGAAATGTTATCAAGTTATCAGATTCAACAATGAATAAAATTACAACCACAATCCCATGGGATTTATCCAGCTATGCAAGAATATCCTTCATGCCAACAGACTAAAGGAGAAAAAGCATATGATTATATCAGTAGATTCAGAAAAAGCACCAGATAAAATTGTGCCTTGACTCGGATTTTTATAGATTTATAAGTACCTATTTTTATTTCTACCCAAAATCTATGCAAAAATTTCATGTGATGAATAAGTTCTATCTTTCTCTTCTTACTTCTCTGAATTTTCTAAGTTTTCTATACATTTTTCTACATAAAAACACTTATCCAGATGGGCAGTCATGGTGCACTCCTTTAATCCCAGCACTTGTGGGGCAGAGGCAGGCAAATTTCTGAGTTCAAGGCCAGCCTGGTCTACAGGCAGCCAGGGCTGCCTAAAGAAACCCTGTCTTGAAAAAAACCAAAGCAAGTGTAAAAATAATTCAGTGTGTGTGTGTGTGTGTGTGTGTGTGTGTGTGTGTGTGTGTCTTTTCTATTTCCCTTTTTATCTCCCAAATAGATGACACAGAGATCTTGTATTTTACTAACAAGCTTTAAGCACTGTAGCTGGGCAGATGGTCATCTATTCTAATCCTTGAAGGATGCCTACTTCCCAGCCATCTGCCCCATTCCTTGCCATCTTAGTCTTGCCCTGGCTGCTCCTGCTCCATCAGTATCCTCATGGCGATTCCCCTGGCCACCTGCTCATGGTGAATCTCTCAGGACAAATCTCCTCTATTCCACTGGAGCCCTTCTCTAGAATCAGAAGTCCTGCTTCCTCCTTTCCTGTCCAGCTATTGACTGAATCAGTTCTTTATTAACCAATCAGAGGTGATGGAGAACAATTTTTACACAACATTGAGACAGGAGATGTTTGATGATGCCAAAGTCCATACTGTAACCAGATCTCTGGGCATCTGCAATCAGCATCTGAATACATACAGCACACAGAACCAATCAGTCATCCGTCCGTTCATCCATCCACCCAACAAACTTATCTGTGGTTTTCCAAATCCTGTATTAGCCTGACAGTAGGCAGGAGTACTTACTAAAAGCTTGAGGCTGAGCTGGGTGTAGTCGCATGCACCTGTGGTTTCTGTTGCTCGGAAGGTTAAGGTGGGGATTGTTTGAACCCATGGGTTTGAAACTAGTGTAGGCCACATGAGATTCTATCCCAAAATAGAGAATAAGCAACTGAGTAAAATAAGGGGTCAGATGAGGGGCTGAAGAAGGTCTCCCTTAGTAGAGTGTCCAGGTGACTTGGTAGTTTCAAGTATATGCAGGCAGCGTAGAGCAGAACAGTAAAGCAAGGCAGATCTCTGTCCCATACCATTCCCATTGACTCCCTCTGGTAATTGCTGCCATCAATGGAACCTCACTTGAGATCTCTGACATCATGAATTAGTTATTTCTCTCCTTGATGCAACAAAACATATCACAAAAGCAGCTTAAGGAGGGGCTTATTTTGGCTCACAGTTCTACAGTGCCGTCCATCATGGTGGTGAAGGCCACCCATGGCAGTGAGAAGGGGGGTGCTGGTGCTCAGCACTTTTTATTTATTCTTATTTATTTATTTACTATTTATTTATTTATTTTCATTAAATCCAGAACTACAGCCTGTGGGAATTGTTCTGGAAGTGGGTGAGTTAATATAGTCTTCCCAGCTAGATTAACCTAATCTAGAAACTCCCTCCCACACACGCGCAGAGGTTTTTCTCCTAGATAATTCTAGATCCTATCAGGTTGACTTTCAACGCTAATGACTAATCATTATACACTAGTCAAAATGGCAAGCCTGTACAAGTCAGTTTCTCTCTCTTTGTTTCTTTTTTCTGTCTGTCTGTCTGTCTGTCTGTCTGTCTGTCTGTCTGTCACATCCTCTTTTAAAGCATAGGTGTTTACAGTACTGATTTTGGTCCATTTATTTATTTATTTTTTGTAGATTTGCACACCAGGTTCTGGTTGTCCTTGGTAGAGATGATGCTTCTGGCTTTTTGTCTATAATTCCTGTATCTTCTTTGTCCCTCTCCTCATACAATGACTGTTTGGGGCCTCATTGTTTTGTATCTTGATTCTTTCTTTTTCTGTGACTTCACCAGGGCTGGGTGTCTGCTGCCCTTAGAAGTTCAGGTTTGAGTTCCACCCCTTCAAAGCCTTACTAACGTGGCCTTTAACCTCAGCAAAGCAAAAGCCATATACCATATATCTCCCTTCCTTTCACATGTGTCTATAGACGGAGCAGAGTGGTCCAGAGGAGGGAGGAGAGGCCATTGCTGCTTGAATGTCACAATGGATTGAAAATTTAAAGCAACGAGAAAAGAACCTTGGAAAAAAACCTTATTTTTTTTCTCTCCCAAAGACTCTTTACTATAGAGAAGAGTAAGGCAAAATACATAGTTCAAAGCATTAGAAGCAGAATTACCTCTAAGGAGAGTACTTTTAATTTTGGATGTCAGTGACTCTTTATAGAAGAGCTTTTGATCCATTTGTTCAGTTGGAACTCAGGGAAGCCTTGTTAAATGGAAGATTAATCATAAGCATAAAAATCTGAGTGTAAGTACCTTTACTATCTTACCATGAGCACTGTTGGAGGCAGTTAAATAACACATGTTCATTATAAGAAGTCTAGAAAATGGAGACAATTTAGAGAAAATAACAGAGATATTTGTAACATTTTGGTGCATTTCTTAATTTTCTTTACAAATTTTAAGCTACATTTTAGCTACAGTTTTATATTGCGTTTTTAACCAGTGTCTGTTGTTACACACACACACACACACACACACATTTGTTAGGATATGAATATGAAACATTCTCCATCCCAGGATGCCTTGGCCTTCAGCTGCTGGCAATTATGTGAGAGGTTGTAGAAACTTTAAGAGATGGACCTAGCTGGAAGCTCTAAACTCCAAGTAATGGGGCCAGCTGATCGGGGACTGGGCCCTCTGAACCATGAGGCAAAATAATTACTCCTTCTGAGTTGTTCTGCTCAAGTATAGGACATGGAAATGATAAAACTGACTATGTCTTTCCCCATCTCCACCTCCTCACCCCGTTTGTCTCTTGGCAGGTCTCAAATTTACAGTCTTCCTATAATAATAGTTCAGTCATATCTCTGGCTTTTACAGCCTTAAAACAGTGGTTGTGACCCCTTTCTGGGTCAAACGGCCCTTTCACAGGGTTGTATATCAGATATTTACATCACGATTCACAACTAGCAAAATAACAGTTATGAAATGGCAATTAAATAATTTATGGTTTGGGTCACCATAACACAAGTTTTGTGGAAAATATTTCATCTCAATCCGGAACTTCTACCCTGCCTTTGATTATTCAGTACTTGGATAAAAGACGCACATACATAATCTTTATATTCCTTACTGAGCACTCGAGCTGTTTTATTTCCTTTTCAATAATACCACAACATGACTTGCCATGTTCCGTTAACTCCAATTGGTCAGCTATCATGGCCATGGTTTCAAGCTTCTTACCCCTTGGTGTCTTCTCCTCTCTCCATCTTCCTCTCTGCTCCTTGTGGTTCTCCTCAGACCCCATGCCTGGGAACTCCAAATCCCACCTTCTGCTCAGCTATTGGCTGTCACCAACAGTTTTAAGTGAAAGAGCAAGGCCACATTTTCCATGTGGATTCTCTCATTCCTGGGAGCGATCAGGCCTTGGGACCAGTATTTATCATTACAATATGTATCAAAAGATCAAACCTAAACACCTGAAGAACTGTGTCAGTGGGTTGCAGCATTAGGAAGCCTGAGAACTACTGTCTTAAACACTCCTTTAAAACATTTTTAATGGTTACTCATTTTCCTATTGACTGGCTATATTATGATGTATGTAGTCTGCCCTTATTGTTGAATATCTGTGAATATTATGGTGGATAATAGTTCACTGTGAATATTGGAGCCTCCATTTTTGAGAATACATCTAGTTCTACCCTTAAGATTCCCTTCCATGGAGGCGAGTCTGTTGATTCCTTGTGTTCAGGTTGTTGGACCTTAGAAGGAACGCTTAAATAGCATGCTTAATTGTTCACGGTTCTGAAGCCTAAAAGGCCCAAATCAAGTGTAGATGGATTCACCTTCTAGGGAGGGTTATTCTTTTGGCTTGTGGAATGCCACCTTCTCTGTGTGTCTTCTCATGGCTTTTTCTTTGTAGAGAGAGAACAGTAGGAAGAAAAAGACCACTTCTTTTTGATTTTTTGAGACAAGATTTCTCTGTGTAGCCCTGGCTATCCTAGAACTGGTTCTGTGGACTAGAATGAGGCCACTGATCTGTCTGTCTGTCTGTCTGTCTGTCTCTCTTTCTTTCTCTCTCTCTCTCTCTCTCTTTCTTTCCTTATATTTTTTATTTAAAGATTATCTAAACATGTTATTTATGTGTACATGAGTATGCTTGTTTATATTTATACTCCATATGTGCAGGTATCCTCAGAGGCTAATAAATGGTGTTAGGTTCCCTGGGACTGGAGATGTAGGCGTTGTGAACTGCATATCACTGGTGTTTGGAACTTGACTCAGGTTCTCTGGAAGAGCAGCAAGCACTCTTAACCACCGAACTGTCTCTCTACATTGCTCACAGCCTTTCTGGAGATGCTTAGCTTCTGGAGAAAGGAGATCCATTCCTCCTTTCTCTGGAGCTTGTGAAAATGGTCACTAAGAGGTCTAAGTCATGTTCTCTATGTTTTATATGGAATTAATAATAAGTAGAGTTTCTTTTTTTTATTATAAAAATAGTAAATTTTCTTTGGATAAAGTGTAGGGTCTTAGAGGTAGGTAACAAACGACTTAAAATGTTGTGTCTTTTAGAAATATTTAAATGTGTATTAGAAATGATTTCTTCATAAATTAAGCCATTTTCATGAATATATTTTCCAGGTGGACTTCGGAATAACTTTCTTAATGTTTCAAATAAACATGGAGCTTTCTATTGGAATAGTGTAATTCTATAGAGAACTTTGTAATCCTTTACTATTTTTGTTTTTATGTACCTGCATTCGTATGGTGTGTACACACGCATGTGGAGGCTAGAGAACAGCCTCGGAAACACTGTATCTTTTGAGACAGGGCCTCTCATTGACCTGGAGGTCATCAATTAGGCTAGACTAATCGTTAGACAGTAGATTTGTCTTGTTCTTATTTTTTGTTCTTCATTTGGAATGTTCTTAGGTTTCTCTCCAAGCCAATCCTTGGCTTGCTTGCCCTCAGAATTGTTCCTTGTCTTCCCATTCTGTTCTTCTTCGGGGGACTGAATGCTGCAGGGTTTATGTCCCAAGGCTCCCAGGTTAGCTGGATTCTAAAGTAGGTAGCCAGTTAGCAATCTTAGGCAAGAGATGGTGAGCAGAAGAGAAGAGCCATGGTACCCCTCCCCCATCCCCTGCATCTTAGCATCAGTATCAGCAGTTGCACTCTCTTCATGGCTCCAGCCTTGGCCACACTGGTGTCTCTGTGGTTTCAGCTTCCTCTGGTGAACCTGGTCCCCAGGCTCAGGAATTATTCTTTTGTTTTTGCTTCTCCACCATCATTGAAGGGGCCACAAGGGCATGAGATTCTCTCCTGAGTATTCAACTGCTCCCCGCCACCTGTTGTGTGCAATCCTGCCTTAATTGTCTGCAGATGGGGAATGGTCTAGACTCTAGAATCTAGAACCTCGGGAAGGGAGTTCTAATTCTAAGGGGAAACCTTATCCGTGCTGGGTAAAGGCTTTTCAGGTAGAGCCTGTAGGGGTGAGGAAACCCAAGGCTTTCTAAGTAACTCTTCACCTGTTCCCAACAAACTCAATGTTTCTGCAGAGTGAACTTGTTGAAATTTGTCTTTTTTTTTGGGGGGGGGGATAAGAGGTAGAAGTATATATGCCATCCCCTGGGAAGGAGTTTTAGCTACCATTACTATGGTATTTTGTAACAGTTGGACAGAGTAACCAATGTTTAGTAATGCCAGGCAATTCATCTTCTTACCTAAAAGTTTTTTAGACCCAGCCTGAATTTTTGCTTAAACTTCAAAAACATGCTAACACTATGTATGACACATAGTTTGGATGTGTCATGGAGATGTCGCCTCAAACTGAGTCAGTAGCCATGATTTGCTTCAGAGAAACGAAAAGGTTTTTAGTCTCAAATCTCTCCAAAGAAAAAAAGAATGCAGTTACATTAAGACATCGACAGAAATACTGTTTAAATAAATGTTGCTGAAGCCATTGATTTAGAAAAGATATGAACTGTATTAGCAAAACTAAATGCAATAATAGAAGATGCCTAAATTTTCATCATCATTTTGGAAAAGATACAAGTTGTATTAGGAGAGCTAAATGGAATCATAGAAGACGTCTAAATACATAGCAAAGTGTAGATTTCAGTGGGAAATGAAGCTGACGCAGGACCTGTGCTCACCGCGATTCTTCCACAGGAATGGTTACTTGCTATAAGTAACATAAATAAACACAGATTAAAAGGATTTTAAGATGCCTTACATTTCAAATGTTTTTGTGAAATAGAAATAAACTACATATAAAATGTAAAAAGAGAAAAGACAGTAAGGAAATAGAGTTGGCATGGTGGGTGGCTGGCATCATGGTATCCTCTCTAGTTTCAGCTACCCAGAAGACAGAGCCAGGAGGATGCACACACACACACACACACACACACACACACACACACACACCAAAGATTAACATACTTTCCTGACTTTAAAGAATAAGATTAAAACACAAGGTAATATCTATAGAAATCTTGTCCCAGTCAATACTGGTGAAGACAATGGTCTTGATTGTGAAGCTATTTGAACAAATTAAACAATATACTCTGATTTTTGGTTTTCTTTGTCTCTAGCATTGAAATACTTTAAGGAAGAACTGCAGAAATACTGCATGGGTCTAGCTATTTCTTCAGGATTGTCAAATAACAATCTATGTGATAATGGCATATGGTAAAAGCATATAGTACTTATACACCAATCACTTTTCATATATGATTGCTGCGATGTTTGATATATAAAACCTCAAAGATAAATCAAAAATTTTACTGATACTTCCAATATAAGTGTTACTATTCCTGCCTGTGAAATTTCTGCAAAAGGAAGTAAGACAGTGTGTTGCTGTAGAGGAAAGAATTTGAGCCTAGCCTGGGCTACATTGTAAGATCAAAGACAACCCAAGGTATATGAAGAGTAAAACAAACAAACAAACAAACAAAGAAAAACAAAAACAAAGTTAGGGGCCAGTGAGATGGGCCAGCAGGTAAAGTGCTTACCACATAAGCCCAACAACCTGAGTTCTAGTCCAGAATCACATATAGGCGGACGAGAGAACAAACTACACAAAATTGTCTTCTGACCTCAATGAATGCCAGGGAATGAGAGTCTCCCTCCTTGAAATGGGATTACAGAGCTGAGTGGCTTCAAGGGATCTGAACTCAGTCCTCATGCTTGCTCACTGAGTCATCTCCTCAGCCTGCCTTTAGTTTGGTTTTGTGATCATTATTATCATATACATAGAGAAATGAGAAGCAGACAGGAGTTCCCAGAAGCTCAAGGGCCAGCTAACATGGTGTAAACATTGGTGATGAGATCCTGTCTCAAGGTGGAAGGTGAGGAACAACCCCAAAGGTTACACACACACACACACACACACACACACACACACACACACACACAGATACACCCCCACACGCACACTCACACACATTCTCACACACACACATGTACACATACAAAGCTTGGGGATGTATAAAGTTCTGGTTTTAGTCCTTAGCACTGAAAAAAAGTCTTATGAAATATAAATGGTGAATATCTATTAATTTTGAACAATGATGGTGCATCAACATATAAACAACAATAACTTGGTTGATAGTTTGTCAATGTCTATTATAGAAAAATATAAGAGCATATTTCAAATTTTGTTGTAAAGGTATTTCTTTTTTCTTGTTTTTTTGTTTTGTTTTTTTTCTGTGTAGTCCTGGCTATCCTGGAATTCACTCTGTAGATCAGGCTGGCCTCGAACTCAGAAATTCGCCTGCCTCTGCCTCCCAAGTGCTGGGATTAAAGGCGTGCGCCACCACTTCTAAGATAGAACATATTTTTATTAAAAAGCAGTCATTATAACTGCTAGGAGTTTAGACAGAGCATATGAGCTTCTGCTTGTATACTTTCATGACTGTCTTAGTGTTAGGAGTAAGCATGGCTTACTGCATTAGTTTAGGGCGAGAGTGGCTGTCTGCACGGCTGCTTTACTGCTTGGTTGCTTGGGTTTTCAATTATTCCATTTTTCACAAATAAACAAGCTGGAGTTTATTTCTTGAATAGTGACTTTCAAATGTTCTATTGAGTCGATACAGGTAACACATACCTGTAAGCTTGGCACCCAGGAGGCTGAGGCAAGAGGATTTTAAGTCTGGAAGGTAGCTCTGCCTATAGAGCAAGTTCAAGGTTGTCTAAGTGATAGCAGCACAATCGAACTCTTGGTTCGATGGATTGAAGTTCTACCCTGGCACTTGACAGCAATCCAGGGAAGCTAGACTAGACAAGGAGGCTTCTTTTCTGACACCTTGAGTTTGGACTTGAACTTCCAAAACTGTGTTATAACAACTATTAGGTGTTTTAAGATACATAGTTCACAGTGACAGGAGCCCTAGGAGAGGCGGACTGGGAGCACATTAAAGGCGCCTTTAGCCTTTGTGCAAGTGTTTCTGCACCTCTGCTGGGTCATAAGCAAACATGTCTTTTCCATCTTAGCAGCTACTTCCAACTGCCCTCCCAAGAGGCTGCGTCAGTTTATCCCCCTACAGGAAGTGCAGGACCGTGTTTCCTACCGTCCCAGCCAGAGACACTTCAGAGGCTTGTCCATTCCTCCCCCATCTGATGGTTCAAATCAGAATTTTAAAAAAATTGCATTCTTCAGATTACCAATAAGGTTGAGCTTTTCGTATGTTAATTTTCCACTTGAATGGCTTCTGTGATTCTTCTCCTTATAAACTCTGCCCATTTCTCTGCTGCGCTATTTGCTTTATTCCTACTAACTTGAAACACCTCTTTATTTCAGGAGATGGTCTTATTCACTCACTTTAAAATATTCCTAGTTAAGGGAGAGAACGTTTACATAGCAAGCAACTTTGTTGGGCTTAATTGGTTGCTTCTTTTCCCCCTTCGGCTTCTGGTGAGATGATCAAATGGTATTTATCTGGCCTATTGATATGAAACACCTGTAGTTGTAAGAAATTTGAAGAGATGAGCAGTTAAATATTTATGGGCAGGGGGAATGATGTGAGGCTTTTGGGGACATGTATAGAGGGAGTGTCTACGAGAGACTGGAATTCCCTTTAGAAAACAGGCAGGAAGCTCTTGTGAGGTCTAGCAGGGGTCTGGGCTGGAGCTTTCTCATACAGTCAAGGTGTATCTGCTGCAGAGTTTTGAATAA
This sequence comes from Rhabdomys pumilio, assembly GCA_030674055.1. NCBI lineage: Eukaryota > Metazoa > Chordata > Mammalia > Rodentia > Muridae > Rhabdomys > Rhabdomys pumilio. The sequence continues at coordinate 46,169,438 of JANHMN010000016.1, forward strand.
AGGATAATTTGAAAAGCTTGGTGTGGTGGTATAATAGAGGGAGAAGAAAAAAAGAGGGCAGAGGCAGTGGATCTCTAGGAGTTTGAGGCCAATCTGGTTTAGAGTGAGTTCCAGGACAGGTCGGCTCTCCCACATCAATCAAAAAAAAAAAAAAAATGCCCCACAGCCTCTCCTACAGACCAATCCCGTGGAGATATTGTCTTATGGTTCTTTCTTCCCAAATGACCCTTTATTGTGTCAAGTTGACACAAAAACTAATTAGAACAGGTGTGAAGCGAGTATAAGAAACTGTCTGTCTGCTCTAGGTGGGCTGTGTTCCAGGAAATGAAGAGGGCAGCTGACAACTTCTCAGCCTCTGTTGATGACTTAGAGGAAAGCTGGCAGAACCAGGAACATTGCTTCAATCAAAGGTGTGTGTCTGAGTAAACAGACTTCTTAATTTAAAAACTGTGAACCTTACAAACTGGAAATCAGTTTGTAAGAGCATAAGAGCACGAGAGGAAGATGACTCCTGGGCTCCTGCAAGGAGAAATGAGGGCGCAGTAGGATTCCGAATTGCTCATGCAAAACCGTGACAGAATGCCAGGGTTCCTTCATAGGTGTACCTGACCATTGGCTGAAGCACAGGGAAAGAATGGGAAATGAGTACCGTGTGAGCTCCCTCTCTACGGAGAACAAGTAAATGTCTTTGTAATGGCTGATATCAAATATGAGAAGGATGTCTATGTGGGAGGATGGATTAGGTACCATCCCTGGGTCTCCTGAAGGCAAAAAAATTAAGAGCCAACATCTGGAATATAGGGATCTAGTGTATGACTGAGTATAAAGAACTGTTTAACCAGCGGGACCATCCAGTAATGGGACAGGCCACTCGCCCAGAGATTTGACTTTTCTATCATGTCAGGTGTGTGTGTGTCAGGGGTCATTCACTTTCTGAGACACTTTCTCAAGAGTCACACATCATTTTGTGTTTGACTCTGGAGTCACTTCTGGTTTTTTTTCCTTTTGATTTCAGGACAGTGTTAGTATGAGCAGGAAGAAACACACACAAAGAGAGTGATGTTGTAGTTGACAGGGTAGAGGAAGTTGAGGCCAGATCCTGCAGTTGAAAAAGTAGATCATCGTTGGGGTGTGGTAGCCAGCCATAAAGCCCACAGTGCTGGGCTTTGAGGTTTCAAAAGCCCAAGCCAGTCTTGGCTCTGTCTTCCTGCTGCCTATGGATCCAAATGTAGAGCTCTCAGCTACTTCTCCAGCAAATGTCTGTCCTCATGCAGCCATGGCCCCTATTGTGACAATGGACTAAATCTTTGAAACTGTTAAGCAGGTCCTAATTAACTTTCTCTTACTAGGAGTTGCTTTGGTCATGGTGTCTCTTGCAACAGCAGTGGAATACTGACCAAGCAGGGTACGTAGAATACCTACCTAGACTGTACAACAGTCTGTTTCCAAGCAGGGCACACCCACAAAGATAACAACTAAGACAACGCTAACACCAACAACAAAGAAGTTATGCTGTCTAGACAAGGAAGCGTCAGCATCATCTCCAACCAATATATGGCTGCTCAAAACAATCACACGTAAAAAGAGAGTACCTACCAATAAACGTCTTCTGTAGGATTTTCGTGTTTTCACCTAGGACAACTAGTGATATCCAGGAAAGGGGTGGGGGGTAGTACCCCACATAGGTTCCTTCCTAAGCTGGGCCTAAAACAGCACCAAGGACCACGGGATAGTAGGCAAGGCAAATCTTTGAAAGTAGGCAAAAGGCCGTGGAAAAAGTTACAAAGTAGAGCAAGAGGGAAGCAAGAGTGGGCGGTGGGTGGGTGGTGGGGGAGGGGTGCTGAAAGAGATGAGTGCTTTTGTAGATGAGCACTGCCATAGATCCTGAGCTGGATCTCCAAAGACCTGAGAGGGAACCAAGAGACCCAAACTGTAGAGCTAATCCTGCTTTGACTTCCCATTGACCTTGTAGGTTCAGTTTCCTTCCTGTTGTCATATGCAGGTATGATACTAGGCGAAAATCACTCCCACTTGGCCTGAGGGGAAGAAATAGCTTTAGTAGTGTTTGCATGTATTCCAAATGTATCCCTGTTTTCAAGGACACAAATGGGAGAATTGATGAGAAAAGATGAGAAGACACCCTGACCAAAGTCGCTCAGTTCTACCAGGGCATCTCAGGGAACTCTGAGGATGATGTGGACTAGCAGGTGCCTGCAACTTCTAGACCAGCCAAGCATCATCCAAGAGCCAAGCAGCTATCTTAACGACTTCTCTTCATGGAGTAAATCCCCTTACAGAATTCCAGGCTGAAAAAACAAGGCACGCCCCTCCCCCACTAGATGGCACTGAAACGCCTTGTTCGCGATTTTCAAAATGCAGGGAGAGAAAAAAAAAAAAAAAAAAGACAAAAAGAATATGGTGGAGGTGCTTTCATTTTGACTCACAAGTCCTGCTATGCAAAGCTGGGCCCCCAGGGCACTCTCTTTTCCCCAGGGCAGCTCTTTATCTCCGCAATGGGGGACCTCGACTTTGGAGAGGGTGAAAACGAAGGGTGAGCTTTAGAATGAAACCCCTAGTTTGTGGAGCTGGATGGGAGGCTCCCAGCTTTGCGGCTCCGTCTCACGTGAGAGAAGCAGGGGGCGGGGTAGGGTGGGGATAAATCCTCTAGCTGGGGCCCACTTCTTCAAGGTCTGGAGTCCGGTCCCACCTCAAAGACACCCTGCAGAGGCTAAATCTAGCGGTCATAGAGAGATCATGACAAACCTACTGCGAGGTTGCCTTTAACTCTTCCTGTCCTCCAAAACCAACTGCCCTCTCCACCCCACAGTGATTCTTGAACGGATCAGTCAGTTGTCCTCTTTTCTTGCTGAAGAGTAAGGGCAGGTGTGTGTGTGTGTGTGTGTGTGTGTGTGTGTGTGTGTGTGTGTGTGTG
>JANHMN010000016.1:46172379-46184879 GCA_030674055.1 Rhabdomys pumilio
GTGTGTGTGTGTGTGTGTGTGTGTGTGTGTGTGTGTGTGTGTGTGTGGTGTGTTGGGGTGTCGGGCGCTGGCTCACGGCTGCTCTGTTCAGCTCCAGGTGGAAACGCCAGTAGCTAGCAAGGTAGTGCTTATAGCTTTCTGGGGGAAAAAGAAAGATCAAACGAATAGGAGACACTAGCGGCGGAAATCGTGGTGCAGGGGTTCACTCAGCGCCGGTTAAAGACGGTTCTCTAAGCATTTTCTTCTTTAAAGAACTGTGGCGAATTTAAGGGAATTTTCCACGGTCAAAAGAGAAACGGGAGATGTAGGCACCAACCCGAAATTTATAATAATACATACAAGTAAACATGCTACATATATGTATATGTGCAAAATACGGATGTGATGGAGCCCATACCTACCTAGACACCACTGACTTGCCTAGCCAAAGAACAAGGCTCAGACATTTCGTGCCTGGGAAATGGTGTAGTTTAACTTTAAGAAGGCTAGAAAAATAAGAGATGAGGCTCACGTTGCACGGATGACATCACTAGCTTTTGGCTGCGCGCTCCGTGTTCTCGACTGTGGGTTTTAGCCAAGGCTGCAGCGCCTGGAGGCCGAGCGAGTGACAGCGGCTTTCTCGGGCGCCCACACCCGGGCAATGCGATTTCTGGAGCCCCTGGGGCGCAGCCTGGGCTCTCGCTCCTCGCGGGCGTCGGCTGAGCCTGAGAGGCCCGGAAGCCTCTGCAGCTCGAGGAGGTAGGGAGGTGAAGCCGAGGCACCCAGGCTCCCCCCACCCCTCCACCCCCCGCCCCATTCACCCCAGTGCAGGGAGCCGGATCGCGGGACGCTGAGGCCGGGACAGGATCCTCCACACGAGGCCGAGGGATCCCTGGTCTCCACACCCGGGTGGGCTGAGAAGAAAATGGTGCAATCTGAGAGCGGCTGACCCCAGTTGGTTAGAGCAAGCGGTGCTGGAGTGCTTGGGCTCAGGTGGCGAAGGGGGCGGGTTGCTTCTGGCAGCCGGGCTCCGGGTTTTCTTCGTGCCCGCAGCATTTGCTCGGCACCTGGGCATCTCCAGGTGAAGTGGAGCAGAAGGGGTATTGGAGAGGGCCGGGTGCACACACTCTAGGAAGAAGAAGGCGCTGGAGAGAGCTGCGTGGCACCGGGAGGCTGGCGGCAGGGCGGGTAGCTCGCCACCTCAGAGCGACCTGTCCATGGTGTTGAAGGAGCTCCGAGCGCTTCGGGTGCGCCCTCCTCTGTACAGTCCGCCCCTAACGCCCGTCAGCTGCCGCCCAGTCTCTGCAAACCTCGGGCCCTGAATAGTCGCCTAACGCCGCCCGGGTGTCCCCGCTGTCCAAAAGCGGGGCTGTCTGAATGGCGAGGCCAGAGGCAGGCCATCCGGGAGCTCGCGGGCAAAGGCTGGTAGAGACCGTGCGTCTGCGGGCAGCTCGCTTCTGAGAGCACCAGTGGGTCGGCAAGAGTCAAGGACCTACTAGTGATCAGAGGACCCAGGCTTTGAAAAGACCCGACGCGGAAAAGAACAGTCTAGGCACGCATCCCTGGCCTTCGGCTGCAGACCGAAAAGGGGAGGAGAGTCCCAGAGAAAGAGATCCAGGCTGCACTCCGGGCAACCGGCCGCGAGCGCGATCCGTCCTTCTGCAAAGTGTCGCGTCCTCAGATCCCCCTCCCTATCATTCCCAGAAGCCAGGACAGTCACTTCGGTCAGCACGCTGCACAGAGAAACCCTAGCAAGCCCCGCCGTGGTCAAGAGCACTTGGTTTTTAGTTTGCGATTGCTGGGTGGTGTGCAGAGGCGGACGGAGGGTTAGGACTGTTGCCCCCTGAACGGTGGGAAGTGGCCGTGTTGAGTTCGCCACCGCGAGAGGAGGCTGCATCTGCCCGGAGGATGCTCAGGACCCTGCGGGAGCCTCTCCGGATCAGAACTTTTTAGGCTGCCCGCCTCTACTCCCGCAGTCCCCCGGCCGCGTACCCGCAGGTGGGGGCCGAGAGGGGCGCCGCGGCGCAGATCCCCTTCCGTCCCCACCCCCAGCTCGGCCGCCCGCCGCTTTGTTCCGGGCGCGCGGAGGGAAGGCGAGGCTGCGGCGGATCATGCCCATGGTGTAGCCGCCAAGCGGAGGCATGGCTGCCGGAAGGTTACTGCTCTATACGGGGCTTTCGCTAGCGCTTTGCGCCCTCGGCATGCTGGCTGTGGCCATATGCTCCGACCACTGGTACGAGACGGACGCCAGGAAGCACAGGGACAGGTGCAAGGCCTTCAACACCCGCCGGGTCGACCCCGGCTTCATTTACAACAACAACAACAACTTGCCTCTGCGCGCTAGCCGCTCGCGCCTGGACCGCTGGGAGGGCAAACTCCTCCGGGCCCGGAATCGCCGGCAGCTGTTCGCCATGAGCCCCGCGGATGAGTGCAGCCGGCAGTACAACTCCACCAACATGGGCCTCTGGAGGAAGTGCCACCGGCAGGGCTTCGACCCGGAGATCGCCGCCCTCATTCGGAAAGGTAAGCTCGAGGCGCGAGGCGTGGCGCTGCAGAGAGCCAGGCGTCTCTAGGTAGGCCCTGCAGCCCCTTGCCTCTCCTGGTGGCCACAGGCTATGGCATCTCTTGGTTTCTGAGTGGTCCAGTCAGCCAGGCCTGGCTGAGCCTTGGCGTGGGCAGAACTTGCCTCTCCATAGCTGTAATAGATTGTAAAGGCTTCACTCGTTTGGCTCACCTGCTGTCTTGCTCTTACCGGTCCAGATTCGAATGCACTCTCCTGGGCTAGGGTTTTGTTTTTTGTATTTTTTTTTTTTTTTAAATCCAGGATAATGCTTCATCAGCCTCTCTGAAGGAAGGGAATCTCCAATGTTGTGTTTTTAAAGGAAACCCTAGATGTGTTGGGGGTAACTGGCTCCAAATTTTAATCTCTGTGTTTAGATGTTGAACTGATCTGATCAAAGGAAACTGGGGATGGGGGATGTCTCCTGCAGGAGACACTGTGCACGCCAGAAACATTTAGATAGTAAGGCACTGCAGAAGTCATGCTGTAGCGATTGGTCATATAAACAGCAATGCATTACAGCCCCTACCCTATAGGAGTCAAAAGCAGGTATCCAGTAGCATTCCATTACAGTCCTTTACTTCTTCTGTGTCTGACAGTGTGACAGTGAGCAGTGAATGCCAGCAGTCTAATAAGCACAAAAAAGTAACACAAAAGTGGGTATATCAGAAGGGGAAAAAAATACCATTTTCAGATCTATATAAAACACTCAAGGTAAATAAAACAGAAAACAAGCAAAAAATTTGCTAATAACACTCGATATTTGAATGTGATCACATGCATTGAAAAGTCTGCTTATGCGGTGCAATTTGTAAATCCTGTATGATTTATATGCTAGAAACCAACCTGTCTCGTCAGCCTACTGAAATACTGTTTGATGTGATATGCTTTAATGTCTTCTGAGGAGGGGCTGCATTCCCTTCTGTGATGGCTGCACTCTGGGAAGATGTGTAGATTTTAGACCTCCTTATGTGTCACTCTCTTCAACTAGTGAGTGGTTGACAACTGTGCTAATATTTGCAAATGTGCTTTGAAGCCAAGACATTAGACAACTCTTAATGTCTCATATTGCCATGAAGTTTACTGATGTTTTAAAATGATATCTGAAAGAACCCCATGTACTTTGATTTACAAAAGTGTTGAGGTTGTTCAGAAGAAGATTATTAATTTGAAAACACTCACGCACACAACAGCATTGACAACCAACTATGTAAGAATGGTTAGCGGGAATGGTTCAGGAGGCCATTTCACAGTTAGGAAGAAAGGAAGAGTGGCACAAAAGAGAAAGAGCCAGTGTCTATCTTGGCATTTGTTGCATAGCTTTGTGGGAGTGACCAGGGGATTCCAGTTTTAAGCATGGACATGTTGGTGCTGACAGGCATCCCCCTGCTTCAGAACGAGGCTTTTATTAGTGTGGCTCGACCTAGGTGTAACTCCACAACTTTGCAAAAATGTACAGGGTTACGGGGCTTGGCTGAGAAGCAGGAAAACAAGAGGAAGCAGAATTATTTTTTTCACAAGTGGATTATGTGAACGCTTTCAGATAGATTTTCAGTGTCATTTTTAATCTGTTTTCTGATTTCTTTAAAATGGAAATGATGGGGAGAACTGCTAATAATGACTGGTGAGCTCTGATGAGATTTGTTGAAGGACATTCTTAAATTTCCTTCCTTGAACCTTTTAGAACAAGACAGGTTTTCTATGTCTGATATTGGTTTACCGGGCTTAGAGAAAGAGGGGCATGGGATTTGTAGCTTGTGGTGTCTCCATTCAGGCCTCTGATTCCATCTTGTCTGCTTGGCAATCTGACTAGAGAGGTTGACTTGGTCTGTGCAGCAGAGGGACTGGTTACCATAGTGACACGTTCTTCCGGTGAAGCTGGAAACATAGTGACAGGGGAAGGGATAGGGAAGAATGAACAACATTTTGACTTTATATCGACTGATTTTTAATTGCAGCAACAGAAAATGGACATGCACAGCAGGGGGATTGAATACACTGATACCCAGAGCTGGCAGGGCATTGTATTTCACTTGAACTAATGGAAATGCTGTTCCCCGTCACCTCAAATACAGCAATCACTGTCAGCTGCAAGCACTCGCTCACCATGGCTGTTTCTGTCCTTTTGGCATTCTTGTTAGGCATTATTGAGATAGATGGCATGCTGGGTTTACAAATCCCGAGAGACCTAAGGTCACCATCTTCATTTTTTAATCTCATAACACCATCTTCGAAAACCAGATCTTCCCTTCCCCAGCAGCAGCAGACACAAGTTGGAAACAAGCACATTTTATATTAATAGAATTTAGAGGCAATTCTAATAACACATAGAAAACAATTTCTAGAATTAATCAGCATTTGTCCCAGATGGGTGGATTTTATATAGAAGTTAAAATTGATACTTCTCAATTTAAATTTAGGAAATCTTAAGGAAATAAATTTATCTCATATTATTCATTAGGATCCCAAAGAGAACTTAGACCTTTATCTTTTTTTTTCTTTCTATCTTCTATTACAATCGTGGGAAATATTTTGGGCAAAGGAAAAGGAAATTGGAGAAAAAGTTATTTAAAGTTTATTTAAATTTTTATGGAAAAATGTGAGTTATATCTTAATGATCTTACTGCTGTAAGGCACTGGTTCTCCACCTGTGGGTCATAGCCCCCTTGGGGTTGCATATCAGATATTCTGCATATCAGATATTTACATTTTGATCCATAACACTAGCAGAGTCACAGGTATGAACTAGCAACAAAATAATTTTCTGGTTGGGGGTCAGCACAGCGTGGGGAGCTGTATTAAAGGGTCACAGCACTAGGAAGGTTAAGAAGCACTGCCCTAAAGGGTTCTGTCACTTCTTAGCTCAGTCCTTGCATGAAAAGTGTTGCTTGGGCTTTTGAAAGAAAACAAAACCACCAAGTGAATGAAAAAGCAGAAACCAGCCTCCACCAGACACGAAGATGAAGTACCTTAGATTCGTGTTTTCCTCCGGAATCCATTCTTGTGGATGCCCCATGCCGCGCTGTGCACACCAGTGTGTGTTTCTCGCGATGACACTTGTTTCATTAGTGAGCTGCAAGTTCCCGGGAGACAAGCAAGATGCACGTTTGTAACGCATGTTCACCAGAGGCCTAGGTTTTTGGGAAAGACCTCATAAAAATCAGGATTATTAACGAATCTATTCAGAGCCAGTTATAGTTATGGAAACACTTGTGTGGAAATTCGAATAACAGATTAGTTGGGAAATCACGATTAAGAAAAAACCAAACAAACTACTGTGACTATGAGTCCAGGTTAATATTGTAACAGATGCTAAATGAGACACCAAAAAAGGAATTTTTTTTTTTTTTTTTTTTTTTTTTTTTTTTTTTTTTTTTTTGTGCAAAAGCTTTGCCAAGGAATAAGGGAGACACCCAACCAATTCCTTTTGGGTAACATATGCTGCTGAGCAGACACACATCATCCAAAGTCATTATTTTCCACATTAGATAAGATTTTAATTATTCTTTTCCCAGAGGTCAGATTGAGTATGGGGTGAAGCAAGGATTGATTACTCCAAATTCCCATATGATTTTGTCAATACGAGTCTTATGCCCTCTTGCTTCTAAACCTCATCCTGGTCTTTCAGAAAAGTCAGCATGGGGTGCTGGGGGCAGATTAATAGCAAGACCAAGCTCAAGGGATATCCAAGTAGCTCCAGGTAAGGCTTATTTCAGGGACCATACTATTTCTTCAGCTTATACTGAAGTGTTACATTTATGGAGTTTGAAAGAAGCAGATATTTAGTTGATATACATTTTTTTTTTTTAATTTTGAGATGAGGTTTCACAGTGTACTCTTGACTGGAACTCACTATGTAGACCAGGCTAGTATCAAACTTATAGACATCTGCCTGCCTTTGCCTCTGAAGTACTAGAAGCCACCATGTCCTGCCTTTAACTGATCAAGAACTTTTATTGTTTTAAAATTTGCTTTATAATAGACTTTGGTCCCAGGAGTTTTTATGGTCATGAAGTGGTTGTACTTTGAAAATTATTTTAATGGAACATTGTGCATATTTAAATTTTAATGTTGTAATCAGAAAATCCTTAGCATAAACATTTGTATTATGTGACGACTTGGCCCACAGTACTAAGATTCTCGCGATGAGTAAGGCCTGGTCCTCAAAGTTCATGTAGATGGTTAGTGCCACAGAGAACACATCACAACTACTGAATGGCAGAGCAGCCACGGAAATAGATCCAGAAGAACACACAGGAGGTGATCGTAGCTCCTTTCCATGGAGGTTGGGATGGGGATGGGAATGGGGGCTAGAAATGAATTCCCCACCAAATGAAATCTGAACAAGGTTCTGGTGGAGTGTGGGTGAGGAAGGATGTTTCAGACAAAGGGGCTGGAATTGGCAGAGCTGTGGAGGTGTGAGAGAGCAGTTGGCTCTGTGAGAGCTGGTTTCTGAGGCGAGGGGAGGAACAGAGCAGGAGCCAGAATACAGGCAAGGACCAAATCCAGAAGCTTGTTTATCAAAATTCCCAGAGCCGCGTTAGCATATGTGCCTGACTGAGTATAAGAGAGCCGCAGGTAGGTAAAATTAAAACTTTTCATTTCCTTGGTTGCACTACAGATACCCAGTGGCCTCACGGGGCTGTTGTTTGGGGCTGTGCAGACTATGGTGAGGGCTCTTACCACCAGAGAACATTCTGTTGGACAGCTCTGCATAGAGCTCAGAACTTCCGAAAAGAACAAGCTATATTTCAGATGAGGATAATTACATGGTCATTTGGGGGTAAATGTTAAGAGCTTTACCTCACAGCTTAGGAAACTTTCTGTTTCTTGAAAATGTTGGGTTTTAGTTGAGGGTCATTATCTGGTATTTTATTAATTTCTCTAGCATCAGTTAACAAAATTTATACGTATTTTCACTTCTTCCCCAATTTCACACACACACACACACACACACACACACACACACACACACACACGAATCCATGAAGAAGGCACAGCGACTCCTTCCTGTAGGAAGAAGGCACAGCGACTCCTTCCTGTAGGCCCAACTCTTGGGAGGTGGAGGCTGGAGAATTGCAGTGAGTTTAATGCCACCCTGGGCTACATAGTGAGTTTGAAGCCAGGATGGGCTACAGAGTGAGGCTGTATCTAAAAAAAAAGTTGTTTTTCAAAGTTTCCACTTAATAACAGCCAAATTTGACACCAGGTACTTGTCTTAAAGCTCCATATATACTTATTAATTTCTTGATAATAACAACCATATGTGGTTGATATTCTTATTTTTATATATTTTTAGAATTTCATATGAGAATACTATATTTACATAATTTCTACTCTTCCCTCTCCCCACTCTAACTACTCCTGTGTCATTTCACTCCTCCTTGGACTCATAGCCTCTTCTTTAATTATTGTTGCACATACACATCATATAACACATGTGTACACACACACACACACACACACACACACACACACACACACACACCCTACTGAGTCTGCCAGTGGTATTCACATATACATGCATTTAGGACTAACCATTTGGGATGGATAAAGGATCAGGGGGCATGTCCCTGGAGAAAACTGTTTCTCCCTTTCACAGGGGCCATTGGCTGTCTTTAGCTCTTTATCTGGAGTGTTGCTTTCTAAAGTTTCCCCCATTCAGGTGGCATATTGACTGCTGTGGTTATCATATGGGTCTTGTTTATGCAACCTAATTGTTGAGAGTTCGTGGGTGTAGAAATTACTAACATTATTTTTAATTCTCATTTTATATTAGAAGGGACCAAGGCTCACAAAGTTATATAACTTGTTAAATTTCTTGGGTAGTGAATAAAGGATTTAAATTCTGGCTCTTGATTTGAGAACTGATTTACCTGCATTGTCTCGATGGACTCTGATAACCACAGCAGAGAAAAGACAGCACATTGTTTCCCTAACCTGAAATAAATAAATAAATAAATAAATAAATAAATAAATAAATAAAGGCAGACCTCTAGTGTATCTATTCTACAGTAAAGAAATTAAGATGTCCCACACATCTTTCAGTAGAACCTTTTACAGATCTTGTTGGGTTTTGGTCTTCATTTTGCACAACGTCACAAATACTGAAGTTTTACAGACACAAAAGACATGACCACTCAGCAATCTTTTGTGGACTGGACATGAGGTACAATGCTGGACCAGTGGGTAGAGAGAGAGAGAAAATACATATCAATACATATTAATACTCAAATCAGTGTCTCATTAAGCAAAAAGTAGTGTGTGTCATAAAGATATAGTCCATCCCTAGGAAGCACGAAGGTAAGAATGGGTTAGCACAAGGGGAAATAGTCCTATCGGTTTAAATCTCATGATATGAGCAGAGTTTGAATGCTCTGGGAAAAAGGAGAGGCAAACCTTATGTCGGTAGGAGACGGTCCCACACTCCTTCAGGGCAGGGATTATTTAATGTCTAAGATACACATAAGCTCTGCTCACCAGTTGATTAAAAAAATTTAAACCTGATCCTGTTTATAGTCCAACCCACAGAGACACTCATGGTCTTCGGTGTTTGTGTACACAGGTCATAGGTCAACCACAGACGTCTTTCTGGAGGAGCCCTCCACCTTTTCTTTTTAATATTCGTTTACCCATGTGGAGTGCTTGCACATGCCACATGCACTCTAGGTGTGGAGGTCGGCGTACAACTTTGAAATCAGTTCTCCCATCCCATCTGGATATAGGTTTCAGGAACTGAACTCAGGTCAACAGGCTTGTGTACTAAGTGCTTTTACTAGCGGAGCCATCTTTCTGCTCCTGGTTTTGAGACAGGACCTCTCTCTGGGACATGGAGTTCACTGATTAGACCACGCTAGGCTAGCTGGCCAGCAAGCTCCAGAGACCTCCTGCTTCTGCTTCCCCAGTGCTGGAATTACAAGCATATGCTGGGTCTGGTTCTCTATGTGAGTGCTAGGCATAGAAGTCAGGCTTCTCTCTCTCTCTCTCTCTCTCTCTCTCTCTCTCTCTCTCTCTCTCTCTCTGTGTGTGTGTGTAAAGCACTTGACCAATTGGGAGACCTTCCTAACCCCCATATGGTTTATTATGTGTGGCGCAAATCACTGTGCAATAAGAAAACATACACTTAGTGACACTCTTCTGCCTTGGTAGTTCCCAAACATAGGTAACCTGGAGAGGTGGAGATTAGGCAGGGTACTTTGCGATTTGGGTATGACATTTGGGGGTTCGTGAGTAGGGCAAAAGTGTATCTGATCCCCAGTGTGTTCAGAAAAATTAGCTAGATGTTTGGGATGTGTGTAGAAAAAGAGGTAGTTTGGGATGGGACAAAGGTGCTGTGTTCCTTGTCCCAAGGGAGCTCATCCTTTGACTCAGTTTCCCAAGATGATCATCACATTCGAGTGGATCAAGCTTTCCTCTTAGAGCTCATATTAGCATCAACTGGATCAGTCGTCTATTAGGGAATGCTAGGGTGTACTCTTTATTGACTCAACAAAGTCAAGAGCCTTATTTCTGTCCTAGAAGGTCAGTTTCCTTATTCTTTTACTGGTGGATCGGTAAAGATCAATGAGAAGATTGGGTCTGTATGTTTCACTTGAATTGTCAGTTAAAAATATTTTCCCCTTTTCTGCTATCAGTAGGCAATCCCAGGCCTGCAGGCAGAATGTTGTACACAGTCTGGGTTGGTGTGACCAATCTCTCCCTTCCCCTCCCCCTCTCCCCCTCCCCTTCCCCTCCCCCTCCTTTCTCTTTTCTCTCCTCATTCATATCTGGGTGTTAGACATTAGAGTCACAAATAGTATAGATGCAAATATTTCTGAGATTAATTGCTCCAAATACTGTGCATAGAGAGGAAGAAGAACATGGCTTTTATAAAAAAAAATATTGTTTTTCCATTATTGGACTTCTGTTTTTGGTAGTGCAAAAATTCTCCCTCCCCTGCCTCACTTTCTCCTTGAGTACATGCGTGTTACTGTATATGCAGGTATGTATATGTGCCTGTATAAGTCAGTGGCCAACTTCAGGTCTCATCAGGAGCTGTGCCCTTTGTTGTTTGAGACAGAGTCCCTTATTGAGATCTGGAATTCTCAGAGAGGCTAGGCTGGCTGGCCAGTGGGAGACAAAGATGCACTTGTCTCGGCCTCCCCAGTGCTAGGATTATAAATCCACCACTTTGTTGAGCTTTTTAGTGGGTTCTGAGGATTGAACTCATGTCCTCATGCTTGTGCACCAAGCCCTTTAACAGCTGAGCCACCCATCTCCTCAGCCCTGAGAGTGCTTGGATTCTTAGGAGAACATCTTCCCACCAGGTGTAAAAAAATGGTTTGGGTTCTAGAAACTCCAGTCCCTATTATATTAGCAGGATAAAAAAGCTAAATTTAGATAGAGAATAGATAATAGATTTGTGGTTGAAAGGAGGAATAAAGAGAGAGATAGGAAAATGGGGTGGGGAAGGGAGAACAAGAAAACAAAGCTCAGAGAGGCAGAGGAAATGTCTCTAGAGGGAATCAGTGGAAATACTAACTTACAGTAGGAAGAGGCAGGACACCCAACTCCTATCTTCTTCCTATTAAAAACAAGTCTCTTTTTCTTTTATTTAAATACCATTTTGTACATTGTACCTAAACATTTTAGCTCCTCCTCCAAGTAGAGATAGGTTTTAATGGATGTACAATTATGTCTATGCCGCTGAATTATACACTTAAAAATGATTAAGATGGCAAATTTTATGCCGTGTATATATTTTCTTCTATGTTAGTTACCTTGTCTGTGATAACCAGTTTGAAAGGGGGAAGGCTTGTTTTGACATATGGTTTTGAGGTTTTGGTGCATAGTTTGTTGGCTCTGTTGTTTGGAAGTTTATAGTCTATGGTGAGGACATACATCAAGGCGGGAATATGAAAGAAGACAGTGCCCTCCACTCAGTAGTCAGGAAGCAAAGACAAGAGGAGAGAGAGAGGGGGGGTGGGGCAGAGAGACACAGAGACACAGAGAGACACACAGAGAGACAGAGAGAGATAGTCAGTGTCCTAATATCTTCTTTGAGGATATGCTCTCAATAACCCAAACTTTCTTCCAGTAGCTCCCATGTCCCGAAGGTTCTACTGTTCAACACATGGACTTTTAGGGCAACATTCAAGATATAAGTGATAGCATCTCTCAGCTGAAGTCAATAGAGAAAGAAACGCAAACATTTAGTAAAGGAACTGTTTGCTTCACTTTAGTATAGAGAATACTTCATAGTAAAGGCTCTTTATCCTTTAAATATCTTTAAATATCTTAGCATATTTACTAAGCACCTACTATGTGCCAGGCAGCAGGCCAAGTATACTTGGCATATGTTATAGATGGTAATTAAATGGTCAACATTTATATCCTTATAAAGTTTATGTTTGGCCATTTTTAAGCATTTAAATATTTTCATTTTCTAAGTAAAAAAAAAAAAGATTTTTGGTGGGTTATCCCCTCTCCCTCATGTCCTGGTAAATTAATCTCAGGGCCTTCTACATGCAAGGCAAGTGTTCTACTACTGAGTTGTTCCATCAACCCTAAACATCAATATATAAAACAAGTGGGAGTAATGAATAAATTCCTTGGGTCATTTAAAAATCACTGAATGAGAAAACTTTCACTGTACCTGTTTGGAAAGGACTACTGAGCAGCAGCTATACTAGGTACATTAGTTGGGGTGGAGGCTCTTGAGTAAAATCCAATTCTTGCCTGTTCCGTTCTTTAAGAAGTGAGAGATGAGAAGAGATAGGAGTGCATTCATGAGCTCCATGATTGGCTCTGTGAGGCTGTTTAGGTGCTGGGGCCCCAGGCATCTCAGTGCCATTTCAGAGAAGCCAGGTCAGGCTTAAAGAAAAGCAGGCATAGTATCCCAAGACATGTTTGGAGAGGTGCCTGGGGACGATAGGGTGACATTTTAGCTTCACTTAAGAAATTAATTCTGGCTGTGTAATAC
>JANHMN010000016.1:46187379-46216305 GCA_030674055.1 Rhabdomys pumilio
GTGCCTATAATGTTTGTTTATTAAAACAACAACAAAAACCCAGAAAAGATCAGAAGCAAGCACAGCTTATGGAAGATAGTTATCATTCAGTCTACAGATTCTAGCCTTCTAAAAGTCAGATTCTTGACAAACTTTCATTCTGATGCTGCCTATGAGTGACTATTTATAAAACAAGTCATTGGTGACAGGATGTATTGAGAGAAGAAGAGAACCAGGTAACTGGTAAGTTTGCACTTAAATAGCCACAAAACGGGGCTGAGAAAGAAATAATTTAAGTTGTATTCCTTTCAGCTGTGGCTTAAGAAGAATCAGGCTTTTTATGATTAATTGCTGAAATAGGCACCAATGTACAAGTCACTAGGCTCTGGTTCTGTTTCCAATTGCTAGACAGAGGGGAAAAAAAAGTCAAGTATTCTGAGGTCTAGTCTGAAAAGGAAAGCAGTTCCTTCAGCTCTCTTGACCAATGAACTTTAAGTAGACAGGACACCTGTGTAACTAGACAGTAAAACTGGATATTGAATGTGGAGACTAACCAGGGACTGAGTATAAGCTCCCCAGAGGCTATTTTAACCCCAAGGGAAACATTCAGTTCAAGCCAGTAAAGAAAAAGGTTAAGAACTGGTTTTAATGGAGTCAGAATAGCCCTTTTCTTATTTAGAAGTTTTGTGTCATTTTTGAAGCTGGATTAAAAAAAATATCAGTAAGACTTTAAATAGTTTTGTTATTGATGAACAAGATGTATATAATCCTTATTTTTAAAATATGAGAGTAGCTTTAGCCAGGAACCTCCATTTTATGGTGACCTGTTCCTGCCCGTTCTATTTATACAAACTGTAGCTGGAACAGAAAGATCCCATCAGAATTTTAACAAGGTCTTCATTTTCACCTGAATGCTATAAAAAGCCAAAGCCGAGCCCTACCTTACCAAGAGATCTTGGCAGTCCCTGGGGAGTTTAGGGGTGTGAAGGAGAATAACGCTGGTGCCTGTATTTTGATAACAGTGGAGCTGGAAGGGACTGATGTCTAGAGGCAGCCAGGATTGGCCAGGCTGCGCTGAGCCACTGGGTTCCTAGTGGTCTGCAGGGGGAAAAGCACACTGTGCTTCTGGGTGAATGACCTTCTACTCTGGAGAGGGCTGACCTCTGTGTATTCAGCCAGCTCCTCTCCCTTAGCCCCCTCTCAGTGCCTTTAACATTAACAAAGCAGAAGGAAATTTATAGCTCGCTCATTCTGATTGTTAAGAGGTGATTTCTCTCTTGCCTGTCACATCTGGGACTCCGCTTTCTCTTTAAGACGCTTACTTTCTTTGGCTTTCCAGGTACTATTCTCGCCTCCATCTTTATTATTATTTTTATTGTTTTAATTTTCAAGCATTTCATTGTAAGTGAAGTAAGAAGAATGTGGAAAACATGAGGCTGGGTGGGGATAGGACAGGACAGGATGTCTCATTAGTCTATAGTGTTTCATTGTTTCCTACACACAATGGACCAGAGTTTCCCATCCTATGTTGCATCACCCCAATTGACAGAGCAATGCTCTTTGAAGTCAGAGGACCAGTTCAGAGTTCCACACTCTGTTTTCATTCTCTGTCCTTATCTGGATTTTCTTTCTCAGAATGTATGTGTATTCTACAGAATTCCACCTTTTTCTTTCTCCTCTTTCTCCTCCTTGACCTCCTTGTTACCCTTTTCTTCCTCTTCTTCCTCCTCCTCCTTCTCCTCATCATGAATCTCACCCATGACTAAGGCCATTTTCATCCCTCCTCATGACTAGTTGTGCTGGGCATCTATACTTACCATCCAAGCATCTTGCTGGTTGGATTTCTCCACTAGTCTCATCTTTTGGTCCCAAGAAATGTAGCACATATTTTGGTCCCTAAACCCTTTCTTTCTTTCTTTTTACATACTGAGAAATGATCTCACCACCTTTCTACTTGGTCTACCCAGAAAGTGGAAGGTCCTTTCAATGACTCTCTTCTCTCTAGTTCTCTTTGCCCAAGGAATGACTTTACCCAAGTCACTCACTGTTCATTCCTTGCTCTTCTATTCATCTGGTCCCACCCAACATCTCTGTTATCTTTAGGTGCCGATCTCCTGGACTCCTCTGGCTTTCCCATCTCTGTAAGCCTATCTATTGTCAGTATTTTACATTTAAAGTGGTCTTTCTTATCTCCATCTTTAAAACACTTCAGTGGCTTCCCATGGGTGTATAATTAAAACAAGGATCAAAATCCCCACCCTGGCACATCGTACCTCTCAGATCTGGAAACATGCTTGCTCCCTCTCCCATCTCATGATCTTAGTCTCTTACATTCCTTTCTCAACAATAGATATTACTCCAGCCAGGAGCTTAGTTATGTTTTGGAGGGCATGTCTTAATGAAGTTCCACTTGCCCAGAAGCTTATTCTCCTTCTCAACTCTGCCTGCCTGCAAATTAGCCTGGCCAATGCTTACCAACCCCAGAGGAGCCAATGTGCCTGTCTTCCTCCTGTTCTTACCTGATGCCCCCTGGTCTCCACATGCAAGGCAGAACTGCCTTATGTTTTCCTTACGCTCCTGCTACACATCTAGCCCACTTCTTCCAGCCAACAGTGCCACTTACTTGAATGTTTTCCTATTTTTGAGACCACTGAGGTATTTTTAAAGGTATTTTTGCCTGTTTTGTGCAAGGCA
Source organism: Rhabdomys pumilio (assembly GCA_030674055.1). NCBI lineage: Eukaryota > Metazoa > Chordata > Mammalia > Rodentia > Muridae > Rhabdomys > Rhabdomys pumilio. Next base: position 46,190,053 of record JANHMN010000016.1, read on the forward strand.
AATATGTAATTCAGGGACTATAGTAGGTATATAATAAATGCCTGCAGACTGAACAAAAGGCCTAGCCCAGTTAATACAGTAGACCCGGAAATCTCATTTAAAAAAAAAAAAACTTACAGTTTTACTGGAGTAGAGGGATTCTCTATTAACTGGTTCCTGCTGTGAATTGTTTTTGTAATGCATATGATAAACTCCAAATTGCTTCCTTTTTAAAAGGTTGGTAGTTTCTTTTTTTAATTAAAATTTAAAAATAGTTTTGTTTTATTTTATTTGTATGGGTGTTTTGCTTGTATGTGTGCTATGGTGGTTTGAATGAGAATGTCCCCCATAGGCTCAGATGTTTGACTTCTTGGTCTCCAGACTGTGGTACTATTTAGGTACATTTAGAAGGTGTGGTCTTTTGGAAGTGTGTCAGTGGGGGCGTGACATTTTGAGTTTGTTCTCTTTGTCTCCTGCTTGTGATTCAAATGTAAGCTCTCAGTTCCCACTTCTAGTCACCACCCTCAACTTTTGCCTCATTTTCCCAAGGGACAGACTCTTATCTCTCTGGAACCAAATAAACACTTCCTTTTATAAACTGCCTTGGCTATTTTGTCACACCAAAAGGAATAAACTAATAGATGCATCTACGTGCCATTTATTTGCCTGGTCGCCTCAGAAGAGAGCATCCGATCAGAAGTGGAGTTGTAGATGGTTGTGAGCTACCACGTGGGTGCTGAGAATTGAACCGGTTCCTCTGGAAAAGCCGCTAATGCTCTTTAACTGCTGAGTTATTTCTTTAGTTCCTGCGGTTGGTAGGTTCTTAACGCACCCATTTCCTAAGTGGAGGATTTAAAGTTTGGGTTATTCCCATTTTCCTGGAGCAAAACTTCTTCAATTTGATCTTGATCACTTATTGATTTTCTTTTTTTCCCCTAGGCTGTTCCTTCCATACAGAGCATCAATAGCTATGAGAGGTCCACCTCCATTTCTGTTTCTGCTGCAGATCCAAACTTACTTACAGGTCTTTTACTCATATATCCGACCACTGTCCCAGGATCCCGTTATAGAATCTAGTAGCTCTCAGGGTTATCCTCAGACTGTCTCCATAAAGCCTTGTTCTTAAGTGTCTGTTTGTGTCTGTTTAAGGCAGTCTTCTTTGATCTCTTTTATTAATACTGTTCTATAGCTGTGATCAAAATACCCGAGAGAGCACTACAGATGGAGACTTATTTATTTTGCTGACACATTCAGAGATTTTAATTCACTGTCTTTGGCTCATGGTGAGGCAAGTTGCTCCTGGTGGTGGGAGCGTGGGGTGCAAATACCTAATGTTGGAAATACAGCAGACTGAAAGGAAAGGGGCCCAGTGCAATCTTCAAAGATACAGCTTTAGCGATCCTCTTCCTCCAAGCTGGGCCTCACCTTCTAAAGATTCTAGAGTCACTTAAAATTGTGGCACTAGCTGAGGACCAAGTGTTTAACACACAAGTTTAGGAGACACATTTAATAATCCAACCATAATACCTTTCATAGTGATATTGGTTCAATAATAACCAGAAAATAGACTATGCCTTCTGTAGTTGCTTCTATCTGCATATACGTCAGCTCATCTTTGACGATTTTCAAAAGGAGTGTGTTAGCAATGGTGGGACACCACGTGCAGCTGCTCCCGGTCCTCTGATGCATCCTGGGAGGATCTTGCTGCTGTCTTCCATCTTGAGCTCCTGGACTCTTGGGGCAGTCTCCGTTTGACTCCTCACCTCCTAATCTCCTCTTTTGTCAGTACGTTCTATTCAGAGTGATTTTATATAGCTCTAATCATGTTACTTATTCATCACTTGCTTAAAAAAAAAACCCAACAACAAACCTCTCAGTGGCTCTCCATCATGTACCAATCAGCAGCAGGCCTATGGTCCTTGTCAGGCTACAATTGTGGCTGGTGAAGACTGAAGAAGCACTCATCCCCTAAAAGAGGACTCAGGGAGAAGAAAGTGTCCCGGCTAGCTAACAAACCCATGGTCATGGAGACCAGTAAGTTCTAGCTCAACAATGGATCTGAAAGGTGTTTTTCCTCAGACTCTCCCAGAGGAGTGGATTCACTTTGGAAATGGCAGGATGGTCATCCCACAGACAAGGTTTTAAAGACTTCTTTAGATCTGCCCATTGCCATCTAATTTAGATAAGTAGAGTAATTCTTCTGCTGTCAACAGATAAATATAGACACAGCTGCATTGTTTGGCTGCTTAGCCTGTGTCGAATAAATGATTCATACCAAGGGAATATTTTTTGTGACCACTATAATTCCTAGATTTATATTAGTTAAGTCTGTGCTTAACTGGGAAACAATTTTCTTTTTCTTTTCTTTCTTTCTTTCTTTCTTTCTTTCTTTCTTTCTTTCTTTCTTTCTTTCTTTCTTTGCACTTTCTGCCCATATTATATAAAGTGCTATTGGCCAAAATTAAGATTTCACATTCAGTAGTGACCATTAGGCAGACATTTCAATTGAACATGTGCTTTGAAAGGCCTAGTGGTAAAAATTAATTACAAAAACTGTTTAAGAGTTACGTATTAATGTAAGTCTTGTAAAATGATAGGTAACTTTTGCCCTGGAGAATTCTTTTGTGTGTGTACTTTAAAGCCTGTAAAACCCCAGAGGTTTTGTTTTGTTTTGTTTCGTTTTGTTTTCTCAAAGTGAAGAAGGTATTTCCTTTCTTTAGGTGGGCAGAGTTGCTAACATTTCAAAGGAGAATGTTTATACTCCTGTGCCACTAGCATGCCTGTATGGACTTTTATTACACATATCCGTATTGGTACGATGGCTGCTGGACATGTGTAGATCAATAAACTACTAAAAGCAGAGATGCATCAGAGACCATAATGGCTTCTTCACAAAAGACAGCTCGTCTCCCAGGTGGTGAAGTGCATTTAGGAATAACAACAATGATATCCCCATCTCAAGATCCTTATTACTTAGAAGAAAGAAGTAGGCACTCTGCAGGTATCAAGACCTGCCATAGAGACTTCAACATGTTAGTAGGCATACAGTCTACGAAGGCTTCTATCCACTGTGATAGCTGAAAACAAGGCATACCCACTTTGCTCTCATAGAATCATTCTGAGACACAGGGAGAATCGGATCCCCTGACATCAAACCTTGCTTGATTAGAGTTATTTTCTGTTGTTCTCTTAATCAAAAACATTCTTGTAATCTGACCACTGATTCTGAAGAGACTTGGGTGAGCTTGCATTTAGCATCAGTGAAGAATGTGGAAAGGTGAAGGACCTGACAAAGAAATCACATGGCTAGAGATGGCGTTTGATGGAAACTAGAAGGTCGCACAGAGTGCCTTGGCTTTAAGGTTCTGAGATTGAAGGCTGGGGACGCACTGAGTGTACATATGTTCAAGTGAGGCCTGAGGTCCATATGGGATAAAAGTGCAGCAGTTTTCTTTAGTGGAGCGGTGGTTTTTCTTCTTGATGATGTGTGTGGAAATCACACAAGTTGTATAGATAGTTACTCAGTGTTTGTTGATCACCATAGATGCTAGGGTTTGTATTGGGAGCTTAGGGTACAGTCAAGCACCAAACAGTCAAAACGCTGACTACGTGGACCTTACATTCCAGTGAGAGACATCAGAAAAGAAGAACACAAAAAAGTAAAATATATACCGCCTTAGAGAGGATTGGCACTGAGAAGGAATAAGGGAAACTGTATAGTACTGTTGAGAGGACTGATTGGTGCCGAGAGAGAATAGGAAATACAACATAGTGGGTTGAAGTTGTAGATGGTCCCTCTGGTCTCTGGATTTTTTTTTTTCAAAAATCTTTAGTAAAATTGTAAAGTTTACAAGTAAAGAGAAGTAAAGTTTTGGATGGAGTGACCCCTGGCAAAGTGACCTTTCAATAAAGGCCTAAAGGGTGCAAGGAACCAGATTTGGGGAATATTTGAGGAAAAACTTTCAGGAATAACACGGGTAGTGGTAACAATGGTGGGATGGCTAGCATGTTGGAAAAACCCAAAGAGACCAGAATAGGGAAGGGGCGTGTAAACGAAGAGGCTTACACTCTCCGGATGTTGGAGAAGAACGACCCTCCATAACACATGTAACATACATAACAGGGGAGTGAGATGGGAATCTGTTGTAGGATTTGAAGACAGCAGTGACATGATTGCACGTGTGGCTCAAAAGAATCAAGATATTGGCTCAGCTGATAATAGATTACAATGGGGGCACGTTTAAAAGCAAGAACAGACAATGTAGGTGAGAGCCAGAGTTGGAACGATGGAAGAAAACAGGAGTCTAGGAACATTCTGGATGGAAAGTTGTCAGGGTTGGTTGATAGGTCAGTGTAGGGACGGCAAGAGATCAAAGAGGATGCTCTCTAAAGGAGCTTATTCTAAGTTTAAAGCAAGTTTGACAGCTGGGCTGGGAAAGTTAGACCAAGAGAAACAGGGTTTTTAAGTTAGAGTATTGAAGGCATACCTGAGGAAGATGATGATTCCTAGGTAGAGATAAAACTGCTGATACAGAAAAGATGAATGGAGAGGAATAGCCAGAGCATCGTCAGGAAGGAAAGCAGAGAAAAGGGCAGGGCAGTAACACACTCCAACAGGAAGCAATGCTTTAAGCAAGGCAGGGTTGAGGAACTGGAGGCTACCAGTCATCTTGCCTATGCTGTGAGGCTATGAATGATTTGAGCAAAGGGCTTTACATTTCTATCACTCATTAGAGAGGGACTCTTCAGGGCATATCCTCCTGATAGGAGAAGGATTGCAGAGTGAAGCTGGATTACTACAATCTCTCGACACATGGCAGTTTGCTTTCTTCTTTTAAAAAAAGATTGATGATCAGCGTGGCCTGGCTGTTCTAATCACCTGGTGATTGTTTGCATATTCTGAGACATTTTTGCCCTGAGGTGTTAGCTGGGATGGGCCATGCAACAGCCTGAAGTAGGGCATTCACAGAAGTTTAAAAAGATTTCTTTGCTTAAAAAGATAGGACAGGGCTGGGGAGATGGCTCAGTGGATAAAACAGGGGTGAATGGGGTCACATGTATGTAGAAGCAAGGGTAGATGGGGTCATAGTATATTGTATACATTCATGAAATTCTCAAAGAATAAATAAGAACATTTTAAAAAGATGTAGGTGTGTATGGCAGGCCTTCTGTACTCCCAGCATTCCTTTGGTGGAGACAGGATCCCTGAGGCTATATGGCTAGCTAGGCTAGTGGAATCCATGGGTGAATCCTCTGGGTTCAGCGAGAGGCCCTGATCTAGCAAGCAGAGACAGTTGAGGAAGATACCTGATGTTAATCTCTGGCTTCTACATGCACACATGTCTAACCCCCTCCCCCTACACACATTCAAACCACATGCACAAACGTATGCTAAAAAGCAAACCAAAACAAAAAGCAAATCAGAAGTAAAGACAAAAAAAAAAAAAAAAGACCTAAGATAGTTTAAACCCTAAGTCTCTCTTGCTAGTTTCTTCTCCTGTAGGAATCTGTAACCATTGGCTTCTGCAGCTTTTCACTTAATAGCTCCATTCTAATTAGAATTTTAGGGTGCTTTGGCTCTGATGACATTGGCTCTCTCTCTTGTTTTTTTGCGATAAAGCGGCTTTATTTTCAGGCTGAATAGCCACATTCTTGCCTTGTCATCCTTAAATGCTGCGCCGTGCGTGCATTTGCATTTTCAGCCTCTAACTGAATGACAGGGACCCACAGTCCTGCAGACATCACCTCCTCTGTCTGTTACACTGTACACTGTAAATTCCAGAGGGAAACAAAGCCCAAGGATTTCTAGTAATTTCTCAGTGACAAATGTTTTCCACAATTAGTATAGGAATTAAAGGCACAATACCTTCCCTTCTTGGAAAAAGACAGTCTGGCTATGTTACAAAAATTATGAGCTACATTTGTAGGTAATCACTTTGCAAGCTCTTTGAAAGGATACAGATGCATTGGTCTCTTTTATTTCTTCCTTGGGGATTCAAGGGCTTGGAATTCCAGGAGAAACTACAAGTGCTAAAGACCTTAATAGGTGCAGGTAGGATATAGGGTTTTCCCTTTGCCTCCACACCCAGAGATTGTAGGGAGTGTCTCGATTTAGAAACCATCTGGGGAACACTGTCCACTAAATCTGTGATTTCACCTAACTTTTGACTCTCCCCTCTTATCCCTTTGGCTTGAGTCTGAGACTTCTTGCTTCTGTTCACAAGCAAGGAAATCTTGCTTGAATACCCATAAAATATCTTTTAGGGTGGACGCCATGACCAATTTTGCCGTTTCAAGCTATTGGGAGCATTCTAGCATATGGCTTTCCTTGTTATGTTACTGTGCTTTCCTGCTTGGCTGTCTCAGTACAGAGCTTTATTTAATCTATCACCTACTTGAACTCTTTGAGAAGCTGTTCATTTTCTGAACTCTGCACCCCCTTTCCTGTGTGTGTGTGTGTGTGTGTATGTGTGTGTGTGTGTGTGTACATATGTGCATGTGGAGGCCAGGATTTGATGTCTGGTGTTTTCTCCCAGACAGATTTTACTTTGTGAGATAAAATCTCACTTGGTGCTCATTAATTCAGATAGATTGACTGGCCAATGAGCACCAGAGATCAGTCTTTCTCCCCCTAGTGCTGGGTTATGGTGCTGTTCTGCCTGGTTTTTCATATGGGTGCTGGGGAATCTGAACTCAGGTCCTCATACTTGAGCAACAGCTGACTGAGTCATCGGCTCACTCACAATCACATTCTTTCACTAATACTTTTTTTTTTTTTTAACAATCAAGCTATGAATTGCTTCAGCAATATGTATGACATGTGGATTTGTGTATTCTCAAGTGTCAAGAAGGTTTGACAGTTTTTTGGCTCTTGCAGAGTGGAGCCAAATCTTGAATTATTGTCTTTTGGAGTGTTCTTTAACCACCTGTTTCCAGGATGGGCCTCATGGTGGGGGTTACATTGGGGAATGCCTGTGTGTTTTTCTGTTTCATACTCATGCCTATTGCTATACTTTGGATCTTGAATGCCCCCTTAAGGCCGTGTATAAAAATATCTTGGTCCCCAGTGCAGTGCTATGGGAGGTGGTAGAACCTTCAGGAAGAGGGTTAGATCTGGGGCATGCTCTCAATGGGATTTGTAGAACATAGCCTCTTCTTTGTTTTTGGTTCTTTGGTCATGATAAGAGCAGTTTTTTCTGCCATACATTTCTGACATTGCTATCCAGCATGCTCGCCAGAGACTCCAAGCACAGAGCTTACCTGATCTTTGAGTGGGATCTCCAAAGCCATGAGCCCAGATAAATGTTTTCTTTTATAAGGTAAGTATCTCGTGTATCTTGTTATCCTAATGGAATACTGACACATAGTAGTCTGTAATTTTTTCCATGGAAGTTTCCAGAGGACTGAACAGAGACATAGGTGCTGATGATGGGTTGACACAACCAATCTGTGTCTCTCCATCGGCATAGATGGCCTGAGGCATGGTGTCTGGAGTGGAAGATGTGGAATGATTAACCTCTTGGCCAGACAGGCAGTTTCCCCTCTTCTGCATAATTGGCATGCCTCTAGATGTGAGGAAGAACAAGCTTGATGGGTAATAGTTCACTGTATTTTGCTACGTTGTACTTTAAATTATATATCAAATGACTGAACATGGAACAGAGTGGGTCTCTGCCCACTCTATTCCTCACCCTTTACATAGTTTCAAAGCCAGATCATTTTACCCAGCAGTGCCTAAAGTTAGAGATGGCCATGTGACTGGCAGGGAGCTCTCTGTGCCACAAAGTCTTTCTGTGTTCTAGTTTCCTCTTCTATCTTCTATTTGGCTGCTGATATTCTGGTGACTTAAGAAGCCATGGATGTAGGATGGTAAACACTTGGAATGATAATTCCTGAATACAAGAAACAGTGACCTTTCCTATTTGGGTAGCCAACTAGACTTCAGTAAGAAACATACTTGGCAGTAAAGTCAGTAAGAGTTTAGAGTGTGTTTGTTATAGTAGTCAACATACCATTATTTACTAATGCATATAACAATTAGTGATCCTGGTTCAACGTGGGATTGCAGCTACTATTAAGATAATGTAGAAACCCTGTCCAACAAATGCTTGTTTTTTTTTTTTCCTATGCCAGCATTTGTAATAGGCTTCAGCCATTTATGTATTCATCTTTATGCATTTGAAACAAAATTTTAAGAAAAAAATATAACTTCAGTCATTTTCCTTCTAAATTTTTACCTATTGCCAAAGATTGTTTAGCCTAATTTTGGTTATTATTTCAGAGTCCAAAGGATCAGTGTACCTTGAATCTCTGTGGACAGTGGGCTGCCAGGGCTCTCTCCATGGTCCTGAAAAGTGTTATGTTAAAAAAAAATCAGTAAATTTATAATTCTTTCCTTCACACCTTACACCCTGGCATTCATTGAAGTCTTTTCTGTTAAGTGTATCTACTGGTGGTTATTTCTTCCTTAAACACCCATCCTTTCCTCTGATGTGGGCATGCCAAAGTTGCCTATTCATAATGCGCTGACTCATGTGGTTATAAACAGTAAAAGCAATGTTTTAAGTTCCTTTACTGACAATGAATCTACATGAGTTTTTCCCAGTCAAAAGGGTCTTTTCTGTTTATTTCCCCCTCTCCTAACTTGACAATTGTATCTGTGTTAACTGAAACTTGTCACTGAAAAAATTTCCCAATATAGTAAGGACACTTTCTTCTAGCCCTGATCATTCACAGCAGATTAAATATGGACTTCTTATATGAGATTTATCAGGTCTTAAAAGGCACAATTTATTCAATTTTTTAGTTCTGTAAAAGATATTGTTATTTTGAGATTTCATTAAATAACTTTGGGTAGTATGGACCCTAAAACAATATTAACTCTTCTAATCCATATCATAAAAGGTCTTTCCATTTTTTGTGTCTTCTTCGATTTCTTGATTTTTAAAATGTTATGTGTATGGGTATTTTACCTGCACATGCATGCCTGGAGCCCGAGGAGGCCAGAAGAGGGTATCAGATTCTCTGGAACTGGAGTTACAGGTAGTTGAGAGCCACCATGTGGGTTCTGGGAACTGAACTTGCTTAGGTAGATGGTTGGGTTTGAACTCTGGTCCTTATGCTTGTGTGGCAACCATTCTACTGACTGAGCTCTCTCCATAACTCTTAGTTCCTTTGCAATGAACTAAAGCACTTTTTTGCTTTCCTTCCTCTTGGGGCCCTTCATTTCAAGGAGTAATCTGAAGAAAACCCTTTATTTCTAGTGATACAGAGCTCAAGGCCTGGTCCTCCATAGGAGGATCTGCTATAAATTTGGAGACTAAGATTTAAGGTAAAGAAGCACATTCTCAATGTAAAAGTTAAGCCACTACATGGGGTAAATATTTTGTGGTTACACACTTCTTTCCAGGAGTGTTATAAGCAGCTACCCTTTTCACCTTCTTAAATGCTTGCCTTTGGTTAAGGGTTTGCATTTATTCTGAATTGGATTGTCCCCTTGCCGAGTGGATTAATATACAGCTAGCAAGTTATTGTTAAAGAATCATAACCCAGGTCCCTCAGAGAGGGATGTTTATCAGAGCAGAGCTCCATGCTCACTGATATTCCTGTCTCTTGGTTGGGTGTAGGAGTTTGGTTTATACTGCTGCAGATTTACAAGTCACAATTTCATATGTTGCAACCCAGTCAACACACCATTGTCATTGATTGCAGGTCTGATGACATTTAATGAAAAACTCATTGTGTTGGTTTGAGTCAAGTCACCGACTCCTAGGTTCAGTTTTCCGGGCATTTTAAGAAGATGAGGATTTCATGACACCAACTTTACATTTTTAAAAACTAGTTTCTAAATTGATATGCAAGTCATCTTTCCATAGTTATTGTAAAAATATCAGAAACTGTTAACTTATAAAGAGGGGCACTTTATCCAGGTTTGTTGTTTTGGGAGTTTCAGTCCTTGGTTGTTAAACTCTATTGCTTTGGGCCTGTGAGGAAACAGGGTGTCCTCTTGGAGTGTGTGATAAAGGCACCAGCCCATTTCATGGTGCCTAGGAAACAGAGAAAAAGGAAGGGGACAGGGTTCTAATATCCCATTCAGACTGAAACTACGGCATCAAGTATGGCTGGTTGAGCCACGTGTTCTGTAACAAGGTGTCTTAATGACTTTTCTGTTGCTGTGACAAAGCACTGTGACCAAGGCAACTTTTAAAAGAAAAGATTTAATTGGGCTTATGATTTCAGAGTGTTAAGAGTCCAAGATGGTGGAGTGAAGGCATGATGACAGGAATAGCTGAGAGCTCACATCTTGATCCCCAAGCAGGAGGCAGAGAAGGGCACACCTGTAATGGCACGGGTCATTTGAAAACTCAAAGCCCACCCCCAGTGGCATACTTCTTCTAACAAGGACACACACTCCAAGAGGACACCCTATCTCCTCATAGGCTCAAAGCAATAGAGTTAAACAACCAAGGATTGAAACTCCCAAAACAACAAACTTGGATGAAGTGCCCCTCTTTATAAGTTAACAGTTTCTGATCCTTATTCTATCCACTGGGGACCATGTATTCAAACATTGGAGCCTCTGGGACATTCTCATTCAAACCCCTTCACGAGGCATGATTGGGAATTATTGATTGTACGTTCTGCTAGAACTTCAGATTAAGTGGTCATTTTCTCCCTTAAAGCACTACCACTGTACTCTCTATAAGTATAAACACTGATGCTGGCAAGGAAGACATGCCAACATTTTTTTTTATAACTAGCTTGGAGAAGACAGAAGGCTGGACTTAGTGGCTAGAGACACAGGACAACTGGTTAGCCTCCCGAGATGTTCTTGATTAAATCTGGTGCTCTAGTCAGCATGTGGTTGTGTTATTTTAGTTTACTTAAATTTATAGAAGTCCAAAAATACTCATATTCTTATATAAACACAAGCATGCCTAACCAAATAGAAGTTACTTTTAGTCTTTCTGAAGCCTGTCTGTAGGTTTTAAGTATGTAGCACATATAACAGTAGGCTGATTTTGTGTATCTTATAAACCAGGACTAAAATTGCTCCCCAAGAAAAATTCTAAAATGTTTTTTTGAACAATGGAATAATTATAATATAGGCCTCAGATTTAATGTACTTAAATGTCCCTGGGGAACACCCCACTGAATGCATGCATCCTGGCCTTTTTTAAAAGCAAACAGATGTCTTCATAGACTCTGTCTGCTTTATATGCTGATATTCTTTTACTGCAGACTTCTTAAGGACCTCTGGATACGAAAAAAATTAATTTCTAAAATCTTTATTTGAATTCTGTCCCAAGTTATTAAAATAACTCTTTGAGATAGAGTCTCTGGAATATTAGGTAACTCCTTAATTTCTAAATCTGTCACCTACAAATTTGGGCAAAAATATTTTGGCTCTTTTTAACCTAATTTGGATTTGGCATAATTACACTAAATCTGTTGCCTGTTGTCTAATTTTTAATTAATTAGTTAATGAATGACAATAAAATATTTCATGCAGTCTTTGTTTTTCTGTTTAACCTTTAAAAATTAGAATAATGGAATTTTACATCTCTTGTGTCTCTGTTTTGGTCAGTGTTGACATGGTAACATTAATTTCTTCAGAGACAGACTGCACTGTGAATTAAAGAGCCTTAGGTAGGATGGTTGAAGGATCAACTGTGTTTTCTCTGGTGTGGGTGGAGATGCTTCTATAAATGGGGAGAAGTCTGGGCGTTGCTAGCTATTCCTCGGTGTTTCTGGTGGCTTGGAAGCTGCCATTTAGTCCAGAAACACATCTTATGCTACCTTAGTGGCCCTTTGACTTTATTTGATGGCAACAAAGAAAACAGAATGGTGGAGCCTGGTGGGTAACATTTACAAAACAGACACATGTGTGTGTGTGTGTGTGTGTGCATGTGCAGAATTTATCACTTAAAGTCTGCTCTATTTTAAGGTAACAAACATTTTCTTTGTGTTAGGATTTTGTTTTTAATGACTATTGTAAAAAAAAAAAAAAAATCACATCAATGTTGTATCAAATTAGCCAGAAAAATGAGCAATCTGACCCAAGGGTCCTTTCTCAGCATTGCTGTCACCCTCTGTCTTTCTTCCTCTTCGAGTTCCCGGAGTGTGTGTGTGTGTGTGTGTGTGTGTGTGTGTGTGTGTGCCCGTGCGCGTCCGTGCACTTACTTATATGGCAGAGAAGGTTTAAATCTTTTTTAGTGGGTTTGGTGGGGATGCTTGAGGTGAGAGTGAGAAAGAGGAGGGCCGTGGGAGAGTAATTGCTACTTGACGGCAGAACAGGCACTGTAAAGAGGTTAGCAACCCTTTTTTTATTGCCCGCAATGCAGAGGTTTTGTAATTAGCAGTTTCATTAGAGACTGTGAACGACTATTAAATGGTTCAGCCAAACAAAGCATTCATTGTATTGGAAATTTTACTGTAATCAGATAGAAAAAGTACTGGTTTTGTAAATCATTTGTCAGGATGGGGAGAGGTTCCCTATTTGGAATCCTTCTCTTATTAAAAAAAGTCCCTCTTTAGGCTTTAAATGTCTAGGTCATGGTAGTTTGGAGGCTCCGCTGGCCTCTCCCAGGGAGGATCTACTGCATGGCTTCCCCTGTCTAGTAGCACAAGGAATGTTTTTTTCCATTGATGGAGACTGGCAGTCCGCAGGTTTTGGGGGGATGGGGACAGTTGTGCTTGGCAGTGGTCCTGTCGCTACAGATTTCACTCTGAATCTCTCCTACACTGCTGCTATAAGGCCAACAGGAACGTGCTAGCTTCTAAGCATATGCAAGTTTCCTGGCATAGAGAATGCTTATGGGGCTTTGCCCACACACCAACTGTCTCTGTTTAGGAGTAGCTGTCCCTATTTTTTAACCATATTCACACTTTGTCGATCTGGAGGGGTACAGTGTATTTTAATCACGCCCTGAGGCGGCTTTGTGGCTAGGTTAATTATAACCTTCGCTTATATTTGCACAGTGTTTTTCAGGCTTAACAGTTCCCCACTTACCACAGATCCTTTGATTTCTCAGGCTTCCTTGAGGTAGGCATGGCATCTCTGTTTCACAGAGGGAAAGGTTGATGCTTACTGAACTAAATCCAGTTGTCCAGGTAAGCAGGAAGGTATATGGGGCCAGGTTTCAGGAGTCCCTGTGCCCCTCTATCCCAAACTCCCAGTTTCACTCTTCTCCAAAGTTCATTGTTCTGGTTAGTTCTTTGTCAACTTGACACAAGCTACAGGCATCTGGGAACAGGAACCTCAATTAGGAAAGTGTCTCTATGAGATTGCCCATAGACAAGTTGTGTGTGTATGTGTTGGGGTGGGGGCATTTTCTTGATTAACGGTTGATGTAGGAGGGCCTAGTGGGAGTGGTGCTGCCTGGTAATAGATGATCCTGAGTGGTAGAAAAAGTGGGCTGAGCAAGCCATAGAGAGCAAGCTAGTAAGCAGCACTCCTCTGTAACCTCGGCTTCGGTTTTTTTGCCCTGACTTCCCTAGAGGATGGACTACCAGCTGTAAGATGAAAGAAACTCTTTCCTCTCCAAGCTGATTTTGGCTATATTTTGGCAATAGAATATAGCAATAAAAATCAAAACTAAGATACTCATGTTCCAAGAGCCTCTCTCATACCTTCATGTGGATCCCAAGAACCACAATCAAGTCATTAGGTTTGGTGGCAAGTGCCATCACTCTCTGAGCCACCTTGTTGGCTCTTTGGGACTTTCTCTATGGCTGTTTTCTCAGCATCCAGTTTTCTATCAAGTGTGGAGGAGAAAAAAAAAAACCACACAATTGCCCTGCTAGGGTGTCAGTTCACCTCTCATGTGACCTTCCACAGGTAGAAGCCAATCTAGGCCTGCTGAGTCACAGCTGGGGTGTAGACTGTCGGGACAGAAAATGAGAAGTCTCTTGGTCCTGGACTTGGATAGCCAGGCTGTTAAGCATCGAGGGCAGCTACTCTGTGACCTGTATCTTCTTTGATACAAAATTAAAATCTAGGTGCTGTCTGGTTGTTCTGTGGTGTCCCTCCCCCCTAGCCCCTCAGTTTCCATTTCTTCTTATTCTTTGTTGCCATTAGAATATGTGCCATAATACTTTAAAATCTACTGTGACGTATGTGTATGCCTATCCTATTGGCAGGACTGGTCCTATTGAGGAAGGCACTGTGTCTCATTTACCTGTTTATTCTTGTATCTGATTGGCACATAGAAAGTGTTCAGCAAATGCTGGTTGACAGAGTTAAATCATTTATTTATTTATTTATTTATTTATTTATTTATTTTAAAGTCATTATTTTGGTATGTATCCCAGGCTGACCTTGAACTTACTACTAAGTATCCCAGGCTGGTTGGCTTTGAACTTATGGCAATTTTCCTGCTTCAGCCTCCCCAACACTGGTATTAGAGACATTCTTCGTTATTCCCTGTGACTCAGTGAATAGAAAGTTTGGAAGGAGGACTAAGACTATTATTTATCTTCATATAGCTTTTGGCAACAAAATGGAAGCACTTTGAATTTGTATAATAATGAGAAACTTTGAAGTTGTACCGTGAATGTTTTCCCATCTATTTAATAATAGTGTTGCTGACACATTTTCCTTTTAAGATTTATTTATTGGCAGGTTTTACTAAGACTGTATTAGTGGCAGGGATTATGTCCCCCCTAACCCTCCAGTAAACCCTTATCAGTGCAAAAAAGACAGAGTTGCCTGGATTCAGGATCTTTACAGGAACTATCTCCCCTGCATTGCCACTGTTGAGGCAGCATACCAAAATGAGAACAATTTACTCCCTTTCCCCCACCTCTCCTAACACCGGCAGCCAAGAACATGCAAATCCGTGCACTTTCAGAACTCTCGTTACTGGTCCTAAATTGAGTTGAGCCAAATCAGAACCTTTACAGGTTGAGTCTACAAAAAACCGGGTTTCCTTTTTCTGGGTCTGCTGAGATATGGGGGCTGTACCCTGGGTGGTTGGCAGAGCTGGAGACTCACAGGGTTTGTCTGAGCAGGCTCCTGCTGCTGTAGAGGTGAAGCACCCTTGTTTTCAGCCATGTAGGTCATGCAGTGGCAGGCTGACATGGGCCTCCTGGGGAGGTCCGGAAAGCTTTCTACTGTCAACACAAGATGTGAGAGTCATCTTCAGGTGACAGAGACACATTCATTGGTGCAAAGGAACTTGTTCATGACCAAGCCAGTGAGTGTCCTTTGAGGGTCTGAAGATGCAATTGAACTTTCAGGGTTTTGTCCCTTCTACCTACTCTTTCGTTTCTTTGCCTGGGCACTGCCACCAGCTACCTTCGTTCCTCCCCAGAACCTCTTCATTTTAGGGGGAGAAGTTCAAGATCAAGGTATCTGCAGGATTGGGTTCTTCCAAAGTCTGTCTTCTTGACTTGTTAATGGCTATCTTTGCCCAGCACCTTCAAATGCCCTCTTTTCTGTTCCCTTATGTGCCCCAATCTCAGAAGAGCAGTAGGTTCCTCCCCATCCCCTTCTTTAAGACTAAAAAGTCAAGGAGCTAAACTGTGCTTTTATTTCATTGCTGATGGCTCCTTTTAATGGCTTCATTATCTCTGTCAAAACGCAACTTTCAAATGCAGTTTTATTCTGATGTGCTGGGGTTTGGATTTCAAGAATGAGCTTGACCATAACATGAATGCCTGAATGCCTGGACTCTGTGTGGACAGAGTCAGAGGTTCGACTTAAATCCACCATAGCAAAGAGTTACCCTCCACCCTGTGTGTCTTTTCATCCTAAATCTATCCCTAATGGAGGATGAGAAGGAATAGAAGAAGGGGCCATGAGTAGCAAGCAGGATGGGAGAAGGAATGGCTGGCTGGCTAACCTGTGGTTGTCTGACCTTGACTTCACTCCAAACCTTGGTCTAAAACACAGAGCACTCTCTTTCTTTTATCTAGTAACAAATGGAAATGCACACCAATGTAATTGTCATCTAGATAAGCTTCTTCCTAAATTCTCTCTGTTGTAACAACTTCTTCCAAGTTAGAACTGCTAAGGACTTGAAAGGAAAAACAATGTAACCCTCAGCTACTGTGCTTAACTCTGCAGCAAAGTGTCTGGTCTTTAGAAGCCTTTGAAAGTACAGTCAGAGACACACACAGAACACATTCACTTAAATCACGGGAACTTTAAATAAAATCCTTAGACAGTGTCACTAGGACCAGTCAAGGGAAGATGCTAGTTTGTATCTGTCCTTCAACTTGGCTTTGCATTCTGAAGAGTTACTGTTTGGTTCCAAGGTATGTGCTGAGTCTCAAAATGAGGTCTCAGGTTTCCTGGTGAGTGATGCCCAGGGCCAACACTGCACTCCTTTTTGGCTTGAGCATTTTGCCGGAAGATTAGAAAATCGAAGAGTTAAACTGTTAAATTGTTTAATGCTACTTTTATATTAAAACACATACATTAGGGAGAAGGCCACAAAATGCATTTGACTTTTACATTGAAAGCATGTTTATTTTGTGTATGGGTGTGTCCATGTTCATGTATGTATGCATGTGTGTATGGGGGGAAGCATGCATATGTGTGTGGAAGCCAGAGATCAACACTCAGGGGTTCTTCAGTTGCTCCCCACATGATTCAATGGGAGAACAAGACCTCTCATTGAACCTGGAGCTCACTGTTTTTGAGTAGACAGACTGGCCGGCCGGTCCTAGGGTTGGTTTGTTTGTTTATCTCCCCAGCACTTGATAAAACAAGTGCACACCACTGTTAGCCTTTCAGTGTGGGTTCTAAGGAATCAATATGGTCCTTAAACTTGTGTGGAAAGCTCATTACTGGGTGAGCCATCTTCTGGGCCCCACAGCCTGAATTATAAGTGGAATTTAGGGTGTGATGGGCCATGCACTCTTTTAATTTACCGTAGGAGTACAAGTTCATAGTCACTCACTCTTTAAAGTTTGATGGATTGTGAGAAATTTTAGAGGTACTTAAACTCTTCCAGAAATGCCAGGTGTTTGGAGCTTTCTTCCTGCCCCAGGCTACTTCCCAGAGTAGCAACCAGATAATTTGATGAACACATTTGTGTAAATGTGCGAATAAATGCTAACCTATTAATGGGAACACAGTGGTCCTCTCTCCACATCACCGTTTACACTCCCGGATCCACCGTGCATATTTTAATTCTGACTTTTTAGTTTTGACATCAGAGCTTTTCATCCAATATATTTGCTTAACCCAGATTCATTGGGTGCATACGGCATGCCAAACACTCTTCTAGGCATCTCAAAAGTGAACAAACTCTGTGCCTGCCAGAGCCTGGATTCTAATGGGCAGACAATAATCAGAATACATGAAGAGGCAATGGTGGCAGAGACACCGGAGTGGAGAGAAGTGCAAAGGCGAGTAGTCACGAGGGTCTCAGGAAAATGGAAGATTAGTTGGAATGAGAGGGGCTTTCAGGAGAAGGATTTCTAGAGCTGGGAGATATTAGAGCATGTTTAGGTGATAACGGGACTGCACTATGGAAAAGGAAAATTTTCCAGTGTGAGAGCAAAGGAGACTCCTTAGTGTGACGTCGCTGAGTAGACACAGTGGGGTGAGCTCCAGTGCACAAGTCTGCATTGAACAGGTGCACAGGTGGTCCGTCCACAGGAGAGCACACAGTGTGTGTTTAAACATATGCTAATGGGCAGACAAATTCAGAAGCAGGGGTGTGTGGGAACTTTATCCATTGCTCGAGTTCTCGATGTTGCAGGGTAGATCGCCATCCCAGAGCAAGGATGCACAAGTGGGCTTGGGCTTAGATCTTTGTGGGTAGATGCAGACCCTTAAGTTTACAGTTTAATTTGGTACGATTGCGTGTTCTTCGCTTGCAATGTTTTTCTTCCAGAGTTGGAGTGGGCCAGAAGTTTGCTGGAAGAGAGTATGAGGTCATTCACAGGAGTCGAATGTCATGATCGCAGGCAGTAAATTCTTCATCAGTATAGGTTCCCACCTATACTACACCACTGAAGAATGGGAGGGGATGAGGAGCAGAAAAAGCTGATAGAGTCAGCGGGACTCAGGTCTTTGTGGGGTCAAAGGATGACGATGGGTCTTTAGAGGAAGTGCTCTAGAAGTTCAGGAGGAGATGGGCACAGTGTGACACATGCAGTTGCGACTGTGGAACGGTTGTAGCTTTTGGTTCTGACAAGATCCTGAAACACTCTTACCCCGCCCCCTGCCCTCAATCTCACAGGCTCGCATTTCTTTTCCCCAGTGCACTCCATTCAGTTTGCAGTGGAGCACTAGTTGGCACAAGTTTGCTTGCTTTTAAGTATCATGGGGCAGTGACAGTGCCTGGTTCTCCTCACCTCTAATCCTGCTCGGTCTCAGACAGTACCTGGGAGCTAGGAAGAGCAGGATGAATAGATGTGGGATAAGAAGTAAGTCTCACACAACTGGTGATTATTTTGAGAGGAGCTCATGGTAGGAAATGGTACTCACCTGATGCTCTGGTTTAATTTTTTGGGGGGTGGGGTTAGAGGAGTTATGACTTTTGATGACAGGAGAGGAACCAATGATATGAAATTAGGAACTGTTCACTGAGTGCTATGACTTTTGATGTTGCCAACAGGAATCAAAAATTGAGTATTGGGGTTGAGATATGACTCAGAGGCTAGAAGAGCTCACTGTTCTTCCAGAGGACCCAGGTTTGGTTCCTAGCACCTACACCAGGCAGCTCACAACTATCTGTTATCTCTAGATCCAGAGAATCTGATACCCTCTTCTGACCTCCTCATCATCTATATACATGTAGACACACACACACACACACACACACACACACACACACACACACACAAAACTAAAAAAAGTGACTCTTAAGCAAAATCTGAACAGGATTTCATAATTCAGATTTATTGATTAAAGGAGGAAATTCTATATAGTTTTAAACAGCTTACTCATGGGAAAAAGTGGTACATAATAGAAAAAAATGATAATTAGATTTTAGGCATTTGTTTGTTTAGTGATTTTATTTAAAATAATATCTTTATAGCTGGATTTGGTGGCACATACCTGTAATTCCAGTACTTGGGAGGCAGAGGCAGGAGGGTCTTTGTAAGCTTTGAAGCCATTCTGGTCTATATAGTGAGTTCTAGGCCAGCTAGAGCTATGGAACAAAATCCTGTCTCTAAACTGTCTTGAAACTTTGGACCAATATGGAATATGGATATATGGATATGCAAGATATCACCTAGGGTGCAACTTGCATCTTGGGAGCAACCAACAGCTTGTCTAATTGACTTAAGGTTCACTGAGTACAAGATAGTTCATGCCTAGTACTATAAACTTAGCCAAATACAAATGGCTGGTGAGATTCTGGATCCTCAAGGAGGACCTACTTCTGTAACTTTCTTAAAGCAATATGATTCCTAACTGCATCCCAAACCCTTAACCTTGTATCCATAGGTAAGTGTAACTCTCACCCCTCATCAGTGAATCCTCTTTTTGCAGCGCTCAGGACCATTACAGAAATCTGTAACTGACAAAGATGCTGAGAGCACTGACTCTTGGGTGCCCAGCCACACTTGATAATCTGTGTCCTGGCCTCTCCATCTGAGGCTCAGAAAGCACAGAAGACTAGAGGGTCAGAGAACTCTAAGGGTCAGAGGAACAGGACTCCAGCTGCAAGATTGTTTCTTTGTATATGGCAGGGAAGCTGTACCTGCAAAATTTGAAAAATATGGCAGAATGCATTGGCTGACGTACCGGTGGGGCTGGAGGAAATATCACAAGCCCTGCCCTTAGATGAGGAACTATATCAGTAATTAATAGCTACCAAGAGAGGGAGAATCTATATATTCCAAGGACAATCCCACAATAGGTTATCTAATCCATGTGGTCATCCCTAAGTAAATAAATCTGGGTGTTACGCTAAATTGTTTTTATATGTAGTTATTATTGGCCTTTGATTCATTCAACAGTTTTATGAAGGTTCATTATGTATCAGACACAACCTAGCGGGGGTTTCAGTGGAATGAGATAAAGCTTCCGCACTCAGGGCTCACTTGAAGAGCTGATTGAAGGGGAAAGCTCCTTTGATAAATAAATAAGTGATGAAAACTCAAGAATACAATTTGGAAGATGCAACTGCATCCAAACTCGGGAAGAACAAGTAAATACTGATATGAATTACATTGGTTTCACCTGAAGTGCCACACTCCATGTGGACAGGCAGCGTTTTGAGAATTTATGAGTATGCACTCAAAAGTTTATCCACGGAACATATGAGAAGTACAGGCAGTTGCAAGAAAATGAGTGTTTATCCACGTGTGTTCTTCCTCCAAATACGTATTTTCCTCATCAGTCTCTTTCCTTTCTCCATCAGGAAAATGCCTGACACGCAGTAGGAGCCTGTGAATAAATGGTAACTGACTGATTATGACGTACTCAAATTCTTGAGGATGACAGTTTCTCCATGGGCACCGTTGTGGACCCAGTATGGGTCTCCTTATGTTGATGCTCCACCCCCAGGGCGTGTGTGTTTGGAGCAAGGAAGTAATTGAGGTTAAATGAGATATGAAGATGGGGTTCTGATCAGATAGAATTTGTGCCTCTATCAGAAGGGGCACCAGATGGCTCACTCTCTTTCTCTCCTAACTGAAGAAAGGTAAGGTGAGGGCTTCACAAGAAGGCAGCCCTTTATGAGGCCAGAGAAGAGCCTCTGCCAGAAACCTGATCAGACTGGATGCTTATGAGCCTCTAGAGCTAAAACCCATCACCCAGTGCTCAACACACACACAGCTACTAATGAGACTGCTGCCTGCCATTTGAAGGATATAGAAACTGTTAGCATCTGTTTATTTAATATGTTAATTTACCATTTATAGTATACAAGATTGCTTCAGTAACTGACATGCTTGCTGTCAGTTATTGGCCTAGGGAATGCTCCTTAAGTATGGTTCGTTTCTTACTTTGTGGAGATGACAGCTTGCAAAGATCAGAGTAGACACACTATAATGTTGGAGGGATTTGATGATATTAGTTTTAGATTGAAAAAAAAAAACAGAAGGAAGAGGAATCAGAACTCAAAAAACTGGCCATTATGTCTCAGATAGAGCGGTACTGTGGCATTTTAAGATGATGACGACAAAGATAACGATAAAATAATCCTGGGAGAGAAAAGCAGGATAAACCAATGCTGTCAGAAACCATGTTTGTATTTACTTTTCTTTCACCAGAAATGAGTGTTTGATTATGTCAATATTTTTATGCTGATTATACCCCCTCAATAAACTAAAGTGTGTGTTCTCATTTACAGAAGCAGTTGAAGGTAACAGTCTTGGCATTTCTTGACAAAGCCAGAAACATTAGTCTCTAGATTAGAAGTATTAAGGATGCATCATTTACAAAGTCAATAATTGCCTTTCCTGTTATTTGCGTATGCCTGATCTTTAGTTTTTGCACACACATATATTAGTGCATAGGAAGAATCAGTTTATAGGGATGTTTTCATATGCTTGTCAGGCTAATTTTAATTGGGAAGATTTAAAGAACCTGAAGCCATATTTTTTTCACAATCTACCTCACTGACTGTTTCATTCATGGATAAGATTTTAAGTACATATTAAGAGTTGCAGGCCAAACCAGGCAGTGGTGGCGCATGCCTTTAATCCCAGCACTTGGGAGGCAGAGACAGGTGGATCTCTGAGTTCAAGGCCAGCCTGTTCTACAGAGAAAGTTCCAGGTCAGCCAGAGCTACACAGAGAAACCCTGTTTCAAAAAACCAAACAAAACAACAACCCCCCCAAAACTCCAACAACAACAACAACAACAACCCCAAGACCCCAACAGCAACAACAACAAAAACCAACCAACCAACCAACCAACCAACCAACCAACCAACCAACCAACCAAAAAAAAAAAAAAAAAAAAAAAAAGACCCAAACAGAAAAACAAGCAAAAAAGCCAAAAAACCAAAAAGGACTGGAGAGATGGCTCAGAAGTTAAGAGCATTGACTGTTCTTCCCAAGGTCCTGAGTTTAATTCCCAGCAATCACATAGTGGCTCACAACTATCTGTAATAGGAGATCCAATGCCCTTTTCTGGTGTGTCTGCAGAGAGAGACAGTGTACTCACATACATAAAATCAATTAATTAATCTAAAAAAAAGAGTTTCAGGCCAAAGGATCAGTCCTGTCCTCCCCATCTTTGTCATTCCCGCATGTTTAGGGAGGACATTTTTTCATTTCTCTGTCACCGTGTCCCCTAGGAATTGAGGGATCCCAGTGGCAGAAACAGTCTGGAACAGTGCTTTCCTTTCAGTTATCCCAGAAGAGAGCTCATTTGGACATTCTCAAAGCCACAGGTCCCCTTCTGCAAATAGCTATTCACTTCCCTTGGCCAAGGTGACAAATGGCTTTTGCTCCATTAGTGGACAAGAAGCACATTCATTTATCTTACTGCTCAAGCCCCTTATGTGGGAAGAGGAGTAAAGGAAGGGAAATGTATTGTGACTTAGAACTTCCTTTGTGCTTTAGCCTGAGGGAGACTGAGGTGTCTGTAAATCCTCTACCCGGTGTCCAAATGTTAGGCAGCTTCCCCTAGAGCTGACCAGCAGCTCACAGATGGCAGGAAATCTTTGAGAATGGCTGCAGGATGAGAGGGAGGAAGCCAGGCTTGGCAAGGCTGCCAGGCTCTGCCCATGGTTGAGGAGCTGCTTGGGAGTAGGACTGTCCTCTCACTTTCTAATTAGTACTTTGAAGTATTTTTAAATAATAATTATAATTATTATTATGCATTGTTTGTGTGTCCATGTGTGTGAGTGTGTGTTATATGCATGTGGGTGTATGGATGTATGCTCTTGTGCGTATGCATGTGGAGACCCGAGGAGTGCATTGGCTGTTTTCCTTTGTCACTCTGTCTTAGCCTTAGTTTGTTAAAATAGGGTCTATCACTGAACCAGAAGCTGGTCATTTCCATGAGGCTAGCTGGACAGTGAGCTCCCGGGATCTTCCTATCTCTACCTCAAATACTGGTATTAAAGGTACATACAGCCATACCCACCTATTATCATTATCATTATTATTATTATTATTTATTATTATTATTATTATTATTATTATTATTATTATTATTATTATTACTATTATTATTATTCCTGGGTATTTTTATTCAGATCTCCATGTTTGGATTACAAGCCCTCTTATGCAATGAGCCACCTCTAGCCCCTATTTTGACTTCTTGAGTGCTTGTTTGGAACTGTTAATTTTGTTCTGACTCAGTTGCTTGGGTTGAAGCAGGAGTGGACTGGCCAGGACTGGCCAAATCCTCTGCTCCAGTCCCTTGCCGCCCATCTCTGCCCTGAGACTTTGGAACTGAGCCTGACACAGCTTGAAACCATCTGACTTGAGAACTATCAGACTAGCAGGTCAGGAATGCTCAGGCCTGAGACTGCTGAGACCCCTCTCTTCTTGTTTTCTTTCTCTTTCCAAGAGAGTTCTTCTAGACAGACAGAACCCACCCCAGTATTTACTCCTTAGTAAGCCATTCCCAGCCTCCCAGCTGATGGTAAACACATTATCTCTAACTTGAAGTCTATCTCTCCAAGGTTCCTGTTTGTACACTCTTGGGTAGTGAGCTGGGCCATCATTAGGCTGAAGAAAAGACTGAGTCTGGGTGTGACATACTCACTGTCATCTCTTCTCCACTTCTGTGACACACTGCTTCTCACTGGAACTTTGCAAATGCTTGTAGGATTTAGTAGAAGCCACTATTTGATTTGGACAGTATTTTAATTCCCTTTGAGCTGTATATCAGGTCTTTAAAGCAAGGGAAGAAGGTTATTTAAATTACATGGTTAATGTATGGAAATGCTACATAGAAATGGAAAGCTATGGCCACAGAGGCTTGTCATTTCCAGAGGTGAGGGTATTCCAGTGAAGGGACTGAGGATAGTACATGAATAACAAAGAGAGGGAGCTGAGGTTCCAGGTCTGAAGCTGGATGGCCACAGTACAGCTGAGCACACAGAGGGAGGCACAGAGGACGAAGGGAATGAATCCCAGGAGAAAATCCAGCATTTCTCCTTTAAGAAGTGTTATGTTAGCTGCTGAGGCACCAGGCACCACTGTGGTCTGTCTTACAATCCCCTCTGCCCATCTTTTACTCTAGCTGCGGCTGGGCAGCCAGGGTCTCACAGAAGAACAGCATCTCCCTTCAGCTACCCCATCCCTATGTCTCGTTTGGCACCATGGCTTCTGAGAATGCACCTGGGACTTCCACAGAACTTCATCCATGAGTCACCTACATGAAGATGCAAAGAGACTAGCCCATAGATGGGTTCTTGACTCACAAGGCCTTGCAGCAATGGCCCCTTCTGTCCTTGCCTGGGTAGTTTTGAGATGTGTTTTGTTCATCTCCTTTAAGGGTCCCAGAAGGACTGAGCCACACTGAACAGCCCAGTGATGTCATCAGTTGCAAAAGTCACAGAGCCTCAGCTCAGAGCCAGGTCTGTGAGGACCACACAAGAGAGCTGCCTTCTTTGCCAGTGCTCCCAGGTTTGGGGAAGATGACTTGTCTGTAGGGTTAGTGTTGAAACAGAAAAAAACTGCAGACCTCAGAGTTGTCTTACATGGTTTTGATTATAATCTTATTTAACTGTGTGTAAAATAAAGCTAGGTGTACGCGCCTGGCATGAAAAACTCTCGTGTAGTCACCAAACCACTAGAGAGTTACCCATTAAAGGCAAATAAAGTGACAAAATCCAATAAAATTCAAATTAACAACATTAATTTACTGTGATGGATGATGGATTTTGCACAAATGAAATTGCAGTTGGCAGACGAGTGGCATACTGACAGCTTGAGCCTCTCCTCTGGGCTGAGGGTGTCATGTGCCCCACAACGACACCCTTCTGCTGCCTGTTTTTCTCTTTGAGTCACTGAGAAACCTTTGTCTGCCTATTGTCTGAATGTATTATTTAATTATTGAAGCTGCCTGTGTTCGGTTTTGTAGAGACAATGGAAGCACTGTTGGTTGTGCTGATGCGAGGAGGAGCAAAGGTAGGTGCTGACATGGCTCCACAGAACAGGGAGAAGGTGCTGGAAGGACACTCAGGGACTGGGAAGGGAAGGAACTTGGGAGTCTAACACTTAGCTTAACACACAGTATCTTAAAGAGGTGGTTGCTGGAGTCATGTTTACTTCTGGGAAATTAAATGGAGCTTGCTTAACTATTCAATCCCAGTAAAATGAGGGCTGAGATATTTTTTCTGGATCTAGGTACCCCCCTCCCCCCAGTTGACATCGTGGCACAGAGTGGAATATTGGAGAGTTATTATATTATATACTGTCTCTCCTACCTTTCTGTGAAACCATCATGTTGCAAAAAACTCTTGGGGAAAGAAAGCTTGGTTGCAGAGTTCAGATGCAAGCACCGGACAAATGCTGCTGGACCTTGTTCATTCTTCACTCACTCTGGCCCTAGCCCACTGAGTTAAGAAACTCTGGCACAGACTGGACTCTACTTGAACATCTACCCTTTGTTTTGGCTTTATGAATAAAGGCTAGAGGTGAGGGTCAGTAAGGCTAGGTTCAGGAAACCTGGGTTTCCGTCATGGACAAGTTGCTTAATCTGGTCACATTCTCTTCATGTGTTCATTGAGGACAATAGTGATGCCTGCTTCTTTAGATGAAATGTGTCTCTGTGGAGTGTCCAGAATACAGATTCTGAAGGAGGAACAAATGGCTCAGCTAAAGAGACAACACCAGGATAGAGAATATCTAAACGATCAAGAATTGTATCTTGTCATTTCAGAACTTGTTAATTTGCTTCTTTGGATTAAAAAAAAAGATTCCTTGAGAGTTTTATGTATCATGCTTTAATCTTGTTTATCTCTCATCGTCCTGTAGACTCACGTCCAACATTCTATCACCACTCAACTTCATGTGGGTGTTAAAACAAGAAAAGAGGGAGCAAAGTTGGGTGGGTGGGGGAATGGATCAGGGAGGGTTGGGGGAGGGAGGACTGTGATCAAAACCCATTGTAGGAAACACTCACCAGGCTCACTAGGTGTGGGACCATCCTTGGATTGTGCTAGATGTGTACCTTAAACCAAAACCAAATCCAAAACCAAACTAACTCTTGTTCTCTCAGCAGCTATCAACTATTAACAGCTCACTAGCTAACGGTGGGACCTTGTGCTCCCCCTCCCTCCTCCATGATGGGATTTTGCCTGTCTTGAGCTTGCACGGGCCTTGTGCCTGGTGTCACAGCCACTGGGGTGGGGGGGGGCGGGTTCTTCTTCTTCTTCTTCTTCTTCTTCTTCTTCT
>JANHMN010000016.1:46216405-46236644 GCA_030674055.1 Rhabdomys pumilio
CTCCTCCTCCCCCTCTTCTTCCTCCTTTTCCTCCTCCTCCTCTTCCTGCTCTTCCTCCTCCTCCTTTTCCTCCTCCTCCTTTTCCTCCTCTTCCTGCTCCTCCTCCTCCTACTCTTCCTCCTTTTCCTTCTCCTCTTCCTGTTCTTCCTCCTCCTCCCCCTCCTTTTCCTCCTCCTCCTCCTCTTCCTCCTTTTCCTTCTCCTCTTCCTGCTCTTCCTCCTCCTCCTCCTCCTTTTCCTCCTCCTCCTACTCTTCCTCCTTTTCCTTCTCCTCTTCCTGCTCTTCCTCCTCCTTCTCCTCCTTTTCCTCCTCCTCCTACTCTTCCTCCTTTTCCTTCTCCTCTTCCTGCTCCTCCTCCTCCTCCTTCTCCTCCTCCTTCTTTTTGTAGTCATTCACTTCCCCTGGCTCTTACTCTTATTTCTACCCCATCTCCAGCAATGATTCCTGAGCCTTGGAAAGAAGGAGGTCAGAAGTTGGCCTTTAACCAAAAAGAAAAAGTAATGGAGAAGTGAATGGTGTGAAGAGGCCAGGCATGGTAGCATAGCTCTGTAACCCAGCCCTCTGGAGGCAGACAGGAGTATTCATACTGTGGGACCCTCTCTTCAAAAGTGTGTGTGTGTGGTGTGTGTGTGTGTGTGTGTGTGTGTGTGTGTGGCGGGGATGAGCAGGGAAGGGAGGATAAAAAGGAATAGTGTGAAGGAAAAAGCAGAGTAAACAATTTGAAAGGGCTTCGTCTACAGCACTTCAGAAAGTCTTACTTTCCTTCTGACATTTATTTTGCATAAAAAAACCCTGAGGTGCTAATTATGTGGCAGTCCTGTCTGTTCTTTATAGCTTGTTCCCCGTGGACATTATTTGGCAAACTTGATTCTCTTAAGGCATTTTGCTGAGTCAGACAGGCCTTGTAGTAATTTGAGTTCCTCTAGATTCCCTGAGACAGACTAGAAGGCAGGAAGTTGGAGAACAGTGAACAGATGAGCAGGTTACTGTTTCCTGGGTGCTCTGGAAAACCCATCTCTGCTGCACTTGGCTTGGCAGTTGTCCTGTGCAGTCATCCTTCCGTCTATGGCTTCCTCAATCACTTGTTAAGGCCTGCAGAAGGTGGAGGAACAATGGTATGACTCTTCCAGTCTGTTCTGCCTGGTCCTAGTGGGTTATGATAGCCGGAGGGAGCTCTCAGGCCTAGGTTGTCAGGCAATGGGAGCTAGCAGGGTTAATATGGGCCTGAAGGGTCTGGGGAGACATCAGAGATGCAGGCTGAGTACTTCTATGGGCGTGGTATGAATGTAGACTTCATTCCTCATGCAATGTAGAATGATCTAGTGTGATTATATCTTGGGTATACTCTGTCTGGTATGAATTGCTAATTGCAGAACTCCTGTCAAATCCTCTGTTCTGTGAGACACCTACATCTTAGATTGACTCTTGGCAAAAGTTTTTTACGAACCTGCTTTGATGCAGTTTGTAGATCCATTGGCTGAGTGTCTTCAGTGACGAATCTCTGACTTCTTGGTTTGGCTCAGCCTTGCAAATGTGTGTATATGGAGGAGAAATGGTGGAGGAGGAAGGGTAGATATGTAGGTCAAAAGGTTGCATGAAGCACCTGGAATGAGAGGGGCCTCAGGTTGGCTCTCATCTCATTCAAGTATAGCAATGGGTCAGACAGGATGAGGCCATAGAGGTCCTGTGGTCTCTCCTTGCCTTCTGGGGTTAGGGTGGATCAGGGTCAGTCATCACCATGTTGATTAAAGGGATTCTGGGGAACAGTCTACTTTTACTAGGTCCTCTGGTTGTCATGGTCAAGTGCTTAGACTTTAGACTGGGGTGGAAGGTGAGGCAAGTGGAGATGGGTCTCAGGCTCAGGAAGGACACTGGTTTGAGGATCTGGATTAGAACAGAGGCAGTTATCCATGGTGTGCTGGGTTGGTCCAGTGTCAGAAGCCCTGGATAGTCTTGC
Organism: Rhabdomys pumilio; assembly: GCA_030674055.1. Classification (NCBI taxonomy): domain Eukaryota; kingdom Metazoa; phylum Chordata; class Mammalia; order Rodentia; family Muridae; genus Rhabdomys; species Rhabdomys pumilio. The sequence goes on from JANHMN010000016.1 coordinate 46,218,363, forward strand.
CTCTGCTTTTACATCTTGGGCCTTGGCCTTGGATGGATTCAACTTTCATTGTGGTTTGAGTGTGAAATGTCTCCCATAGACTTACATGTTTAAACATTTGGTCCCTGGCTGGTGATGACATTTGAGAGGTTGCAGAATCTTTATGTAGTGGAGCCTTGCTGAAGAATGTGGCTCTTTAGGGGCAGGTCTAGAGCTTTTATAACCTAACCCCACTTCCTACTTTCCCTCTGCTTCCTGAGGGGGGATGTGAGGTGGCCGGGAGCCTCCTGCTGCCATGTCTTCCCCACCACAATGGACATTGTCTCTCCAGGACCAGAATAAGCGTTAAATTGCGTTTGTCAGGGTATTTTGTCATTGCAACAGAAACACAGCTAAGACCACTGTCCTTTCTTCACCAGATGGAGAAAGACCGTGGTACTGTACCAGTTACGTTAGTGTGAAGACTAAACAAGCAAATATATCTGTTTTGAAAGCGCTTATTTTTGTTCTTTTAATTTTAATGGTGAGATACTTTAAATGCTTGCATTCAATAAAATGCTTTTAATAAAATTATCCTGCAATACAGTTATGCGACTCACAAGATAATTACAGGTTTTCTAGAATGTTAAGTCATGGTATATATTAGTGGGACACAGGTTTTTAAATTTAGCTTTGTTTTTATTAATACTTTTTAATCAAAGTAAAACAGTGGTAGTAACATACAACTAAAAGCCCCTGAGATCAAAGCTGTCCCCTCTCTCCAGGTTCCCAGGCTAGCTCTTTTGAGGCATCTGCTTTGGATTTTTCGTTTTCTTCTCATAAGTCATGTATTTAAAAGTCCTATTCTCATGCTGCTATTTCTTGGACAGCTTTAGATAACTGGTTTGGAGGTTACCCTGGGCAGTCTATCCTTTATCCACATCTTGATTTTTTTTTTTCAGTATAATCCGTTCACAAATTTTGGTCAAAAACAAAACAAAAAAAACAAAAACCTTGTATTTATGCAATTCTGACCATGTATGTAACACTGACTTCTCAGCAGACTGTGTCCTCTGGTTGTGTCAACTTCTTAAGCACCGTTTTATTTTCCTAAGGGTAAATAAGGGGGATTTTTTTTTATCTAACTCAATTTAAAAAATTATATTTCATGTATGTATGTATGTGTGTGTGTGTGTGTATGTGTGTATGTGTGGTGTATGTGTGTATGTATGTATGTATGTATGTATGTATGTGTGTATGTGTGTGTATGTATGTATGTGTGTATGTATGTATGTATGTGTGTGTATGTATGTATGTATGTATATGTGTATGTATGTATGTGTGTATGTGTGTATGTGTGTATGTGTGTATGTATGTGTGTGTATATGTATGTATGTATGCATGTGTGTATGTATGTGTGTATGTATGTGTGTATATATGTATGTATGTATATATGTGTGTATGTATGTATGTATGTATGTATGTATGTATGTGTATATTGAAGGTGTAATTATGCTGTGGTGTAGAAGTCAGAAGACAACTTGTGGGAGTTAGTTCTCTCTTTCAACCATGTCGTTCCCCAGGATCACACTTAGGCTTGGTAGCAAGTACCTTTCTTTGCTGATCCTTGCTCAATTTTTCAGTTTTTGATTGCCGACTTTCCCCAGAGATCCTGGTAGGTCTTCCAGGCAGGTACTTGTCAAGATAGGTTCTCCACCATCCCAACACACCAGATAGATTGTGGGTTCCGTTTCTCCTCATAGAACCTTCTTATTCCTGCTTGAGTTGATTTTTCTTTGGTTAGTACATACCATCCGACTGTCTTAGATTGTCTCTCTGGTTAGGTCTTGCAGTTTCTTTGTTTTCCCCATGGATACCATGCTTTGTACCCACCCCAAGCCCCAAGGCTGTCACTCATCCCACAAAAGCCTTTTTAAAAAGAGTGGGCATCTTTGAGTTCTTATTTACATGAAAAAATGCTGTTGTTCTTACAGTCTTGGCTGATAGTTTGATTGGGAAGTGAATTCTAAATTAAAATTGCAAATTTTGAAAGCATAAATCAGTTGTTTTCTAGATAATGACAGACACAATATTTCTTAACTTCTTTGTAGGGGACCTATTATTACCACCTTGTAAATTTGGCACCATTAAGTTCAGACCGCTCTTTCCTGGGTTCAGTGGGATGTATCTTTCCTTTCCTTTTGACACCCCCTTTCTACTGGCTGAAGTTGTAGCTTCTTTTTCTCTCTTCAGTCAGAACCCCCTCTGCCTTCTCTGCTCCAAAATGTGTCAAATTTTTAAGTCTCTTGTTCTCTTTGTCTTTATGGAGGCACATTTCCTTAAAAAACCAGAAGACTTATTTATTGATTAAGTGTGTGTGTGTGTGTGTGTGTGTGTGTGTGTGTGTGTGTGTGTGACTACCAGGGTGCCTGAGGAGGTATAATGAAGGTATCTATCACAGGGGCTTCCAAGATGTTTGAGGTGGGTGTTGGGAACTGAGAGTCGGTCCTTTTAGAGGAGCAGCAAACATTCTTAAATGTTGAGCCATCTCTCCATCCCCATCTTGTTCATTCTTGATTTTTTTAATATACTCAGGCATTTTAACTTAATAACCGAGGCTCTTGGGTAAGAAAAAGAGACAAGAGTAGGGCCAAGTACCAAAGAAATGGAAGAATGAACAAAGAGTGTTCCTTATGGACGGCCCTGTTACTTTACTTTCTATGGTGCTGTGAATTGAACTCAAAGCCTTACGCATGGTAGGTTAACACTCTGCCATTGAGGGACACACTGGGTTCCAATGAAGGACTTTGTGACAACAAAGAACTTTATCAAGAAGGAAAAACAAATCACACCAAAGTCCAGGCTGGTTCTATGTAATGTGATTTGTGTGGATACTGTAGACTAGGGATTGGACTTTCACTGTAAATCATTATTGATGATGGAGACTTATCAATGAGCCACCACCGCAGCCCATTTTTAAAGTGCTGCAACGTACAAGAGTTTTATGCTTCACGACACCTAGAGTACCACCTACAAACACAAGATTATAAAATAAAGGACATTAATTATGCAAAACAAGTTGCATCCTGTGCTAGGAGGCATGGCTCACCTCCACCAGAGGCTTGCAACCAGCACCTTAGAAGATAAAAGGTAGAGCCCAGTACAGTACGTATGGTGGGTGAGGGACCAAGTCTAAATATGGTTCCGTGGGAGTAGCATAGCAGAACAAAGGGAAAGAACTGTGGATGAGTGTTTCTCCAGTTTCATCTCGTCCACTCTTTTCTTCCTTTGCCTCTTTTTTTCTTTGTAAGTGTGAAGGCACTGAATGAAAGGTAAGCACGCTAGCTTGTTTTTGCTGTGGATAGCCATTACAGTGAGCTTGCTTACACAGCCAGGCATGCTGTTTCTTGCCCATTTGCAAGCAGATATCAAGGCAGCAGATCATAAAAAGGACAGGCTAAACTATGGCATCCCAGCTTTGGTCAGGCAGGAACCTCAGTCCAGATTTTAAGGAAATAGCATTTTCAAGACACACCAGGGCAGTTGTACATATGAACCCCCAAGAGACTGTGACAGCATACACAAGACCTGCATAAAGCTCAAGCCAGACAGAATCCCGGCATAGAGGAGGGGAAGTGAGTACAGAGTCCCACCTCTACCCAAGAAACTATTGAAAATGATAGCTGCTGGGAGAGGAAAGATCAGTTTTCATCGATGGAGCAACAGGCGTATCAACCACACCCCAGGGCAGGCCCTACACTTAGGTGTAGGCTCACACAAAACAGACTCCCGTGTTTTTTAAGTGGATTTTTTTCCTCTTCTTTTTTTTCATTTTAGTCTTTAAGAGAAAGAATATGAAGTTGGGTGGAGAGGGAGCAGGGGGGAGGATCTGGGAGGAATTGGAGGACAGTAAAGAAAACGATAAAAACATACTGTATCAAATTCTAAAACAAACAAAACGTCTATTTAAACTCGGAGCAGCTATAGCCATTGCTCCGTCCCCTGCACACTGATGCTGCCTGGCGGCGGCTTCTGCTTCAGTTGGTGTTATAGCTCTTCCTTTGTTTTAAGTTTCTCTCGAGGATACTTTATGCTTGTGCCATCTGCCCCGGTGGGTCCGTTCTGTTTTTCTGATGCTTTATCAGGGACTTGCAGAAATACAGAACATATACTTGAGAATTGAGGAGAGAGACTTATAGAAGAATAGGTATCCAGGCAGGCAGAACTGAGCTTTGCTAGGCTGTCAGATGGCCTGGATGTTTCCACTCTCTTTGCCTTATCTGATGCCCAAGGGACACTGCCAGTTACATAGCTAGTTCCCAGAGGACTGTGCTGCTCTTGGTGACCTTCAGAAGTAGATGGAGGAAGCAATGGGCACAGGAAGAGTTTGTTTCCTGCTGTTTCTTTCCAGTCAGCCTTGAGCTCCTGGAGTCCATTGGAAGGAAGTACCTGGCACCCTACAGAAGGGTGGGCAGTGGTCTGTCTGGCCTCAGACCCTTTTCCATATAGATGACCTCATGAGCTCTGGCAGCCCTTGACTTTGGTAGGTCCCAGCTTTCTCTGTTGCATAAGGGGAAAGCAAAAGATTGCCTCTGGCCTTTGCACTAGACTGAAGTTTAGGGACAGATGTATGTGCTAAGACTGCATGCTGATTTTTTTTCTCCTTTAGAAAGAAATCAAACTCAGCTTTTAAATGAACTTCTGTCTCAAGTGGACACAGGTTGGTATTGCTGATAGCAAGAATCACACACTAAGAAGCAAAGAGCATCACCTCCAACCCCTTTTTCAATACTGAGGGGCATTGTTCCCTAGACTGTTGACCTCCTTGAGGGAAGGACTCCTGGTCGTCTTGTTCTAGAGAGTTCTTAGAGCTGTCCACAGTTGTTAAAGTGAATGCTGGTTAAATATTATTTGTTTTCTTTCTTTAGCACCTAGCATAGTGCCAGGAAAATAATAAATATTTGTTGACTTGAATGCTGAACATATAATATTGTAAGTATTGTGACTGTTTGAAGTTGCAACATCAGCAAGGTAAGGACATAAGTATTGTATTTATTTTCCCTAAAGGGGAAAATACTATGTGAGATGAAAACCTTCCAGAGAAGACTGCAAAGCCGTTTCCACTACTCATCACTTTCCTCTTCCTTAGGATTCCAATTCCCGTTCTCCCCGGTCACCAGAGAAATACACAGAAGCTTCTGGAATTACAGAGGCTACCTGCCCTCTTTCTTTTCTTCTGACTTTTTTTCTATATGAGGGTTTGTTGGAAGTTAACCAAGGATAAAAGAAATATGTGAAGCACCCCCCCTATTGGGATGCTAATTAGTTATTTCTTGTCCAAGAAATGATTAAAAAAATTCTTCAGAGAGAGCGGTTGTGTTTGATTTGAAAGATAATCCCTCTCCTGTCTCAACCTCAGTTTTGATAGCTGACATTCTCAGGTGTCTCCAATTAGCTGGAGAGGGGTTAAGGCATTTAGAGTAATTCTCAAAGAAAAATTAATTTTCATTTGCTCTGACTTAAACAGATACTCCTACATCTCTCCAGGAGGAGGAAGAAGGATGCTATAAAATCTGTCAAAAAATTAAAAAATAAAAAAAAAACTGAAACAATTCTGTTTCATAAGTGCTTGGAAGGAAGCAAAGTTGGATGCCACCTCACCTGACACTGACTGGAAAATGAAGTTGGTGTTTTAATTACAGTTGGCATCTTCGGTTTCTGGAGCAAGGGAAGTCAGCTTGCTAGAACATTTCTGTTGGCACCAGTAGGTCAGCAAGTTAGCAAGAATGCACTGAAGGCAAAAGTTGTATTTTCCTATTCAAGCTCAATTTTGCAATTTCTCCTGTACCTTCCCGTAATCTCATCTTTGTCACAAGGAGATGGCCACTCTAGGTACTGGGGACTCCCTTTCCTACAGGGCTTTGGGGGAGTATTAGAAACAGGAAGTGATCAAGTCATGTATCAAGAGGTGATGAGGGATGAGTGTCATGCAAATGTTCGGAGAAAGAGTAGGTGGCCATGGGCCCTGGTGGAGAGAGAGAACACCAGGGGGAACGACACTGTAGGACATCTGGTTTGCAAGAACACGTTAAAGGAAGGCTATGGGTCAAAGCTAGGGGTGTTGTGTGGGTAGAGCCAAGGGTATTGTATGGATAGGAGAGTTAATCAGAATTGAGGTAGACTGAGTGAGAGGGAGAAGGTAGAGTGGGGCTGAGGTCTTGATGCCTTAGATTAGTGCTGTCTCTGTTATTTTTAGAATACTTAGACTCTTACATGGGAGACTGTTGAATATAATGGGTAGAAGAGGGGTGTGCTCCGAGAACCTACCACATCTCCCGCCAGCGCCCTTGTCTTCTACTCTGCTCCCTGCTCTGGAAGTCAGCGGTAAATCACTAGACAACACAGTTATAGAAGTGGGCCAGCATAGGAGTGACATGTACTGGACAATTACAGCGTACCTTATTTATTTTCATATCCAATCTTACTTTTTTTTTTTTTTTGGTCTTTGTTTATAGTGGATATCGGATGCCCTAAATCCAATTAGCATTTGGTGTGACAGTCACATGAACAATATGGGAAATTAGTCTAGAAAAATTCTGGGGAAATTTTGAAACTGAAGTTACTCATTTTTACTAGTGGCTATGTCCTGAGAAGGTGGCCCCATCTCTCTCTCTGATGTTTTCCCAGAGCATGTGTGGGAGGCTAGCCAGGATTTTTGTTGACAAAAAAGTAGGGGGTATAGAAACTTTAGGGCCATGCAGATCAGTGCCAGATGTGCCTGTTTCCACATATCATGACTGCCAGATATGCCAGCTTCCACATATCATGACTGCCAGATGTGCCAGCTTCCACATATCATGACTCCTTGTATGGTTCCACCCCTGAGCCACGGCTAAGGTTCACAAACCCTCGGCAGAGTCCCAGGAAGTTGTGTAGGCAAGAAAAGGAGAGCAACTGTCAGTCAATGTAGCACTTTCTTTGAGCACAGTAGTTATGAAAGCAGTGATAAAAGAATGTCTATTTCTTGGGCATTTTGTTTACTTAAGCCTTTTTCCTGCAGGGTATAGTCTTATTATTTTAAAGTTAGCTTGAAAAGAGTTTTTTTTTCCTTTAAAGAATATTTGTTGACCTTTGCATGAGCATAATTTCACATAAATATACAATGGGCTAAATGTCTAAAAATATTAGGCCCAGACTCTGATCCCTGAAACCCATGAATATGGTCTCATTTGGAAATACTGTATTTCTTGATGTAATAAAGTACCTTGTTAGGCTATCAGTTTGCATTTTGGGTGAGCCTTGTAGGCAATGGCAGGTGTCCCTATAGGAGGAGATCCACAGAGATCCAGAGATACACAGTGAAACATGCCACATGGAGAAGGAGGCAGAGCTTGGAATGTGGGGATGCTGAGAATGGCAGGTTAAGTGAAGCCAGGTATGAGGATGAACGGATTCTCCTTAGGACAGTAGAAAGAACCAGAATGCTGATATCTTGCTTTAGATGTCATGCCCCAGAACTCAGAGAGAATAGGATTCTGATGTTCTAAGGTACCTGATTTGTAATAATTTACAGTGCCAGACCTGGGAAAATATAAAACTAGGGCCACAGATTCCTCTCCCATTTACTACTGAGCTCGGTCAGCTACTCAAGTAGCTGTTTTTCAGTTGATTTTTAAATTTAATTTTTGTTATGTGTTTGGGTGATTTGGCAGCATGTATGTCTGGGCACCTCCTGTGTTCCTGATGCCCAAGGAAGCCAGAATTGGAAGTCAGATTCTCTGGAACTTGAGTTATAGATAGTTTGAGCTGCCAAGTGGGTGCTGGGAGTTGAACCTGGATCTTCTGGAGAAGACCAACCAGTGCTCTTAACTGCTGAGCCATCTCTCCAGTGTCTCTTCAGGAGTCTTCATTGTTCCTTTCCTGGGAGGACTTTTATGCCTACAGAGCCAAAGGTTCATGTTTCAAGCTCAATTTCTTTTATACTTTCTACCCTCTTAGTACCTATTGGCCCTGGGATCTGTACTTACCTGAGTGGGTCCAGAGCGAGTCTCAGGATATAAGCAGATCAGGTCTCTGTTCCCTAAAGACTGTCAATTCCATCTCACTACCTTGTGTCCCTACTGACGAGCTGACTTTTAAACTGAGACCATCATGTTTCTGACAGATGTTTTATTGGTATCATCTCCAGCAATGGGACATCTGCTCGCCCTTCTTCCTTGTATCTAGATGCTGAATGCTCATCTCATTCTTCTTTCTGTTCTTTCCCACTGTAAAGTCATGTCTTAGGAAGAGTGGGCCTTGTAACAATGTTCAGAATCACTGGCCTTCCTAGGCTCTTTCCTCTCAGTTGCTTGCTCTCTGTGAAGGTTGACAATTTATTTATAGCCCAGTAATTGTCTTCAGATGTCTTTGGCATGGCATAGACACTTGTTCCCTTTCCTGCCACTTAGTAAATATGCTTCTCTAGGGCAAACAAGAAGATTGGACTAGTTTGGCCAAAACATCAGTTAACTTGGGACCCTGAGAAAAGGACAAAACCCAAAATGCATTAAAGAAGTTATTACTTCATACTGGAAACAGAAGCCAAGGGCATACCATGTTTCATATAGGGATGCTACATCTGGAAACATCTTTAGGGCATCATCTTAGAGCCCATGCTGTGGTGGTGAGATTTGTGGAAGGCAAATGTCAGTTCTTGATTCCCACATCACTGCTACTGATGGGAGGTCAGAACCTCACCTGTTGGATGCTCTTTGTGGGGCAGAGGCAGGCCATGTTCTCTAAAATTAGCCTCTTTTCTGCTGCCATCATAAAAAAAGGCTTCCAGAAGGATGTTCACCTTCACCTCCAGTGACCTAGAAATATCAATTGCAATTAAACAGCAGGATCCGAGATGTGTTAACCATATTGTTCCTCAGGAGAAGGGGATGGCCATGAACGATATTCTCATTATTGAATTAGAATTGGAGAATTTCTTGGTGGCTGTCAGCACCCTCCTGCAAGACTCCATAGTTACATTTAAAGAAGCCTCCAGTTGCCTTAGAGTGTACAAGGCTGACTGCCCTGCCAGAGATTGCCTGAGGGTAAGGACTATGCTGTGTTTCATGTGTTCTGAATACTTGGCATGTTCTTGGTAGTTCATTGATATCCAGGAACTGAGAACTGTTACAGTGTTACAGTAACATTGATTGTAACAGTGTTCTATTGCTGTGAAGATACACCATGACCATGGCAACTTTTATAAAAAGCAAGTAGTTAATTAGAGCTGCTGGCTTACAGTTTCAGAGGTTTAGTCAGTCTATCATCATCATAGCAGGAAGCAAGGTGGCATGCAGGCAGACATGGTGTTGGAGAAGTAGCTGAGAATTCTATATCTTGATCTACAGGCAGCACTAAAAGAGAGACTCTGGGCTTGGTATGAGATTTTTGAGTCCTTAAACCCACTGCCTGTGATACATTTCCTCCAACAAGGCCACACCTCCTAATTCCATGGGGGCCATTCTCATTCACACCATCACGCTGATGACTGAGCCATTTTTGACACGGAGGGCCAGCATGTCCACTCTCGGAGGATGGCAGTGGTGCAGATATCCGAGATGGTCCACAGTAAGCATTTCATCATATTCCCAAATGCGCTTCTTTATTTTACTTAGTTCTACTCACATTAAAAGTCTTTAATGGAGATAAAAGATGCATACGTACGGTAGAGAGCTCAAACTGTGGCGGAGGGCTCACTTAATTATTTGATTCCCTGTTGCTCAATGGAGGTCTTATGTGCATCATGGGTCATTCTGAGGGATTCATAGAGATGGGTGAGAATGTGGCATGGTCTTCCATCCTATGAACAGAGTTTGTGTATTATGAATTTTTTTTATCCACCACAAATAGCTCATTTAAGTGAATGCATGTTCTCTACTGCTCAATGTAGGTTTATGAGCACCGCGGGGACAAGAAGCAAGACTATCTCTAAAACGCAACCACAATGAGTGGGTGAGAAAGAGGCACAGTCTCCTGTATGCAGCTCAGTTTCTGCCCATTGTACACTCACATCGTTGATATTTTAGAATCAAGATATCTATTACCCAAGAAAGTCTCCTGTGCCCCCTTCCTGTCAGCACCTTCTGCCAAATGTAACTACTCTTTTGACTTCCATCAGCATAGGTTGGTTTTGTTCTTGAGCCTTATAGAAATGAATTACATAGTATGTGGTTTTCAAAGTATAGCTTCTTTCACTCAATATTATGTCTGTAAGATTCATCCAAGTTGCTAATTGCTGTGAAGCGGCAGTTTGTCCTTTTTTATTGCAGGGAGGTATCCCATTATATGAACACACCACAATTTATTTATCCATTCTACTGTTTGGATAGTTTCCAGTTTGGGCTATTATGAATGAAATTATTATGAATGTTTTTGTTCACGTCTTTAATTGCACATCTATTCTCAAAGTTCATGTTTTTCTTATAAGAAGGGAGAGAACAGAGAGAAATAATAATGATCATAATAACTGAGCCTTATTGGAAACTTACGGTACGTCAGGAATTATAGGAAGCTATTAACGGGTTGCTCTATAACGATAGCTTGAACATCATTTTTAAAATTGCTCCATCACTCTGCCTTCCAGCTTCTTACCTTAATTAGGAGAAACTTAAAGGCACAGTGACCTTTAAGTACAAACAGAGTGCATAATCACGGTCTAATTTTACCTTTTGATTGTTGACCCTCCAATTTTCTCATTTTACATCATCTGATGTAAATTTTTTTTAGTTATTGGCTCTCTTCCTCTGTGCCATCCCATCTCTTATAGAATAGGAACTTGATAGTATCGGGGCTCAATTTTCAGCATTCAGTGATAAGCCTGTTCCTATGATGCCCCCCCCATAAATATTCATATTCATTACTGTTCTTGTTGCTGTAATAAGCACCTGACCAAATGGCTAAGGAGGGTAAAGTCTACCATGATGGAGATGCCTGAGAGGCAAGAACCCGAGGCAGCTGGGAGTGTTGCATTTGCACTTAGCAAACTGAGACAGATGAAGCCACTGGCTTTCTCCTGTTTCTTTACTCCAGGAGCTCAGCCTGTGGGATGTAGGACCTGCTCCGGTGGATTTCTCCATACGCCTAGAGTTTTGTCTCCCAAGCGATTGTAGACCCTGTTAATCAATGTTAATCACCATAGAACTATTATCTAAAAGATTGTATACAGGCAAGTTGTTTGTAAAAAACCAGAAAGCATCTACTAGAGAATTCTCTTGGACCAGGCTATCCAACCTGGCACCCCTGACCCAGAATAAAAGGGTAGCCACTCAGATTTCCTTTACTCCCAATTTAGTTTTAGCTGACACTGTATCTCCTTAATATTAACCTTTTCTTAAGTTGATTCATTTTTCTTCATTGAGTCTTCATTAGCATGCAATAAAATAGCCAGATTTTTAAGTTTCTTGTTTAACGTGTGTTGACATTTGGGTGGAATTGTCATCTCAAACAAAATGCAGAGACTTTTTGTCCCCTGGATCTTCCTTTTTCAGTTCTCCATGGTCCCACATCCATTCAGTAAGTTTGTGAATCCTTACAATAAGATTAGTTGTACCTACTCTTGGTCCACGTGCAAGTGGAGATTCTCCACCGTCATGCACACGTAACTGCTCAGTGATAGTCCATTGTATGAATAGTTTGCAATTGGCTTATTTAGATAAATGTTGTCAATGGAGATTTGGATAACTTCTCGTCTGTGACAAATTCAGTACATTTGTTATGTATTGTTTTTATTTTGATATGGGGGGTCTCACTATGTTGCTTAGGTGAATCTTTAATCCCCAGGCTCAAGTGGTCTCCCGTTTCAGCCTCCCACATTGCTGGGACTTCAGGAATGTGCTGCCGTGCTAGGCCTTGCTATAAACATTTTTATGCAGGTCTCCTTTGGACACAGGTTTTCACTTCTCCCAAGAAATTCCATCAGGTGGGACTGTCTAATCAGTATATTTAGTAAGAAGCTGGAAGTTCTCAAAAGTGGCTGAACTATCTTATATCCCTGTGAGGAAGTCAGTTGCTCTGAATTTTGACCAACATTTGGTACTGGCATGCAGCTCTGTTTTCCTATCTCTGATTTTCCCCTAGTCCATCCTCTTCCTTTTCAACACAGGTCTGGGGCCTCTCTTCACGGCATGGTGAAGCAGAGGATTTCTTCCCCCTTTCCCTTTGACCCTTACTGCAGGGCCAGTTTTTCTGCTTAGGAATATCAAGATTTTTTTTTTTTTTTGGCTCTTCCCAAATGTTTCTGTCATTGAATAAAAGGTCAGAGCTCCATTTACTACTGAAATTTTTGGCCTTTTAAAAAAGATTTATTCACTCTTTTATGTATATGAGTATTTTGTCTGCATGTACGTATATGCGCCACATGTGCCCCTGGTGCCTGCAGAGGCCAGAAGAGGGCACTGTGTTCTCTGGAACTGGAGTCACACATGGCTGTGAACTATCACAAACTGAATCCAGTTCTTTGCAAGTACTGGTACTGGGAACTGAATCTAGGTCTTTTGCAAGTTCTCCCAGTCCTCCTAAACCCAGAGCCATCTCTCCAGCCTCTGGACTTCGGCTCTAATCAAACGTAAGTAGGAAATAGGTTCAGTGAGAATGGGGGTGTTGTGTGGGTTGTCAGTTTTCAATGTAACTTCGGCTTCTGGAACAGTACTGAGGTGTAGTCGTATTTGTTTAATGAATACATCTTAGAACTAGGGAGGAGACATGTTATTCTCTAGTCAACATTTAGCAGGTTGTTTGTGAGGAGTCTCTGGTAGTGTCACCACTACTAATATTTTGTTCGTTTTTCCTCCTGAAAAACAAAATGATGTGTGATCGGTGAAATGAGTATGGAGTAGCCAAAGCAATTGGGCTGAGGTTGTTCCCAATAGGGAGAAACGTCTGTGTCAGCAGGCCACACAGCTGTCCACGTGGCTGACGGAAAGGGTTGCTCGGTTTCTCTACAGAATGTTTCTCCCACCACCTGGCAGGACTCCTAAAATGTATATTAATGAGGACTTGTTTCTTGGCATAAGGTATTCTTATTTTCATGAGTTCTCTTCCAAAAATTGAGATTTTTTTTCAAAAAGGAAAGCCATGTGTATCCATATAGAGAACTAGCTTAACAGATTATGTTGGTAGCTCCTTCTTAGAGTCTGAGAAAAGAAGATAGAGGAAATGAGAAGCTTGCTAAGGTAAGTTCAGCTGAGGGAGGGCTTTGTATTGTGGGAAAGTAAAGGTCTCTCCCTCTCTCTCTCTCTCTCTCTCTCTTTTTCTCTCTGTGTAGTATGTGATGTATGTGTGATATGTGCGTGTGTAATGTATTTGTGTTGTGTGTGATGTATGTGTATGTGAGTGATGTGTGTGGTGTGTGCGTGTATTTGTGTGTGGTCTGTGTGTATATGTGTCTGATGAATGTGTATGGCCTGTGTGGTTTGTATGTGGTGTATGTGTGGTGTGTGTGTGTGTGTGTGTGTGTGTGTGTGTGTACATGTGGTGTGTGTGTGTGGTATGTATGTGTGTGTACATGTGGTGTGTGTGTGTGGTGTGTATGTGTGTGTACATGTGGTGTGTGTGATGTGTATTTGTGGTGTTTGTGTGATGTGTGTGTGTAGTATATGTGATATGTGTGATGTGTGTGTGTGTATTGTATATGCGGTATGTATGGTGTGTGTGGTGTGTGTTTGGTATATATGTGTGTATCTGTATACATGTGGTGTGTGCCTGTGATGTGTATGCATGTGTGTGTACATGTGTGGTGTGTGTGCATGTGCGTGTGAGCGAGTATTGGGGAGAACAATGCATGTATCATGGGTTGGGAGGCCAATGTGAATTTCTATAGAACTTGAGAAGCAGAGAGCAGTAGAGAAGACTGACAAAAATGAGCTTATTTCAAAATTCAGTCAAGCTGTATAAGATGAGTTGTATGTGCAGAAAACATAAAAGTGGGCCCCTGTTTTCCCTTAAACTTGGGTACAAAGGATGGCAGATATGTTTTCAGCAGGGGTTTGTCATCAGAAGTACAAGGCATTGAAAGCCCAGGTCACCCTCTACTCCCAGGTGGCAGCTTCCATGAGCTTTCTGAGCGCTTTCTCAGTGACCTTTAATTCCCTCTCCCTTCACTGTCTTACCATCCATTTTAATCCATGACGGTCTGACCGTGCGTCTGGCTTACCTTCCCAATGTGTCTAATGATTTCTACCGAGGAGCAGACATGTTCACGAAAACTCCCGTTCTCTCCCCAGCGTTCAGTTTTATCCACTCACTCTTATCCAATAGTGACTCTAAGGTCCTGAGGAGACACTGTGCTCCTTCAGCCATGGCTCACTGCACCCAAATGGGATTTTCATCCTGTGCTAGTCCTAGGGTTTTCAGTGAACTGATTTTTATGTATGCCTTCTGTCTCATCTCCCTCCATGCTCTCTCTCAGCCTGATTTCAGCCCCTGCCTTACCCAGCCTTATCTTCTTTTGCTCTTTTGCTTGCTCATGGCCCTCCAGACATATTAACATTTTTTTAGCTCCTCAGATCAGCACCCCCCTTTCCTGATGCAGCACCTTCGAGTACAGTATTTCCTAAGTTCTCAGTTTTCTTTCTCTTCTCCTCGCAGGACTCAGCTTCAAAGTCCAGGTCAATTGTTAACTCTTTAGTGAGACTCTTGTAGTCCAATTGGGCCAAGTTAGGTTCCTCTCTCCATTCATTTAGTTACTTTTATTACTAAAATTTATTTTTAGAACACCTTTAGAGTTATTGAGAAATCTATCAGGCAGTGCAGAGAATTTCTAGGTAAGTACTATGTGGATTCACGTTAACACCCTGCAGGAGCATACTGCCTTGGTTTTCAATTAACGAACCAATGAAACATTAATGTTAACTAAGACCCATAGTTTATTCAGATTCCTTTAAACTCTCCCTGTTTCATTTGAGGACAGCATCCAGAACCCTGTATTATGTTTAGTTTGTGCCTCTTATTAGTCGTTTCTTGGTTGTGATGGTTTCTCAGACTTTCCTTGTCTTTGATGACCTTGGCAGCTTAGAGAGACATTTCTCGGAAATATTGTAGGATGCTCTCTCTTGGGACCTGTTCAGTGTTTTTCTCATGGATAGATGTTACATGTTAGGAGGAAGACCACAGAGGCAAAGTGCTATTTCAACACATGTTATATGGAAAGTCTAGCTGCCACCATGATGCATACTTGTGGATTTAGGTCACCTGGCTACAGTATGTTTGCCAGGCCTGCTTGCTTACAGTTACCTTCCCTGCTTTCTACATCATTCTTCAGAGGGAAGTCACTTGGC
Organism: Rhabdomys pumilio; assembly: GCA_030674055.1. Taxonomy (NCBI): domain Eukaryota; kingdom Metazoa; phylum Chordata; class Mammalia; order Rodentia; family Muridae; genus Rhabdomys; species Rhabdomys pumilio. The sequence continues at coordinate 46,233,632 of JANHMN010000016.1, forward strand.
ATTGGCTTCTCTTAAGGAGTTGGAGCTGTGCTCCTCTGCCTTTTAGGATGAAAGGTTTATATAAATCACCCAGACATTTCCTGCATTCCTATTTTGTCTCCTCTCCACTTATCAACACATTCAAGAATGTATTCGTATCAGTATGAACACACACGTACTTTATGCTTCCTTCTGGCTGCGATCTAGTATGAGTTGGTTTTCCAGCTTCATTTTTTTCACCTTTGGCAGCAGGGAGAGAGCCCTTTAGCTGCTTCCCATGATGCAGCTTGGCCTTGTCCCATCCATATGTCTTTTTAACTTTTTTTCTTTAATTACAAAAAAATGAGGTTAATTTTCTGTCAGTATATAAGGCTCCAGAATCATCTTTTTCTTTTCCCGCCTTGGTATTAGAGCAGGTCAAGAGGACCCCAAAGAACCTGGCATTAGGTGGGTCATAGAAAGGGGACACCATCTGTAAACTTTTACCATCATTTTATTATTCTTTCATTCATAGTACACTGCACATATGATGCTATTGGCTTGCTCTCTTATTGTCTGTGTCCTCACCTGACTCTGTAACCCCAGGAGGACAGATGTAATGTTTCTCCCATGGTGCCCAACACACAGTGAACTCTCAAGAAGTGTTTATGGAAGGAAAGGTTGAATGAGAAATAGGGCTTTCATGAGAAAAATACCATGGTTCATTCAATATTTGATGAATTAAAGATGAAATTTAATATATGGATAGTGGTTCATACTTTAAAATCTTTGGATTCATTTTTATTTTATATGGATGGATGTTTTGTCTGTATATATGTATGAACATCATGCATGCATGGATGAATGAAGAGCTCAGAGAGGACACTGGATCTCCTGAAACTGGAGTTATGGATGGTTATAAGCTACCATGTAGGTGCTCGGAATGAAACATGGGTCCTTTATAAGAGCAACCAATATTTTAACACTTTTTTTCTTTTTAATCACTAAGCCCTCTCTCTGCTGGTTCATGCTTTTTTTAAAAAAGAATGAATTAGGGTTTTTTTTTTTTTTTGAGGCAGGCTCTTGTTATGTAGCCCAGGCAAGTCAGGAACTCACTATGTAGCCCAGGCTTGCCCTCACCTCATAATCTGCCTCAGTCTCCAGAATTCTGGAGTTATAGTAATGTACTACCACATCCAACAGCTTTACAGATATCTATGTACAAGTATTAGAAATAAGGTAGGCAACAGTAGACTATATGAAACTGAGACACATGTGCACACAGATCACTTTCAAGTTCATTAATTGTGCTGATACTTATATTTTAATTCTCTGGGCAACTAGTTAGGATTTGTGGTCAGAAAAGGTTTTCATGAAGCCTAGGTGAGCATTGCTTTGTGCATGCAAGAGAGCTGAGTACTGGGGGTTCAATGTCATGTGCTTTTAGGTGTGACAAAGGTATTAGTTTTTTTTTTTTTTTTTTATCACACTAAAGCTATGGACAAAGAAACACAAGAGGTGGAGCAGGATGTGTTGACTACTTCCTGTCTGTTGAAGGCATCATTTTTAAAACAATGGTAGGCAAGAAACATGAAAAAGTACAGGGTCGGACTGGCTGGGCTGGGGCTTTATGTAGGTTGTCTGGGTAGAAGAGCCAGGTTGGAAGTCTCCAGTTTCTGGAAGTCAGCACAAGTAAGAAATCACCCATTCCTACTGTAGAGAACCTAGACATGGCAATGCTGGGAGGTTCATGCAGTTGGGATGGAAGTCTTGTTTGCCTGTAGAAAGCAAGGCTTCAGACTCAGCCACAGGGTGTAGGAATAGTCATTTGCTTATAGGCAGAGGGAGAAGTAGGGCTGTCAGGACTTTGGTGACTTGGGCAAAAGGGAAGTACAGGCTCATTTATCATCAGTGGAGTTCAAGGAAGGAGCCAGGGTGAAGGGCATGACGCTGGGGCTGTGTTCTACAGAACGGACTCGTGGCTCTAGTACAAGCCCGAGACCGCAAGGACCTTGGCATTAGGTGGACAGGGCAAGTCACATGACCTTAACTCTAGGTAAGAGGGGGAACTGAGCGATGCTGTGGGGGCTCATTATTGCTATTTGACCTTTAACTCCAGGATAATTACTTTTCTGAGGAAATCATTTAAGGTCACGTTAGGTAGCATGCTGAGTCAGTCAGCAAGCCTCACTGCAGGCCTGTAGCTTTGCCCCAGGCAAAGAAATACTGATGTTTCCCAGCCCCAGAAGACCCTTGCTCTGCCTCTTATTTTCACTCCGAATAGCTTGGGCCATCGGAGAGATCTCTTCCCAACTCCCGAGGGAAGGTTGAGTGAGGACTGTTTTCCATCTCTCTCCACCGGCCCCTGGGCCAGGGTTTCTGTCCCTCAGGATTGTTCTCAGATCTACCTTTCCCTCCAGGGCCATCCCCAGCAGAGTTAACTCTTCCTGGCCCTGATATGCATAGCCTTCTTGGCTTCTGGAATCTGTATAATGATAGCCCAGTGGCTTTTCTTGGATATATATTTTTAATGTCCTCTTCTGAATATGTGCTTGTGTGTGTGTGGCCATGCATTTGTTCACAGGTGGAAGTAGAGGACAATCTCAGTGGTATCATCAGGAAGGCCATATTGTCTTCCTGATGTAGGTTTCTCAGTGGCCTGCAGCTTGTCAATGATGCCAGGCTGATCGACCAGTGAATTCCAGGAATCCTCTCCCCTCTGCCTCCCCATGCTTACAAGCATACCACCACGTCAGTCACTCTTATGTGATTGTCCAATATGGAACTCAGGTCTTTGTGCACGCAAAAGGCAAGAACTTCATGACGGAGCCACCTCCCTAACACCTCAAAGTAAAGAAAGTGGGAGGACCTTTGTTTATTTTTAATTGCTTGTAGAAGAAGGCTCATCCAGAGTTGGCAGGCAGCTGTGCAGCTGAGTTCATACTTCTCTACCTATGCTTCTGATGGGGAAACATGGAGTATCTTGGGCTCCTTAAGTAGTTATTCTCTGTGTGTGTGTGTGTGTGTGTGTGTGTGTGTGTGTGTGTGTGTGTGT
>JANHMN010000016.1:46240266-46260953 GCA_030674055.1 Rhabdomys pumilio
AGAGAGAGAGAGAGAGAGAGAGAGAGAGAGAGAGAGAGAGAGAGAGACTTCTACAAAGACTCCATAATGTGTTATCTTGGGACTCACTTTGGGCAATGAGTGTTGTTGAAATGATACTCAGCTAGTTTCAGAGTCTAGTTTCCAGCTAATGATTTTGCTTTGTGCTATGTATGAAAACCTGGGCTCAAGCACTGTAGTTGGAGAGAGAGAGAGAGACAGCTGTGTGGAGGCCATCTTGGATGAATGGCTAACTGCAACCAAATGAGTGAGTGCAGGTAGGGCAAACAGAAGAATTCGTTGGCCCACAGAGTTATGAAAATATCAATTGCTGTTCTAAGGTGCAAAGTTTCAAGGTGGCTGATTATACAAAGGGAAGAGTGTAAGCAGGATAATGTGGAGAAAAAAAGAGTTGTATGCTGCTCAGGGTCATAGAGATAAATAAGAATTTAACCTAGTGGCATGATTAGATGGAAATTGGAAAGGTCACAGGATAATACATCATTCACAAAATGATAAAACACAGAAGGCACATTTCCGAGACAAAATGGAATTCATTAAGTCATTCCTCCAACAAATATTTAAGACCCTGTGCTCTCTGTTTGTCTGGCAGGGTGGCAGGTGAGAGACACAGAGAAGAATAAGATGAAGTCTCTGAACACTGTCAAGGACTCGTGGTACTTGCTGTTGGGTGAGCAGCGTTTCTGTGGGTTAGGATGGTCATGGAGGTTCATCAAGATAATGACTGTCCTTGGCTGAGTTCCTTCTACATTCACTATTTCTCATATCATTAGACCTCACCATAAACCTGTGTGGTGGGGACTGTTCTCCATTCCACAGAAGAGGAAACTGAGCCTTGATAAAAGTATCTGGGCCAGGATTGCACAGCTGGAAAAGAGGATGGGTTACCAGATGTTTGGCTGCTAGGCTTACAGTTTTCTCTTAGGGTCTCTGGTGACGAAAGACCTTAAGAATTAGTTCCCCAGTTGATTCCTGGGCAGTTTGTAAGGTTTAGATGACAGACTGGGCATGGTGGATCCTCAGTTCAGATGGAGTCCCTCTACTGGGCTGGTGGCTTGCCCTGCGAGGCTTGATGCTGAGTGTGATCATCAATGTGGAAGAGTCACCTCTACCTTGTGTTCTACACAGGAAGAACAGGGCCTCAGCAGGAATGAAAATCCTAGTGAACCCAGATCACCATAGCTTTCCGTGGAAAAGACTCGGTTTCTGCCAAAGAACTTTTTATGTATAGACATGCCCCCTCTATGTATAGACATGCCCCCTCTATGTATAGACATGCCCCCTCTAGCACATTTGTCTCATTATATTAGGTTCACAGTGCAGTGGGTGGTAAGTATAAGGGCTAAGACCTCTTTTTCATTAGCGTTCCTTGCCGTTTAGGCCTCTTTTGGACTGCACATTTTGACCTGTGCTATGTGCTATTCTAGCCACGGGGCAGTGTCCAACAACCAGAACCGGGAACTAAGACAGAAGGCTTCCATGTCACTGTGACTCTCAGGGAATAAAGTCAGTGAGCCATTGTGGATGGACAGGATGGTACTGTGCAATTGGAAGAAGCCTGTGGTGGCTGCTGTCCTGAGAGCGGGTTCAAGAAGGAAGATGATTCCATACCGGGGGACAAAGCTCAGCATTCAGGAAGGGATACAGGCACACAAGGATAAGTGCCCTGAGGGCCTGGAATGACCCTTAGTCCTGCAGTGGCCTAGATATCAGGGTGCTCTTCCCAAAGTGGAAAAATTTCAGCCTCTACCTAGGCAAGCACTCTATCAACTTAGTGACAGCTCTGTCCCTTAGCCTCCTCCTGATGTGGGATGTTCCCTGCAGGGAGGCCATTCTTACTGGTTTGGGAGCAGTGTTACTGTTGGCTACTGTCTCTGAGAAGGAGGGACACAGGGTTCTGACAAGTCATGCTGACTTCTCTTCCAGACTTCACAAAGTAGGGGTCACTTCAAAGATAATGACTGCATCTCTTTTGCTTCCTGGTATACGTTGACAGAAGCTACATTTCCATAAGTCCTGAGACGCAAGACCACTGGGCAGCTGTAGGTCAATTCTACATCAACACACTGGCCTTTGAACTGACCCGGATTCTTAGAGGGGCTGGATGTTGTCTAACAACTGTTGCTGTTTTGTAATTTCCTGGAGATAACCTTGGCTTTGTCGTAGATATAGCAACACTGTAGCTAGAAGAATTAGAACGCTAGCAGTAATGAGTGGTAGGAAGTGACCCTCTGGTCCAGGGCTCAGCGGGGCCTCAGGAGCTCTCCAACAGAGGGATTCTTTTACCCTTTAGAAACAGTTGGCCTTCTGGCTGGATAGGCATTTAGGCAAGGTCTGGTAGATGCCCCACAGACCCCAAAGCCAAATGTCAAATATACCCTCTTCTCTTTGTAAATAACATTGCTTTTCCCTTTCAGATAGTGTAGTGAACACTGACCAAGCATCCTCTACATTCTAGAAACTGTTAAGCACATCATGAAGATTATCTTGTTTAATTCTGGTTGACATTAGCAGCTTCTGCAGCTACCATTTCCTAGATGGTGAAGTGGAGATGCAGTCAGTGTAGGTAACTAGTCCTGGCTCATGGGGCAGGCAAGGGAACCAGGAACGAATCCAAGGTCTGAGTATGTGCGCCGCCTCCAACTGAGACAGAAAAGACATGTTCTGAAAAGAAAGCTTGTGAGACATTAGAAAAGCCAACTTGTATATCCTAAAAAAAAATTGCAAGTTAAAAATAAAAGCTAGATAATCTATAGTCTTTCCCACCGAGAACCACGGTTAGTACATTTTTCCAGTTACATGTTTGTGTAGGTTTTTAAGAAAGTGACTTAGGCGTTAATTTATAGACTGTTTCCCCCCACTTTGCATTATGTTTTGAACATATTTTCTAACACCTTGATTTTTAGTGCCTGCAAAGTATTTCATTATATAGGAATCCATAATTTACTTTAAAAAACTCCCCCTGTTATTGAAATGTTAAGTTGCTTATAAATTTTGTTATTATAAATAACGCCACGACTAGCAACGGAGTGCGTACATCTTTGCAACTCAGAGGCCTGGCTGAGGACGAATTCCTGGAAGTGCTGTTTCTGCTTCAGAATGTACACACACTGAAAGAGTTTTCCAGCGATGGCAAAAACACTTCCCAGAAGGTTTGCACCAATTTATTTTCCTACTAGCAGAGTTTGAGAGTCTCCATTTCTTTACAACTTTGTTAATACTATCTGACCCATTATTTTTAAAGCTTTGATAATTTCCTCAGGTGAAATGTCTCTTTTCTTTTGATTACATTGATATTAGGCACTTTATATTTCTTAAACATTTGCTCTTTTGCCAATTGCTTTTACTTTTATTAGAATGTTCATCTTCTTCTTATTGATTTGGATTTAGTCTTTGTATGTAAACATAGTATGTTAAGTCTTGTAACTAATAATTAAATCATATCAGTTTATTAATATAATAAATCATTTTAATTTAATACTTAAATATGGTAATAAATATATAAATATATCAACATATAATGAATTATTTTAATTAAATTAATGATCAAATATGATACTAAATATAATGTATAAATATACTACCACGTATGACCTTTGTCATGTATGCTAACATGCAACATATATTATTTTTTCCTTTCCTTTTTTTATTGGATATTTTATTTATTTACATTTCAGATGCCATTCCCTTTCCCCATTTTCCCTTCCTAGAACCCCCATCCCATCCTTCCTCCTCCTTTTTGCTTATATACCATTTTAATTACATGCATGTATTAAGGTCAGTTCTAGTTTGAGGAACTAGCAATACAATAGATGCAAATAGTCAAGGAACAAGCAAGACAATAAACACAAATAGTCAAAGAACAAGCAAGGCAATAAAGAAAGTACCGTGATCACTCCCATGATCACTGTTTCTAAGGGCTTATCAGGATGACCAAAATATCTGAGCCAACTTCCCTGTCCTAGCCCAAAGTCATTTTCATGTCTGAAGCCTACTTCTTTGTTCTAGCCTAATATTTAAATTCCTGCCTGAAATTACTTCTTTGTTCTAGCCTAATGTCAGATTCCTGCCTGAAGCCCACTTCCTTGTCTTTGTCCAATGTCAGTTTCTTGCCAAGTAGCCCCAAAAGCTCTCTGCCTCTTCCCCTTTTTTATTTTGTAAACAAGACTGAGCCTGTCTTAGGTTGTTCTGCCAAGAATGCCTTCCTTACCCATTGTGGAATATGCATTATCAAAAGCAATGCATTTATGTCTTAGATTGTTAAGGCTCTGTGCAGAATCTTACCTATCCTTAGCTTGCCAACCTGTTAATTTAATAACTCTGGGGGGGTCCATTTTTCAGGTTCAAGCCATGTACTTTGGCTGCCAATATGTTGATGTTGTTAAAGACAAGCTTTGACATGATGGACAGGAATAAAAGTATTCCCAGGACAAGAAAAGCCAGCATGATCAAGCTATATATGGCATTCTTGAAGCTTGACCAAAATAGAAATACTGAGTTCAGGCCATGGGTAGTTTTATCAGCAGTATCTATGGCATCAATGGTCAGCAGAGCAGCATTCTTTAAATTCATAAGCTCACTATGCAAAGTTAAAACATCCAGAGAGGTGTTAGAATTATGCCAAATACCTTGCAAGTGTCTTTAAACTTTTTCCTAATTATAATGACTACCACTGTAAATTTTAGAACTAACGTGAATCCAATGGTATTTGGCATGACATTCAAGATGGCTCCTTACTCTTAAACTCTGAACCTCCTTCCAATAATTTGAATAGGATAAAGAGCATTAATCTGTTCTTCCAAATACCTATCTAAATTCTCTTGTATATTCAACACATATTAGTAACATTTTTGGCTAAATGATTAACAAAAGCAGCTGTCCTAACTTCTTGTGCAACATATATTCCTTTATCATTTTTTAACATACAGAAGTTTAAATTTTTGATATGTTCAAAATTTCTACCTTTTTCTTTACTGTTTTTCCTTTAGTCCTATGCAGGATTGATCTCACTTGGCCAAACTAGAGAATACTGGAAGGCTGCAGTGTTGAGGTACTGAGACTGCAGGGTTATAGAATTCTGTGAGACCACATTAGGTAGATGTGAATCAGGCACTTGCTGCATAGGATCAAAGCTCATGGAATGTTGTTGACAGAGCTCTGGGTAGAAGCTCTTTTATTGTTGATACTTTTTACCCTATCTCTTCTCTTTGATGTGTCTGCATGGAAGTTACTGTTTGTTTTTTAGACAGTCTTATGTACCTTAGGCTAACTTTGAACTAAAATTTCCTGCATCTACTTTCCAAATTCTGGCATTACAGGTGTGTACCATACCCAGTGGCTGCTAGAAAAGCATTCTGCCAACTTAACTATAACCCTAGTCCAGGAAGGTCTTTTTAACTTGAAGGCTATCAGTCCTAGGGAAGAGGAACAGCTCAACGTATGCTGGCAGACTGCCTCTGGGAAGCAGAAAAAACTGTGATACCTTCAAACTGTAGCTCTTACCAATTTCTGTGGTGTAAATTCTTTCTCTAATGCTGACTTTACATGATGCCCACAATAGTTAAAGCATAGATCACAAAATTAAGCTCTCATTGCTCAGGAACAGGTGTAAGTGGGTTCCAGCACATTGTCAATGACACCTTCCAAGGTGATAGCATCTATATCAAAAGGATATCTTTGTCTGCTCTGTGGAACCAGGTTCAGCATAAGGCATCAGGAGTCCTGACAGGTTGATGCTGTTCAGGGAAGACTCTTCTTCCCTCCAGTCAGGGCCATTTTCTCTGTTATTTAGCTATGTCAGAGTCTAAGGACAGGCAGGATTCTGGCACTGGGCATTTTTAACAGACATAGAGTGACCCACTTTCAAAGACTCTCTGAAGCAGTGTGGTTATTGCCTGTTTCTAGAATGGTCCAGCTAATCTCTCTTCCATGACATTGATTGCTCTGGTACTAACTAGCTGTGTGGTGTGACCTCCAGCAGATGGACTGCCCTCCGTGGGCCTCCACATTCTTACATGTAAAATGACGTGGCTAGAACTGATGCTTCCCAAGTTCTACCCTAGCCCTCCACCCTGTGTTTATATGAATCTTAGAATGACTGTAGTATTTATAGGATTGATAATTGTGTTGGTACCGTTCAGCCTGGCTCATAATCTGTGCAAAGCAGAGAACATGTAAAGGCAGCGGGGAAAAGAACTGTCGTTTTTGAGCAGCACAGAACTTAGTAATAAAACCCAAATTCCAAAAGGGGGGAAAATTCCACATTTCTTCATTACAAGAGAGTGACACCTTGGACGATGATAGGGTTAATATATTCTGCTCTGATGCTCCCCAGATGCCCATTGGAACATCTAAAGGTCCACCTGGGAAATCAACAGGAACTCTTTTAGATAGATGACTCTGAACTATGGAGAGATTATCCAGGTCCAATCTTGCTTTCATGCTTTTGACTGCCTAATTACTTACTGGGTTGACATCTCAGATTTCTTCGATTTCCTTGCAGTCTTTAGGGAGTCCGTTTGATGAGATTGGGTGGTATAGTGGACAACAGTGGATTAAAAATTGGGAGGCTGATTTTCTCTTGTTATAAGGCTCCAGTAGACTTTTTCTCCAGTCCAGGCCTCAGGTGTATCAGCTGGGACCGATGAGTGATGTGTGATTAGGGCATTCCCGATATTGTGGGTCCAGGCTGGACTTGGCTGCCAGCTGCTTGTGAGTCAGCCCTTCGTGTGGTTCCTGGCACTTGGTTTCTGGGGACATTGTGTGGCCCTTATCACATTCTCTTAACAATGGCAAAAAGACACACAATCCTTCCCGAGGGGCTAGAGCTGTGGCTCTCTCTTATTTCTGCTCATTTTCTATTGGCCATGGGGAGTCACTTGGTTGAAGCCACACATCCTGGACAAAAAAGCAAAAATGTTTGTTCTATGCAGAATACAACATCACAGGGTGACTCTGAAGACAGGGGGTCTGAAGGTTTCAGAAGAATCATGTGACCTACAACAGTGAGTGACACGCTTCCTCCTGCCATGCAGTGAAGAGGAAAAGTCCTCTTCACTTAGGCAGAAATAATGTGTAGAATGGCCTTTCTCTTCTCTGCTTTGCATACATACCAACCATTTAAGAAGCAAACAACACCAAAAGACCCAACGACAGTAACAGCCATAAATAGCCCAGGCAGCAGTTCTGTGGGTGTGCACAGGGAATGCTGCTGCTTACTTGCTTGTGGCTGGTAAGCCAGGTTCTATAGCTGAGCATGCATATGTATATGCTTGTGTGTGTGTGTGTGTGTGTGTGTGTGTGTGTGTGTGTGTGTGTGTAAGTCAGAAGACCACCAAAGGTGTTCCTCAGCTACTGTCTACTTTCATATGAGACAGGTTCTCTCACTGGCCCAGAACTTACTAATTAGTAGTCTAGGCAGACAGGCAGTGAGCCCCAGGGATCTGTCTATCTCTTCCCTCCACCTGCTAAATTACAAGTGTGTGCCACTACACCCAGCTTTTTAAAATATCTGTTTTGGGGATCACTCTCAAGTCCTCTTGCCTGTAAGGCAAGTGTTTCCTGATGGAGCATCTCCCTAGGCCTTGAAAGCTTTCAGTAAACATGTGAAATAGGGGTAAGAACCCCAGTCTCATTCCTCAGGAAGCCATGGCCACAGAATGACATAACAGCTATGAAACTTCAAGACTGATGACATTCTTACAACCAAGAAAGTAATTAGACAGCACACTGTCCTTAGACATCTCTAGCCCGTATCTCTAATGGATGGGTGTCATATCAACATTCCCCCTGCTTCTCCATCCTGACTTCTGGTGCCTTTCCCCAGCTCCCTGCCTTTTTTATATTTCTGCCCTCGGATGAAGCACTTCCCTTCCTTGTTGCATTCTCTACCTCCTTCCCTCCTTCTCCCTCCCTTCTCCTCTTCTCTTCTCAAGTTGTGCTTTTCCTTGAAGAAAAGTCCCACTCTCTTTTGCTAAAAGCCATCAGTCTGCATCATCTCCTCTTCTTTACCATCTGGTGAGTAACCTCACTCACCCTCACATGGTCAGTGTGCCTGTGCCCAAAGCTCTTCAAAGGTACCATGTAGGTGTGATGTCTCTATCCCTGCCATCAGCACTTCCCTAAGAACATCTAGGTGCTTAGGAGCTACTTGCTGAATGCTTTTTAAAAGAATGAATCCCATTCTCCTTTATCTATGAAATATGCCAGGACAAGAAGACTAGCAGGAAAAACATGACTCTAGGGGACTCCGAGATAAGAGGTCAGACCTCTGGACAAGGTTACTCTCTGCTGGAGCCTGGCCTTGATGACTCTCTGGAGCCTGTGGAACTGCTGATAAGCTACTGGGCCACTGATTGGCCAGGTCTTAGGCCTCTGGGGATGCATGTGGTCCCCTGCCAGTGTGTATGCCAACAGCACAATGTTTTTGGACTGGTGGTTCTGTTAGCTAGTGATGCTTTCCTAGAGCTTGGGCCTGAGGATGACCTCCTGAAGTCAGAGAGGGCTGAGAAATGAAGGCTCAATTGAAATTGAGGTTTAAAAAAAATATGAGGGCAGAGGCACAAGCAGAGGGAGAAAGAGCTTTGGCACTTAGGGGTGCCCTTTGTAAACTGTTTCAGGATGTGTATACCCCTGGCTCTACCCTAATTCTGTGAAGATGGGTTGACATCACCATGCACCCACAAGCTCAGACCTCAGACCAAAGAATGCTCCTCAGTGTCCCCTTCCACAACCTTCCCTTAGCTTCCTTCTTGCTGCACCACTGTCCCTCTCTTGATCGTCTCTGGTGTCTGCTCCTCTCATTGTCTCTTTTCAAAGTCCTCAAAATGACCTCTAATGGCAGCAGTCCCCCTGCAGTCCTCTCCTTCCCTGTAAGTCATTCTATGTGTTACCAAAGCCAGAATGATGTTTTAAAAATATAAACATAATTATGACACTTTCTCATTCAAAACAATCAGAGAGTCTCCAGTGTCTCCTTACTTGAGAAAGAATATGATGGTTCCTCAAAAACTAAATATAGGAACATTGTATGATGCACAGTCTCTATCTGAGTACATACTCTAAAGAATAGAAGGTGGGACCTTCAAGAGATGCACGTACTTATGGGCACATCTGGGATGCAAATGCTGATTAATAGATGAATGGGTAAAAACATGTGAGATATGTATATATATGGAGGAAATTCTGAGATGGTACAGCCTAGATGAACCTTAGGTACTGTGCTAAGTGCAATTAGCCAGTCATAAAAAGACAAATGGTTTTTGAGACAGAGACTTAATCTGTAGCTCAGACTAGCCATGGATTCACTATGTAACCTAGTATGGCCTCTAATTTGTGGCTCTTTTCTTAGCATCCTGAGTGCTGGAATTACAGGAGTGTACTACCATGCTGTCTGCATATACACTATCTTATTCTATGAGTCTACTTATGTGAGTTGTACTATTTATCCAGCTTAGAGGAGACAGATTCATAGAGACAGAAAGAAGGATGGCTGCAGGAGTAGGGTGGGGGAATTGTTTATTCAGACTAACGTTGTGGTTTTCAAAATATAAATAACTCTGGGGACCGATTTCACCGCACCGTGAATGAACTTACCACTACCAAACTGTATACTTAAAAATGATTAAGTAAATGTTAGTTGTGTTTTTTTCCTACCACAATTTACAACCCCCTACATTGCACAGCCTATAGTTCTCCTCGGGATCTGGGGATCTGGTTCCCCCCCCCCCCCATTAGCCTTCTCACTTGAAGTCCCTATGTTCATTTGCATTTGCTGTTTCATTGGCTTAAGCATCTCTTTTCCTGGAAGAAACTTTGCAAGGCTGGTAACTTCTTAGGGTTGGGTCTTACATCACTTTGATCCTCCAGTCCCTCTTACATTTTGTAACTCCCACCTTTTGCTCTTACAGTCTCATCAGTCTTGAGGACAGGGACATTGTCTGCATCTCCCATAATCTGACTGCCCTCTGTGGCTGGGAGAGCACTTGCCAGGTGACTGTGTTCTTAGTTGCCAGCTAGGGTACTCTCGGGGCATACTTTAATTGACTGTGAGGAGGGCGTGTGCCCTTAGCTGCTTCCCTCATACAATGTATCTGAGTTAGGGCTGGACCAGCCATGTTGGGCTCAGAGATAAAGCCTGGCCTGATATGGGACAAATCTGAGTGACCTTGATAGAGATTAAATTACTGACTTTGAATCCAACACATTTTTTTTTTATTGGACTTCTTTCATGCTTAAAGCATTAGGGAAGGGATAGAAACATTTTTTAGATGGTGAGAGACATGATCTGTCCTGTAACGTTTGTGTTCTGACATGATGAAGGTTGGTCAGGCCATGGAAGACAGCAGCAGTGGCAAGTGTGTGAGAGGGCTTGCGGGAAGATGTCCTTCTGTTAGCCAGAGAGATCTAGAAGGACATCTGCTTTGCTTTGCTTTCTGTCGCTATGATAAACACAATGACCAAAAGCAACTTGGAGAGGAAAGACACATTAATATTAGACTATAACATTTTCTTGATTGACTCCAAGATATCATATTGTTATCATAAAATACAACATCATTTTTAGCTTACAGGTTACAGTCCATCGCCAAGGACATCACCAACAGAGGTTAGAGCAGGAACTGCAGTCAGGAGTCAGTGAAGAAATAGTGCTTACTGGCTTACTTCTATTTCTTGCTTTTTGCTTGCTTTTTTTCTTCCTTCCTTCCTTCCTTCCTTCCTTCCTTCCTTCCTTCCTTCCTTCCTTCCTCCTTCCCTCCCTCCCTCCCTCCCTCCCTCCCTTCCTTCCTTCCTTCTTTCTTTCTTTCTTTCTTTCCTTCTTTTCTTCCTTTTTTTTTTTTTTTTTTTTTTTTGAGCCAGAATCTCACTATGTAGTTTTGACTGTCCCGGAACTCATGTTTTAGACCAGGTTGGCCTTCTAACTCAGAGAGATCTGCGGGCTTCTGCCTCTCAAGTGCTGTGACTAAGTGTGCACCACTACAGGGGCTCACCTAGCTACTGTCCTTAAACATCCCAGGCCCACCCTATTCAGGGATGGCACTGGGTTGGATCCTCCTACATCGATTTGCAAGGAATGCGCCACAGAAATGCCCACAGGGCAGTCTGAGAGAGGCAATGTTTTAAATTTTGCAATTGATACCCATTTCTCCCAGATATGTCTAAGTTCATGTTAAATTGATAAAACAGCACAATCCATCCCTTGTCAACCTGGCACATAAACACATTACTATTAACTATAATCTTCCCTTCTTTGACCCCCAAATCTTGTGTTGATATCATTAAATTCAGCATCACTTTAAAAGTTCCATGGTCTTTAAAAAATTCCATTGCCTTAATAGTCTACTGTCTCTTTAAAAATCCAAAGTTTTTTCCTGGAACTCATTCTGAAGATCAGGCTGGCCTTGAACTCAGAAATCTGCCTACCTCTGCCTCCCAAGCGCTGGGATTAAAGGCATACACCACCACTGCCCGGCAAAAATCCAAAAATTTTTAACTGTGGGCTCCTGTAAAATAAAAACAAACAACAAACAAAAATCAATCAAATACTTTCTTATTTTAAAAGGGAATAACTGGGGTATAAAAACACAAAAACACTATTAAAAAAAAAAAAAACAAAAAACCAAAGTCCATTGGTGTAGCTCAAATCCTGTATCTCAGTATTTGATATCTGGGACTCATTCATGGCTCCAAAAGACCAGGACACCTCCAGTTCTCTGGTGCTGCCATCCACAATACTCACAGCTTGTCTCACAGGCTCAGGCCATCTCCATTCCACTCCTGATGCTGCCACTGACAGATGTTCTGTCATCCTGGAATCTTCAGTATACTGGAGTCTCCACTGTAACTGAGGATATACCTTCACTGGTGGCCTGTCCTAGACATTTCAGGGGACTCTGACCCTGTCCCACAGTGCCATCTCAGCTGTTCTTCATAACCCCTTTATGCTGTCAAAACTAGTACTGCGTGGGAGACTCTTAACATTATTTTTCAGGTTCTGCTGTGAACTGGATGTGCAGCCGTGGCTCCCCTGGACCACAGCTTCTTTGTGCTGACTCTGAGAAAATAATTCCCATAAGATTGTGCCTCAAAGATGCTGGTCTCTTACTAATCACAATTGATTTCTCAGCTCCAGCATCCGTTGTCCCAGTAAGCAAAAGTTTTCCTCTCACAGATTCGTAATTCAAATATATCACATGATCCTGATGGACTCTCAAACTTCCCCTTACAATTTTACAAGCGAGGCTTTCTTTCAGCATTTTCCATTTTCAGACTCCCTCTGACCAGCTGACGCAACTCTGGGCTTTTCCAGTTCAAAGTTTCAAGTGCTTCTACCGTGCTCACAAACCCTCCAAACTCAGGTCAGTCACAGCAAGAGCCCGCTCTCTGGTCCTAATTTCTGTCTTAGTTTGCTTTTGTTGCTGTGATAAATACCATGACTGACAGCAACTTGCTGAGGAAAGAATTTATTTTAGCTTACAGGTTATAGTTTGTCATCAAGGGAAGCCAGGGCAGGAACTCAGGGCAGGACTCAGAGCAGAGACCAATAGATGAGTAATGCCACTTACGGCTTGCTTGGTCACCTTTCTTCCTTCCTTCCTTCCTTCCTTCCTTCCTTCCTTCCTTCCTTCCTTTTTTTCTTTCTTTTTCCTTCCTTCCTTCCTTCCTTCCTTCCTTCCTTCCTTTCCTTCCTCCTCCTTTTCTTCCTCTTCCTCCTCCTCCTTCTCCTCTTTCTTCTTTTTCTTCTCCTCCTCCTCCACCTCCTTTATTATTTATTTACTTTACAGCCTAATCAGAACTTCCCCTCCCTCTTCTCTTCCCAGTCCTTTTCTCTCCTCCCCCTCCCTCCCTTTTCTGAGTAGAAGGGGAGGTCTCCCATGGATATCCACCAGCCTTGACATGTCAAGTTGCAGTAAGACTGGGTGCATTTTCTTCTACGGAGGCTAGACAACACAGCCCAGTTTGGGGAAAGGGATCCAAAGGCAGGACATGTAGTCAGAGACAGCCCCTGCTCCCACTTTAGGAGTCCCACATGAATACTTGGCTGCACAACTGTCACATATGTGTAGTGGACCTAGGTCTGTCCCATGCATGCTCTCTGGTTGGCAGTTCAGTCTCTATGATACCCTATGGGTGCTGATGAGTTATTTCTGTAGGTTTTTTTGAGGTGTCCTTGACCTCTGGCTCTTCAATCTTTCACTTCCGTCTTCCACAGGATTCCCCAAGCTCCACTTACTGTTTGTGGGTCTCTGCATCTGTTTCTGTCAGTTGCTAGGTGAAGGCTCTCTGATGACAGTTACGCTAGGCTCCTGTCTGCAAGTATAGCAGAATATCATAACAGTGGGCTCCCCCTGTGGCGTGGGTCTCAAGCTGGGCCAGTCATTGGTTGGTCCTTCTGTCAAATTTTGCTCCATCTTTTACCCCTACACATCTTGTAGTCAGGACAAATTGTGAGTCTAAGGTTTTGTGGCTGGGTTGGTCCCCTAATTCCTCCATTGGAAGTCTTGCCTGGTTATAGGTAATGGTTGGTTCAGGCTCCATATTCCCCATTGCTAGAAGTCTTAGCTGGGTTACCCTCATAGATTCCTGGGAATTTCCATTGTCCTAGGTTTCTAGCTTGTCCCAGAGTGCCCCCCACCCCAATCCAGTTGTCTCTCCCAGTATGCTCTCCCTCCATCCTCCCCACCTTATCCCTCCCGTTCCTATCCCCATCCCCCTAGTTCCCTCCCTTCCTTCTCCAACCAATGTCTAATATATTTTCCCTTCTCATTGTGATTGAATCACCCATCTATCCCCACCATGTTTGTCATTTTTGGTCTGGGTTACCTCATTCAGGATGATCTTTTCCAGTTCCATCTATTTGCCTGCAAATTTCATGATGTTGTTATTTTTAATGGCTTAGCCAATTTTCTTAGACACCCTGGATTTACCATCCCAAGGATGACACTGTCTACAGTGTCATTAATTAGCAATTAAGAAAATGCCTCATAGATGTGCCTATTGGTCTATTTGACAGGCAGTTCCTCGATTGAGATTCTGTCTTCCAGGGTATGTCTAGTCTGCATTAAATTGTCAGAAAGTAACTATCTGGGCCACTCAAAGGCTCTGTCGAAGGACAGGTGGAAGGATCTTACAGGTGGGAGGAGGCCCAGCTACTGATGAGCTGAGCCAGAGATGTGGATGTAGAGAGCTGAGTCAGCCATGGTGTATGTAGGATAATTGTTCAGGACCAGTCTGTTGGAGCTGTAAAACAGGGGGCCTAGTGTATATGTTCATGGTGTGGCCCGTCCTCTGTCACCCTGGGGAGTCAGGGGATGCTTAGCAGAAGAATGCTGAGATGGAAGCTGAACTGTTTGATTTTGACTTGGTGGCTATTGGCACGATGGGCTGGAGATGGGGTTGAAGGCTGGCAGCAGGAGCCCCAGTTTGTACCCTGTTGTCTTTCCATTGGTGGCAGTCTGTCCTTGAACAAGAACTGACGACTGTATATAAGAGAGTGCTGCAGGTAAAGCAAGAGGGTGTGTGTGCACATGAGAGAGTTGTACATTATGCTTGATGTATAAATGTAGTTTACATAAAGGGAGTGTGTATGGGAGGATGTATAAAAAAATGTGTATAAGGATATTGTGAGACTGTATGTATGGTATGTATGCTATGTATATGAGCGTGTGTGTGTGTGTGTGTGTGTGTGTGTGTGTGTGTGTGTGTGTGGTATAAAAGTGCCAGAGTCTTTGTGATTGTGAATATATGATAATATGTGAGTATGTGTGTTCATATGAGTGTATAAAGGTATGTGTTGAGGTGCTGGAGAAATGGTTAATGGCTAAGAGCATGTATCGCTTTTGCAGAGGATCTAAGCCACCACATCAAGTGGCTCACAACTGTCTGTAATTCCAGCTCCAGCTTCAGGGTTTGAAGTACAATTCTGAACTCTGAGTACCCATGTTCATATGTGCAGCTCCCCAATATAACACACATAATTAAAAATAAAATAGACCTCTTTAAAAAGAGTATGGTTGAATATAGAGATGGCATGAATGTATTTGTGTGCATCGGTGTGCTGGTGTCTGTGAGTCTGTATGTTAAAATGTATGTATTTCTAATAGCAATGTGTATCTAATAAAGTCCATCTATGAGGGAGTCTGAGCATGCGTAGATGGCAGTGTGTGAAGATGTCTGTGTTTATGCGTGATGAGTGTGTATCAGTTCAAATTATCTACCAACAGATGTGCAGAAGCTCCAGTCCATCAGAGCTGGAAGGGTGTGCTAAATCAAATAAAGAACTTTGCACTATATTTGAGAGGACGCAGAGAGCAAGGCAGGGAACAGCCAGGAAGATTATACCCCCAAGGTCCTGCTTCCTTCAGCTTGGCATCACCTTTTGATGTTTTTTTACAGTCTCTCCAGCTGGGGACCACACATTCAAAACATGAGCTTGTGAGGACATTTCATTTTCAATCCATAGCATTGTGTGAGGATAAGTATTTGTGTGAGGGTGTGTCTGTGTGTGAGGTTGTGTGTGTGGGGGTTGATTGTGGGGGAGGGCGTGTCTGTGTGTGTGAGGCTGTGTCTGTGTATGAGAAGATGTGTGTTGGATGTGAAGGTGTCTGTGTGTGTGTGAGAAGAATGTATTGAATATGACTGTGAGAGGGTGTGAGTGTGCTTAAGTAAAAGAAAATGCTTTTGTGTCATGTTGAATGTGACTGTGAATGTTGAGTGTGTAAGGTAGATGGTCTCTTTGTGTATGTGTATGTAAGCGTGTGTGTTTATGTTTCTTTGCACTTGGCATACAGATGGGCAGAAATCTGTTCTCTGTTCAGCAGCCAGAAGTCAGCTCAGAAGTCAGCTCCTTGCCAGGATCTGACTCTCCAGCTGCCCAGCAGTCAAGTGCCAGGACTGCCTTTGTTCACCTGCAGGGCTTGGCCAGTTCCCCAAGGATTCCCCTTTCCCACAGCAACCACAGAGAAGACTGGAACAGGGGTAGGAAGCTGTCCTCTTGGAGCCTGCCATGTAATGCCTCTAGCTATGTAGCCACTCACACTGTCGTCCTGCCCTTTCCCTCCAGCCGAGAGTTCCTTTCACCTTGTTCTGTTCATGTTTAACATCCCTCAGCTGTCCCTGGGCTCTGTGGCCTGACCATCCTTTGACCCCTGACAGGCCAACTAGCACCTTGGATGTTCCGTTGCTGGCATGTTCTATATCCTGGGCTTTTCTGGGTCAGCCTCTGCCTATGCCCAGGTTTGGCACCTGAACAGTGTTTGCATAAATCAGTCAATGCTTAATGAGTATTTGTGGAATATTTTAAATAGAAGCAAAATGAGCTCAATGCATACATTTTCTTCTCACCCTCACTGCCTCTGGGGTTAAAGGAATAGCCAACCCACGGCAGCCATTGACATGTAATTAAGGTTTTTCACCAGTGCACACAGTTTGAAAAGGATCTTATCATTCTCCTGGTTCCAAAATTCACATTTCATTTCATTAATCAAAATGGGCAACATTTTCTTAAATTCAGTCACTTCAGAAGATAGGGCCTGGTATAAAATGGTTTTCAAATCATGATTTGAAAAGGGGCTATTGTGTAGGTCACTAGCATTTGGCTTTTCAGTGAGTGGAGAATGCAGCTCAAGAGAGTGCGTATGAATGGAGGCAGACTTCTTATCCATCTGAGAGCCATGGATTGACTGTGAGTGGTGCTAGGCCTATATGCAAATCTACCACTTTTCTAGCAAGCCGAGCCTATTTGCTACAGAATATTTTATGTCAAAGGAGGATAGCAGGTTTTACGTCAAACAGATCTCCATCCAAAGTCAAGATTCTAATGCAGAATGTGGCCAGTTTTTGCTGTATAATGATCAACAAGACATTAATGACTTAAATATTATTTTTCTCATGGCCTCAGGATGCTGTGGATCTGTTCTAGGTCCTGGTTCTGAGCTCTGTTAGCTGGGTGGTACTGTTCCTGCACCTATGGACTGACAGGGGCTTGCCTGGGTGCCTCTATTGAGGCGTTTCTTCACATTCCTTTAATCTCTTTTCCCACAGGCCCAGCAGGCCAGCTGTAGCATGTGTGGAAGGAATCATAGGTAGGCTCGGAGTTCATTTGGAGCAAATATTTCGCTCCTGTTGTATCAATTAGTTTTCTTGTCACTGTGACCAAGTACCTGACAAAAAGCAGTTTACAAGAGGAAGGGTTTATTTTGGCTCACAGTTGTGAGCAATGTGGCCCATCATGGTTGGGAAGGCATGGTGTGGCTTGGTCTGTAACTGGCTCCATGAGTGTTGACCATGAAACAGAGAAAGGGGAGTATAGGTGGCTGTCCTGTCTTCCTCCTTTCCATTTAATCAGTCAGGGACCCCAGATCATTGGGTGGTATTCCCCTATATTCATTTGGGTCTTTCTTCCTCAGTTAAACGTCTCTGGAGACACCTTCATAAACACACCAAAGGATGAGCCTCATTATTACGTTAAACACAACCTAATTGACAACTGAAATTAATCATATGCTGTTGGCTAAATCTACTCACAGTCCTGAATCCAAATTCAAGGGCTGGGGAAATAATAGACCCTTCCCAGTAGTGAGGTGGACTCCAAAGTTGCAGTGATCTATCAGGCAATGGCAGACTGCAGATATGACAGTAGTCCCATAAGTTTCGCAGCTCCCAGACTAGAGCTTCAAAGTTCTATTGCCCAGTGATCTCATTGTCCTCATCGTGATGCTGCTGATGTTACTGTAAACAAACCTACCACTGTGCAGGCCGCTTGCAAATATAGAATTTGCCACTATGAGGCGCACATACTGATAATGGAAGAAAGGATTGTGCTACTGGTTCATGTGTTTACTATACTTTTACTCATTATTTTAGACTACGCCTTCTGTTTATCAATGCAAAAGCCAACTGGAAGGCAGTGTGCTGTTGTACCAAGAGCAGCCTTGTCCATCCTGTGTTTACTATGTCTCAGATGAATTTAAAGGTCTTAGCTATGGCTTCAGGGGGATGGCTCCGTGAATAAAATCCTTGCTGTGCAGGAGTGAGGGCTGGAGTTTGAGTCCTCCAGCACCTACGTGAAAACTTAGGTGGGTGTGGCAGCTCCCTGTGATTCAGAGCTTGAGAAACTGAGACAGGATCTCTAGGGTTAGCTGGCTAGCTACACTAGCTGATTCAGAGAGCTCCAGGTTCAGAGAGATAACGTGCTTTAGTAAATGAAGTGGAGAGCAATCAGGGAAAATGCAGCATCAACCTCTGGCTTTCATACACATGCACACACATGTACACCTATATACATGTGTGCTAATATACATGTGATCTCACATATACACATGCATAATATACATTCATATTCTTCCCTACAAAACAACAACAGCAACAAAGGCAGCAGCAGCAGCAGCAGCAGCAAGTAATGACAAACTACCACCCTATATCATTTAGGTTTGTATAAGGACACTCTAGGATGCTTGCATCATCATGAAATACCCAATGATAGACAGATCTCTTAGAATGTGTTCCTGTTGTTGAGACATAGGACTATACATGAGCCATTATTCATGCTATAGATAGGTTAGTGTTCTGTGTAATAGATGGTATAGTCTATAGAGACTTAGAAGAATCATTTTTGTGTACGTGAAAACCAAGCAATAGATTGACGCTTGTAATAATATCTTATTAGAATAGAAGGAAACTTAGAGGCAATAAAATCCCAGCAAAATCTTTAACTTTTGCATAGATGAAGATATTCAGATTATCAGTAGCCATACCTATAGACATCTTTTTTTCTCATTGACACATTTTCCAATGTGCATCTTTCCTGTAATAAAAACTAGGTAAACATAGAAATGGCATTGGGTTTTAAACACTATGGTATTCTGTTTGTGGAGCTCACAGTATGACATATACAGGATTAGAGTGTAATTTGTAGATGTGTTACTGAGTTCAGTAATTAACTAAAATGTAAAAATATAAGAATTCTATCGGGACTAGAGAGTTAGCTCAGTGGTTAAGAGCACTGACCACTCTTCCAGAGGACCTGGGTTCAATTCCCAGCACCCACATGGCAGCTCACGATAACTACTGTTCCAGGGAATCCAACACAGACATACATGCAGTCAAAACACCCGTGTACATAAAATAAAAATAAATTCTTTAAAGAAGTAAGAACTCTACCAAGTCCTATCATGAGAGCAGATTGGCAGCCAGGTGTGACGAGAGTAAGTCTGTACTTCAGATTCCACCCTGCCTGTGTGTGAGCTGGTACTGCAGTGCTGCTGTGTGGGGCTCTCACCTAGCAGTGAGGCCCATTGGAAGAAGTAGAGCTGGGCCAGGACTGGAAGGTCTGTGGCTCTTTTCTGTTGGTGATGGGTCCTGAGGGTTCACTCCATCCCTCTGCTTCTTCAACTCATGCCAAAAATGTTGGGTTGGGCTGGTTGGAAAGCCCCTTTCAATGCTGGGAGTCCAATTTCTATATCAGCAATAAAAATTACATGGAGCTTTTTGACTGTTAACGATTCATTCGGGTGCTGTGGAATATGATAAAGTGCTTGATAAAGTGCTTGATGTACAAGTGTGAGGACCAGAGTTTGGGCTCTGGAATCCTTATAAGGAAAGCTGAGTGTTATGGGAATGGCCAGCCAATAACCGGCCCAACTTGAGACACCCATCCCATGGGCAAGCACCAATCTCCAACACTATTAATGATACTCTGTTATGCTTGCAGACAGGAGCATGTAGTCCTATGAGAGGCTCCACCCAGCAGCTGACTCAGATAGATGCAGACACCCATAGCCAAACAGTGGATGTATCTTGTGGACTCTGATGGAAGAACAGGAGGAAGGATTGTGGGTTCCGAAGGGGATAGGAACTCCATAGGAAGACCAACAGGGTCAACTAATCTAGATCCTTGGGGCTCTCAGAGTCTGAACCATCAACCAAAGAACATACACAAGCTAGAGGACCTAGACCACCCTACACATATGTAACGGATGTGCAGCTTGGTCTTCATGTGGATCTCGAACAACTGGAATGGGGGGTGGAGGGGCTAGTCCAAAACCTGTGCCTGTACGTGGGATATATCTTCTAGCTGGGCTGCCTTGTCTGACTTTAATGGGATAGGAAGTGCCTAGCCTCGCAGACACTTGAAATGCCAGGGTGGGGGTATACCCAGGGTGCCCCCACCCACTCAGAGGAGAAGGGGAGAAGGGGATGGGGAAAAGATTGTGGGAGGGGATGACTGGAAGTGTAGCAATGAGCAGTATATAAAGTGAATAAATAATAAATAAATGAAAGAAGGAAAGAAGGAAGCAAGGAAGGAAGGAAGGAAGGAAGGAAGGAAGCTGAGTATAATGGCCCATACTTGTAATGCTAGCAGTGGGGAGACACAGACATGGATCCGGGTCTTGCTGGTCAGATAGTCTAGCTCAAGTCAATGAACTTCAAGTCTCAAAATATGAGGTGGATGGCTCCTGAAGAATAATACCCTTGGCCTTCTATGCATATGTGCACACAAGTATACTCCTACCCAAACAAACAGAGAGACATATAAATACAGCTCACATGCACACACACACACACACACACACACACACACAGAAACACACACACACACAGAAACACACACACACACACACAGAAACACACACACACACACACACACACACACACACACACACACACACACA
>JANHMN010000016.1:46264195-46288551 GCA_030674055.1 Rhabdomys pumilio
TCTCTCTCTCTCTCTCTCTCTCTCTCTCTCTCTCTCTCTCTCTCTCTTTGTGTGTGTGTGTGTGTGTGTGTGTAGGATTGGATCCATGTTGGATGTCTTCCTCAATTGTGTTCCACCTTCTTCTTGAGACAGGATCTTTCTCTGAACACAGACAAAGCCTCAGTGATCCTCCTGTTTCTGTCTATCCAGCATCACTACCCTGGGCATTTGCACTAATGCTGGGGATCTTCCTCAGGCCCTGTGTGTATATGGCAAGCACTTTATTGATTAAGCTCTTCAGACTCCATCTTCTCATCTGGAACCTCTGATGTTTTGTGACGTGGTATAATGTGGTTGGCTCTTGGTTTCAAGTCATCCTTGTAGTGACCTTGGATTTTTTGTGTGTATTTATATCTTTTGGTGTTCATGATTGTATGGAGGTCTACAGAAGCCAGGGATCGATGTCAGACGTCTTTCTCATCCTATTTTTGAGATAGGGTTTCTCATTGAATATGGAGTGCACCAATTGGCTAGAGTGGCTGGCCATTGAATTCTGGAGATCCTCCTATCCCTGCCACCTAGTGCTGTGATTGTAGATGTTTGCCACCATGCCCAGCTGTGGATGTACGTGACAGGGATCTGAAGTCAGGTCCTCATGCTTGCATAGCAAGCTCTTTATGCATGGAGCCACATTTCCAGTTGTAGAGACCTTGAATTTAATGTAAACTTCATGGCATCTCCTTGCAGAGATGAGATCTGATTTGGAGAAGGCCTCTGGACCTCACAGATTGGGAACTAAAGTTGCTCTGTGCTCATAAACTTGGCCTTGGGACCTATAATGTTTGGAATTAATTGCATCAAGGGCACAAAGCAGAAAATTTAAATAAAGCTATATCTTCTTCAGATTTAGTCTCTTCTCCCTCTCTGAAAAATACCTCCTTTGAGGTATTTCTTTAAGATTCTAATTCATCTAATTCTTATCTGGATACATGGCCCTTAGGGTGATCCAGACTCTGTTGGATCTAGGGATTCCAGGATCAGCAAAGAACAATCTCTGTGGTTGTTCATTGTATCCTCAACTATTTATTGAGGGCCGAACATTTGTAGAAAACCCTGATGATATCAAGATGGAAATGGCACCTGCCTTGACCTTAAAGTCTCATGGAGTATGTTAGAAACTTGAGAGATTGAGTACTATTTCCTGTGGTTTGTTTTAAAGGTATTATTTTGCTTTTAATTACATATAGAGTCATATGCACATGAATACAGGTGCCCGTGAGGCCAGAGGTGTTGGATGAACCTGGAGCTAGACTTACAGGTCATTGTTAGCTGCCTGATGTGAGTGTTGGAAACTGGACTCGGGTCCTCTACAGGAGGAGTATAAGCTCTTTACCACCAAGCCACCTCAGGAGCCCTCACCTCAGGTATTTTCATCTTTACATGGCATGCCAATAATGTTTAGCAATATTTGCATAGCTCTGGAATAAAGAGGGGATGTAAAAGTCACCCACAATCCTTTCCCTGCCAACTCAAGTTGTTTTCAGTTGCCCATGTTCCCGTTTACTTTGTGGCCGCATGAATACATAATTTCTTTTGCATAAATTATGGTTTTTCTTCAACAGTATGCAAATATTTTGTCACTTCATCACTCAGCTACAATCGAGAGTGTGTTTTTTTCTGCTTTGGCTGTGTTCATCATGCTGGAAGGTGATATGTAAACTGCTGAGGGAGAAAAGGCATCAGTGGTCTTATGTAGTAATGGACCATGCACACTACCAACAATGTGGCTGCTGCCAGAAGAGATATGCCCATTGGTGCAATAGTGGCTTGATGACTGAGAATAACCACCTTCTTTCTGATTGGAATTTGAGGCCTGCCTCATAGGAGAGATTTCAAGACTGTTCATGCTAACCTGGTCAAAAGCCTATGTGTGGGGCAGTCATTGGTGCTGGGTGGAACCCACTTCTGTATTGTTAAATGGTCATGTTGTCAAAATGTTTTTTTTGTTTATGTTTATGTTTATACATGTAGATTTATGTTGCTGGCAATCTTGGTCAAAGAAACTTCTTTTTTTTTTTTTTTTTTTTCAGTGGGTCATGGATAATATTGAGATCCATTGCTGGTCAAAGTGCTAAGCATAGGTAATGCTGAATGTGCAACCATAGATGGGTCATTAACATTACCTTCCTCTTTCCCAGTGCTCAGGGAACATCATGGAAGATAGGGAGAAAGAGTGTAGAAGTCAGAGGATGGGGAGGAGAGCTGTGAAATGTTGTCTTTTGGACAGGACAGGACCATGGTTCCTCATGAAATTGCAGCAGCACGTGGTCAAGTTGTTCAAAATTTTATCACGGATCCCTACCCATGGGGTTTCACTCCGAGCTGAGGAGCTATTGAGATTTTTTTTTCCTATAAAAAGTCTATAAGGGTATTTTCTTAGTTAAGGATTGATGTGCCCAGGGCTAACTAACAAAGAGGGTGTTGTTGCCCTGAGTTGGTGGTCCTGAGTTGTATAGGCAAGCAGGCTGAAAAAGCAACGTGAAGAAAACCAGTGAGAAGCATTCATCCATGGCTTCTGCTCCAGTTCCTGCTTCTAGGTTCCTGCCTCGTTTTCTCTCAGTAGACTGTGACCTGGGATATGTAAGCCAAATAAGAAGTTTCCTCCACAGCAATAGATTTGAGTTATAAGAAAGAAGGGTGTTGTTTGAGAATGACTTTGATTGCTCAGTCAGCCTCTCTCTCTCTCTCTCTCTCTCTCTCTCTCTCTCTCTCTCTCTCTGTCTCTGTCTCTCTCTGTCTCTCTCTCCTATCAAGGTCCAGGGGCCAGTGAGATGGCTCAGGTAGGTAGAAGTTCTAACACCATGTCTGATGCTTTGGGCCATGGCACTTTATCACAGAAATAGAAACCTTAACTAGAACACTAACAATAATTTGACTCAGTGGGTTATTTATATAAAAAAGAGAGAGCATGAAGGTAGGAGGCAGGTGTGTTGGGGGGGTCTTAGTGGAGAAACTAGAGATACTGAGGGTGGATATGGTCAAAATTGTATAGACATATGAGACTTTCAAATAATTTTTAAAAATTAAAAAAGAATGAAAACTTGCTGCTACTACAGGGGTAGGTACAAATAATACCTACATAGAATACATAATAGGTTCATGGAAAGTGCCAGAGTCCATATCCCTGTTTCTGATAGGAGTGTCAAGGGAGGTTTTTTTTTTTTTAGCTTGAATTTAAACTAGAATTTATATTAACGAGACCATGGCAGACATTGCACTGAAGCAAAGAACACAGAGCTGAGAAAAGACTCCCAGCATTAGGAATAAGAGTGACTTCCAGGGTTCTTTGTCTCAAGAAGTAGAGAGCTTGCCCAGGGCCCATCAGAGGAGAAAAGTCAACTTCTGAGCCTCCTCAGAAGTTCCTGGTGAGGACTCAGTTGTCTCCAGGTTATGGCAGGATCAAAACAAGGCACTCTCGGAGTGCGGGGACCATCGCCTGCATTGGGGAGTGATGGCTGGGATGCTGAGATGTAGGCAGAGTGGTGACGCTAGTTTGCTGCACATAATTATGTGTAAGTTCCATCCCAGAGCAAAACTAGTCATTCTCAATTAATTCTTTTGTTCTCCTCATTAAATCCTAGTTAAACTATTCCTTGTGGTATTGTTATAGAAGAGATCTGTGTGAATGAATTGTGTGTGTGTGTATATGTGTGTGTGTGTGTGTGTGTGTGTGTGTGTGTGTTAGATAAGATTGAGAGAGACCTAAAGGATGAGTAAATCAACCTTCTGAGAGTGTATAAAGGTGTTTCTGGAGCAGAGTGAGTGATTGGCATGTGAATCAGCAACTGACAGAGTGAGACCCATCCTGAATGTCACCGGCACGATGCAGCAGCCTGGACACTCAGATGATGCAAAAGTTAAATTAAGGGGTCATCAACCAGTGTGAGCTCACTCTCTGTCCCTCCACCTTCCGGCAGGTTCGCTGCCTCACCTCACGCCTAAAGCAATGGAGCCAACCAAACAAACTGAGATGATGAGCCCAAACAAACCCTTGTTTCTGGTGCACGTTGTCATTGTGCTGAAATGTGACTAATGAGGAACCGAGACATAAGAAAGGAACAGGGCTGTGTTTCCGGGTCAGAGACCCATCCTGAAACTGGCTATGTGTGATACAGATGCCACTACTGCCCCTCACAGCATGGCAAACGCGGCCACTCAGCTCAGCAGAGCACACAGCTTCAGAATCCTTTCCTGAGCAGAAACTCTGGCAACTCTTAGGAACGGGTTGGCACAGGCACGTGGAAGGAAATTATTCTAGACAGAAGTCATTCTTCAGTGACCTCAAGTTAGATTTATAGTTTATAAAAGTTTTCCAGTTTTTCATGAGAGACAAGCCACTTCTTTAATCTAACCATATCCCCAATCGTGACCACAGGCTAATCTTTACAGACTGACCCAATACTCCCCCAACCCCCACCAATGAACTTTTCCATAGATACTAAGGGGAGAGAGATGGAGACAGGTGGCAACAGAGTGACTGGTTCTACTCTGTTTGCATACATTATATTATATATTTATTCAACTCAATTAGGAAACATTCATTATCAATTTTGTGTCAGGCACAGCATTAAGTACTAGGAATACAAATTCAACTGAGACATGGTACCCAGTTTCCAGGATATTGCAATATGACTTACATTATTTATCTCTGTTTCAAGTTTCTTGAGGGGAAAGATATGCAGTATTCACCCCTAGATTCACTAGGTAAAGCATAATGACCATCGGTCTGCGGGAAACTTAGCTGGTTACTACTCTAGTGCTTCAATGATCATTCTGAATCTAGACTTGAATAGTCTTAATTTTTTATTCTCTCTCTCTCTCTCTCTCTCTCTCTCTCTCTCTCTGTGTGTGTGTGTGTGTGTGTGTGTGTGTGTGTGTGTCTTCATGTGCTCAGCAGACAGAGGGGTGGGGAGAAAGTGAAGAGAAAGGACAACTTGTAGGAGTCAGAGGGTCTTGGGAATGAAACTCTACTCATCAATGTTGGTAAGACCCTCTACCTGTTGAGCCATCCCGCCGGTCCCTAGACTTTGGTAGTCTTATTAGTGTGGCTATACTCATTAGATTGGTGAGTATTCCAAGTCAAGATGGGTCTCTGACCTGGAAACACAGCCCTGTTTCGTTCTTACGTCTCGGTTCCTCATTAGTCACATTTCAGCACAATGACAAAGTGCACCAGAAACAAGGGTTTGTTTGGGCTCATCATCTCAGTTTGTTTGGTTGGCTCCAGTGCTTTGGGCCCGAGGTGAGGCAGAGAACATGGGATGGGATCATGGTGGAGGAACCTGCCGGAAGGTGAAGGAACAGAGAGTGAGCTCACACTGGTTGGCTACCCCTTACTTCAGCTTTTGCTCCATCTGAGCATCCAGGCTGTTGAATAGTGCCAGTGACATTCAGGGTGGGTCTCACCCTGTCAGTTGCTAATCCACATGGCAATCACTCAGCTCCACAGACACCTTTACACACTCTCAGAAGGTTGCTTTACTCATCTCTTTGGTGTTTTTCTCAGTCAGGATTAACCATCAAGTTCACACTCAATGCAAACTACTACTAACTAAACTACTAAAACTACTAAAACTACTAAAACTCTACTAACCACTTCTGGTTAGTAGAACCTACCATCGTCTTTGGCACCAACGCAGAGTTCATCCAGGTGGGTGTAGTGAGCTGAGCCTTCTTCAACAGTTGGGTCTTCTGGCACAAAGCGTCAGACTAAATACATAGAGCAGGTTCTGAGGAGATTCTAGGAAGAGGCATGTTTCTTTAAATCACATTATCAGAAAGGAATTATCCGTTGGAGAAGGTATGAGCGTAGACATTTTATTGCTGCCCATATCACGTATTCTAGAATCATTGACATAAGAACTGAATCACAGAGTTCCAGATTTTGTTCCAAAGTTTGTTTCCAGATTATTTAAGCTTTCTGATAAAACTGACACAAAGTGGAAATGCTTCTAGATCAGGGCTTCTCAACCTTCCTAATGCTGCGGGTCTTTAATACAACCCCTCGTGTCGTGACTACCAACCATAAAATTATTTCGTTACCACTTCATAACTGTATTTTGCTACTGTTCTGAACCATAATATAAACATTTGAGTTTCAAAGACTGAACCACCAAACAAAAAGCCTATAGGGTCTGGATCTAGGCCTCCTACATATGTGGAGCAGATGTGTCACTTGGTCTTCATGTGGGTCCCCTAACAATTGGAGTGGGGCTGTCTCTGACTCTGTTGCCCACCGTTAGATTCCCTTCCCTTAGCTGGGCTGCGTGGTTGGGCCTTGGTGGGAGAGAGTATGCCGAGTCCTGATGAGACTGGATTTGGGCTTGTACCCAAAGGGGCTTCCCCTTCTCTAAGGAGAAGGGAAAGGTGTATGGGGGGAGGAATTTGCAAGGGTGGGACTGGGAGGAGAAGAGGGAGGGGAGCTGTGATCAGGATGTAAAGTGAATAAATAAGTAAATTAATGGAAAAAAAATCCGTTTTCCAATGATCTTAGGTGACCCCTGCAAAAGGGTCATTCAACCGCCAAAAGAGGCACAACCCACAGGTTAAGAATCACTGCTCTAGAAGGAGTGATAGAATCTTCTACCTTATTAAACAGCTTGTTTTGGTCATTAATTAGAGTGACATTGGTGACATGTTACTGTCATCATAAGATCAAATGTTGGTTTTGCTGTAGTATAGATGTCCTCAATGTTGAGTGGGTTTCTTGTTCCTGCACTAATTGTCCCCAGGTTGTTCTGAATCACAAACTCCTAAGTCTTTATCCTGAGTCCTTTGATGGAAGCTGACGGCTTCCTGGCAACTGTCAGTTTGCCAGCTTTTACTGGTACATCTATTTGCTTATAATTGTCTTCATATGATTTTCTGTGAACTTCAAATTAACACAGTTTATATTTGTTTGAATTTGGTCCAGAAGGAACAGCAGGCTCCAACTGCAGGCAGAAGGATAGGGACTTTCCTGAGAACACGCTTTTCTTTGGTGTGCGTGTTACCCTTGCTCTGAAGCCGGCTGCTAGCTCTTGGCTTCTCACCTTGATTCTGCTTAGCTGACTTTCTGATAGTGGAGGTATTACTGGTTTTATGAATGTGCCCTCCTGTTCAAAGTGGA
Source organism: Rhabdomys pumilio (assembly GCA_030674055.1). Classification (NCBI taxonomy): domain Eukaryota; kingdom Metazoa; phylum Chordata; class Mammalia; order Rodentia; family Muridae; genus Rhabdomys; species Rhabdomys pumilio. The sequence goes on from JANHMN010000016.1 coordinate 46,271,343, forward strand.
AACCACTAGCTCAGAGACTCCAGATACAAATATGAAACTTGCAACATCCTTTTTAGATAGTCTTTCTTAAACATTTGCGAGAAAAGACCCTCTTCCTAATAACTGAAGAATTATTTTTCTTAAATTAGGCTGTATTGGTACTAATACCAGAAAATTACAAAAGTTAGCACCTGTGCTGAAGGGTAAATAATAATTTAGGAAATGTAGGGATAGAATATGCCAGGTGGGAAAGTAGATAAAGTTTTGGAGGAAAAACTTTATTCACTATGCAACCTGATCGCAGCTCCCCCTCTTCTCCCTTCTGAGGAGCTCCTTTCTCACTCCCACTCCCCTTCCCTTCTGCGATGGGGAGGCTACCCCTGGGTACCAACCCACCCTGGCACCTCAAGTCACTGTAGGACTAGGCACATCCTCTCCCACTGAAAGCAGACAAGGAAGCCCAGTTAGGGGAAGAGGATCCATAGGCAATTGAAATGTTATAAGTTTTATTTCATTCTAGGGGCAGAAGGTGTGGGAAAGCTTTCTGGTAAAAAGTCACTATAGGAAGCAGTTACACAATATTAGCTCGCTAGTCCTTCAGCATTCCTGTGGCATACCGTGGCTGTAATATGCTACGTCACTTGCAGCCAATCCCTTTATTGATTTCCTGACTCCCCAAACCCCACCCCCAATCTGCTGACAGTTAGTAGAGATTAGGTCGCAAGAAATAGTTGCAGCTCAGGTTCTATTTGACACTATTTAGAATTCAAAATGACCTTAGAAAAGGCTGTGGAGAATAAGATTTAAATGGCTGGGGACAGGGTGAGGTATGAAAGGTCTGTCTGAGAGAAATAACTTTGTCAGACTAGTGTCATGCTGAACAAGCATCCTTTGTCCCCTGGGTCATGTAAGGACCAAGGGCAACTGACTGCTTGCCCAGTTGCAGAAGGGTCTGTGGATGAAGCCTAGTTTTGTGCTGTTTTCTCCTTCAGGCATGTTCTCTGTCTATCACCGCCTCCTCCAGGACTCCTTCAGTTCTTTTGACCCCTCTGGTTTGTCCAAACTCCCACTGCCTATTCCTCCCATGTCTTTGTGCTCTCAGTGTCCCTTGCTGAGGAAGGCAACCTAGCTAGCCTAACAACAGATGTGGACAGCAGGCAGGCCTTAGCTCTTCATGGAATACAGCTTCTGAAACAGAATGGCAAGAGGTAACTTTTCCTTTTGTGCTTATTAATATTTCAAGATGGCAGAGTGGCTGATTGTCCTCTAAAAATAACAAAATATTAGCAGAATAAAGCTATATGCAAAAACATAAGATTCATTATAGTCCCATATTGTACCTGCATCCTGCCCCTGGGGCCACTATTTTTAACAGTCCTTTAGACTCCCATAGGGAAAAAATTAATACTCTGCAGGTGGATTTCTCATGCCAACTTGAGCTTGTGTGACACATGGCTACACCTTAGAAATTATTTCACCTCAGTATATCCTAATTAACATGATGAGTTTTATTCGAAGTACTATCCTTATGTTTTAAAATACTTCTGATGTTGCCTTGCAAAGGACGATGGTACTTCCAACAGTTCCCAGATTGTATAATTGCCAGTTACTAATGGTGTGGCATAGTTATTGCCACCTGGTTCCTCTGGCCCCCAGTCTCTTTATCTCTGGAATAAGAAATCAGACCAAAGGTAACTTTCAACTGGTTCATGTTTTAAAAGTCTAGGTTTCATGGTGTCCTGTCTTCTGGTGCCTTTAAATTCCATTTCAGGAGTATTTTACCTAAGAAAAATTTCACCAGCATTAATCCACTCATTTGTCCACCAATTCACCCACTTGTCTTTCTGCTTGTCTATCTGTCCATCCATCCATCCACCCACCTATCCATCCATCCCATCTATCCGTCCATCCACCCATCCTGTCTGTGTACCCATCCACACATCCCATACCCACCAAGAATGATAGTGAATGTTACGAGGTATGATAGTGAGAATTCAAAAGCGATAAAGGATATTACCTTTTCTCTGAGAAATTCACATTCAGTATTGGAGGTAAAAATTAAATAGAGACAAGAAAATAACGCATATTTACATAACGAATTGTCTGTAAAGATATTTTTAAATGTGTGGAAGAATATAATTTTTTGTGGTCTTAACACACAGTGAGTTAATTTTTTTATTTATTGAAACTGAAGTAGAAATATATATTTCAGGATGACTTGATAACCTAGCCAATTAGGGAACTGTTGGTAAAAGCTGGCTGGCTTAAGTAGGGGCTCAGTGGGAAATAGTTTCTAAGGAAATTTTGATATGAGTTGGTTGGGAAGTTGTATCCTGCCTCCTAGTTCTGGAAGGATGCTACTCATTAACACTGCTTTTCTTTGCAAATGAATATATATATTCATTATACATATATATATATATATATATATATATATATATATATATATATATATATTCTGTCACTTAAAAATATGTAATTAGTCTTAGTTGTCAATGCCAAGACTATTGGGTGACAATAAGTTCAGGTTCACAGCCAGATATGGCACCAGAGATGCCACAGTTTCATATGTCTGTCTTCCGTCTCTGGGCCTTGGACTCATCTACTCAACTGCCTCCTATTTCCTAAAACTTCTTGGCAAGTCTTCTTTTCTAGGCACTGCTCCTATCCAGTTTCCCATTTCCTTCTCTAGAATCAGAGCTCTCAGCTGCCAAACTAGGAAGCTCAAGCAGCCTGAAGATCCCTGTGACTGAAATCGACTCCCTTGGGTGTTATCTGTCTGGTTGACATTGGTGGGATGATGGATTCTTAGTCACTGTCTCAGGCTTGGCCTTGAGTTGGTAGTCTTTCTGCCCAGGCTACTTTTTCTACATGCAGATCCTTCATGCCTAGTTTTTAAAATCAATTTACCTCAAAGCAGGACTTAGAAGAACTGTGGTCCAAATGAAAGAGCCAAGCCTGCCCCTGGTCAATCAATAGTCTCAACACTGTTTCATTCTTCTCAAAAGGGCTGTTATTGAGAAGACCTACTATGCATCTGGGGAGCTGTTCAGACTACTCTTATTTGGTTTAGGTCAATTCCAGGACATGCTTCAGCAGGAATCAGACCAGTGGAGAATGAAAAATGTGAGGGGAAGAGAAAAGAACTGAAGACTCTTGTATCCAGTGGCCACTGTGTTAAACAGGTGGCGGTGAAAGTCAGTGGTACAGTAAGACCAGAGGATATCAGATGTCTAAATTTTGTCTCTTGGTCAGAACTTTTTACCTGAGAAATACATGCTTTTGAATGAAAGAAGTTGAATAGACTCCTCAATGGCTAAAACTTGTAGTTATAAAAACAAGGTTGACTACGAATCATTACGTAGAGGCAAAAACTCAGTTAAACATAGTTGAAAGGTATAAAGCCAGTATTACCTTGAGACTAAAACCCAAGAATCAACCGAAAGAGAAAATTATAGGTCTATACCTCCAATAAACATGGATAAGAAGTTCTCAATAAAAAAAAAACAAAAACAAATTCAAGAACACATCCAAAAGATTATCCACCATGATTAAGTCAACTGCACCCCAGATACAGATATGGCTCATAATTCAATAAAGGTAGCCCACCATATAAACGGATTCAAGGACAGAAATCACACAGTTGTCTCATTAAATGCTTCAAAGGTCTTTGACAAAAGTCAACATCTCTTTACAATGAAAGTCCTAGAGAATCTAGTAACACAGGGGACTCACAGGAGCATAATATAGGCAATATATAGCAAGCCCACAGTCGGCAACATGGTAAACAGAGTAAAACTCAAAATCATGGACAAGAGAAAGATGACCACATTTCCCACTGTATATTGCTTTCAGATCTCAATAACGTATAAGGAAGAACTTTTTCCTACCACTTATATGATGTATGAGTCACCAAATTGTTGTTTGTTAAAGATTTCTATAGATACGAAATTTCTTCTTTTCTTCCTAATCTTTTTCCTTTCTGTTTCCTATAAAACAAATGACAATATGCACTGTTTAAGGGTTGAGAATATGTCAATAAATCACTAAGCAAGTTCATTGTGTGACAGCATCACAGGCTGTACTTACATAAGCTAAGATGTGGTCTTTTACTGATGAAAAGCTGATCTGTGATTTAAGTAAACTTTTGGGCAGTGGGTCCTGACCTAAAGAGTGTGGTTTATGGTAGAGTTGGCCCCTACACAAACTGTGGGGTTATGTTTGGCCCCAGCAGAAGAATGTCACCATCAGCTGTGTTATAACTAGTGTCATCTGAGGTCTGCCAGTCATCTGAGGTCTGCCAGTGCCATGTCTCTCCCCCTGCTACACATCCTAGAAACACTTTCCCTCATCCAAAGGGTTTTCCCCAAAGGAGATATTCTTGTGGATTTCTTGGGTTTCCTTTCTCTCACTAGAGCTGCTGGAGAAGACCAGATCATTAGCTATTACTCACAAGAACAATGATTAATTTCAAAGTTTGAGAAAATATTAGGGTATTCCTTTCATCCTAAGTGTTAAGAACATGTCAGCTCAGCCATCCTCTGAAGGTTTTGCATAGTTGGTGGTTGTGTGTTGGCAAAACTTGACCTGATTGGTGTGAATGAGATATCTACAGCTGTTTTATTGGCTTGGTGCAAGTTTAAGAGTGGAGTCTTCATTTTCATTGTCTTTCCACTCTGCTATTGTTCTGTAGGGGCCCTGAAGTTTCTTGTGTAGGCTTGAGGGGGTGCCTTAGATTGTCCTGTAGCTCTTCAAATGCTCTTGGCTGGAGGGCTCTGCCATCTCTTTGTAGAAGAGGCCAGGGCCCTTCTTTCTTTGGTCTCAGTGTCAGGCTATCCTGTTGTACAGTCTGTCTGACATGCACGAGCCTCTGTTCTCCTAGCTCTTCCAGACTTTGTGTATTCTGGCTGCAGACTGGCCTCCAGGTCCCTTGGTTCTCAGCTCATTAGAGAGGAATCACACCTCGTGCTGTGCTGCGTTGGGTATGTGGTGATGTCTTACAAAGACTTCTGGCAGTTGACTCTCTGTTTTATTCAATCTCTCTTCCCTAGGGCTCTGGCACCGAGCCCTGGAGCCACAAGCCTGGAGACTCAAAGCCATCCATTTCTCTGCATTTGAAACAACTGCCTACTTATTCTAACTTATTACCCTTGGCCCAAGCTTGTGCAGTGACCTTTTTTTTGTCAGGATGAGTTTTTTTTTTTTTTCCAGGTACTCTTGTTGGTTATGCAGAAGCTTCTGGGAGGCTTGGAGAGGAACAGAGACAGGTAATCCTGGAAATACACTGAATATATTTTGAATTCTAACCAGATTTTCCCAGTTCTAAACTGCAGCTGCCTTATTGACCCTCAGGATGTACACAGACAAGTCTAAGACCTAGGCAGTGCTGGTTTGGGTAGCTTAGATGCTCACAGGATGCTTTCTCTGTGTTTCTAGGGAGCCACTATTTAGGGCCTGATTCAGATTCCTGTACAGACCAGGCCTCCAAAGATCATCCTAATTACAATATTAAGGTAGACTTTGGCTTGTCCTAAGAATTCTTTCCCATTGAAATGTCAATTTCTTAAAACCTTTTAGGTCCTTAAAAACGTATCTTCTTTCCTGGCCGTGGATACTTAACAATACAAAGGGAAAGGTAGATCACTTGGGTTGAGGTACATATGTAGATTGTCTATGAGGAAGACCGCTTCATTTTATGGTCAAAGAGTCAAAGTCCTGAGTCATTCTATGTCATGGAGAAGTACCAAAAACTGAGAGATAGTGCCTGTAGCGGTAGACCTCAGGACTGTGTGACTCTACCTGGCTTTGTGTTGGGGAATTCAAGAAAGATTATTTCTGAAAAATGGAGGTGATTGGAGGCTGTTCTTGACAGGGTAGTGAACTGTGAAGCTACCTTCCCTCTCAGGGCTCTTGCCTCTCCTCTCCTTCATCTGTATTTTTGACTTCGAGCATTCCGATATGTTAGCATATGACTTAAATACCTCCGTTAGTTTCTTTGGAATCAGCTGCTCTTATGGAATGCTGTCCATGCTGGCAGAATGTAGTCAGTCAGTGCTCCTGCTACTTCATTCACTTGTGTAGGTCAAAATCTTCAGCTAAATCCCAGTTCCTAGTTAAGTGAGGCGTGGCTGCTGTTTTTTAGAAGATGGAACTGTGGTGAAGGTGGTTGTCTTCTTCCTTCTGCTCTGTGAGCAGTTTTCACAGGGCTGTGAGTGGTGAAGGCCTTTTGATCACCAGGGCTGGTCCCTGCTACAGCTTTGAGGCGGGTCAGTAGCCAACAGAGCAGAGCATTGCAAATCCATGTGGCAGGCACAGAGCTCTGCCCCAGGAGAGCTTCCTTTAGGAGATGCTTATGAAGTGACATTCAGTACACTTGTTTATTTTCTTTTATTGAAAATAGATTTTTGTTGTCACAAAATATATTCTGATTATGGTTTTCCCTTCTTCCACTCCTCCCAGTTCTTTCCCACCTCTCCTCCTAACTGGATTCACCCCCTTTCTGTCCCTCATTGGAAAACAAACAGGCTTTGAAGGGATAATAATAAAATTAAGTAAAAATAAAAATGAAACAAAATAAAATATTAACCCTTTCTGCTTCTGGATTATATAGGATGGCTAAAACTGATTTTTTTTTTAATTATTATTTTTTTTTTTGAGACGAGGTCTCATGTAGTTAATGCTGGCTTCAAATGTTTTGTGTAGCTAATGGTGACCTTGAACTCATAATCCGCCTTCTTCTGTCTTCCAAGTGCTAGGAGAGCGGGCTTACTCTACCACACGTCCACATGGGGCTTTTTATGTGATGCTGGGGACTGAACATGGGACTTTGTACATGCCAGGCCAGGCACCCTACTGACTGAACCACGTCTCCTGAAGCCTCCTGAACCATCATGTACTTTGACTTGCTGGGCTCTTGTAGCTATCCTTGGAAACAGGTACTTCCTTCTACTTGCTACGTATGAGGAAACCGAGTCAGAGAGAAATCGAGAGGCTTGCTGTCGAGCAAGAGGAGACTTAAACCTAAGCCTTCTGACCTTCAGCCCTGGGCCTCTCCTTCCCTTACATCATACATCTGTATGCACAACATTGTTCTTCCCTAGGTGTTATGAGGAGATAAAACAGAAATAAGCTTACATTCTAGTTGGGATAAGCTGCAAACAACATCCATTAAGACAGTCATTTGAGAGCTGATTGCTCTGTGCTGGTGATTGTGACCTTGACGTACTCACACGAGAGGACTCAGAAATTACAGGCTGCTTTGCAAAGTCTGGGATACACTGTGGATTGAAGATAAGCCTGGAAAAGAATCAAGGTCACGTACTTGCCCAAATTCTGGAAGCCCTGCAAACAGCCAGAGTTATTTGTTGGTACTACCGTGCTGGAAGAGATCCTTGAGTCCTGCTGCCTGGGGAAGATCCAGGACTGCAGTACCTCATGTGGAATTAGCTGATAATGAATAGTAAGCCTGAATGGAGGAGGTCACTGTGTCTTTTGGAAAGACAAGAGTGATGAAGCTAGCATAGCTCTGAAGGTGTACGCAGGAGTCGCGTTTCATCTTCCCCAAAGCAGTAAGCAAGCTTGCTGAGCATACCGTGAGAGGTGTTCTGAGCCCTTTAAACATAACCTAGAAGGAACATCAAATGGTAAGAGTAAATCCCTCACTACAATGGAGTAGCACATAGCCAGAGGCAGGATTCGAAGAGCTATTTCCAAGAGCAATGCTCCAGTGGGTTGACTGGGAGGGGCACATGCTTGAAGACAGGTCCCGGGAGCCTCAGTAAGCCAGAATGGGGTTGGCTCAGCCTAGGAAGACAATCCAACAGGCAGACAGTGGATAGGCAGAGTACCATCTAGAATACCGTGTCTATTATTGTGTCAACGCTGAGAGGTCTGGCAGCCAGGATTGAGCCTCCAATCTTTCAGTGGGGACTAGGTATCCAGCCACCTTTGATGGCATCTGGTGAGGGGAAAATGGGGTTCTCAGCTTTTAGGAACAGGTTATTTACAGAGTCTTTGAAGTCTGGTTCTAGTCAAGGGATTGGTAGACAGGGGCCTGTCTACCAGGACTATGCTAGGTGTGAGAACCACTCCATTTAAGCTCCAGCTTACACTTGACTGTATATTGTACATGACTATCCTTTGAGCCAAGCAACTGCCATCTTGGTGAGTTCAGTTGTTCTCCCTTGCAAAAGGATTATCCAAGCTGGGCTTTCAGAACCACAGCAACTTATGAGCATCTGCACTACGGAGAAGTGGACTCTCACCCCTCAGCGGTGGATAACCATTTACGTATCTGTGTAGATATCTTCCAGCAGGAACGGGTTTCCTGTACCCACCTCTGTGCCTGCCGCACGATTTGCCACTTCATGAACCTTCTTCAATTCCGGAAGGAAGTGTTAATAGTCCCAGTCTTGTGAGGGTTCTGTTGGGTAATCAGCAGCTGCTTTGGTTTCAAGATGGCAGTGAGGTTGGAGGATAGGGCTCCATTACACTCCCAAATTTCTAACCATGAGTGACCACTGGTGCCAGTTTCCTTATGTTTGCACACAGAGCTATCTATGCATATGTGTAGGCAGATCCCCCCATGTGGGTAGCCGACAGAAGGCAGCTATCATTCTTGCAGCCATCTTGAGCCATATACCCTGATAAGAGATTTGATTACAATAGCCTATGACAGCTGAACACACTTTGATAACATCTTGCTTTAGATACCCAGGATCTTCTCTTTGGTGTGTGAGACTTGAAGGTGTGTGACTTAAGGGTGTGACTTAAAGATCAGATTTAGAGATAAGACCTAAGGGCATGACCTAAGGGCATGACTTAGAGGTGTGGCTTAGAAGTGAGACGTATAAAAGGCAAGAGGCAGACAGAAGAGAGATCAGAGAACCAGACAACAGATTACTTGACAGTACAACTTGGAACTGAGAATTAGACATTCGGCACTTAGCACTTGGAAGAAGTAACTTGGAACTTGGAGGCACTAGGGACTAGGAACTAGGGACTAGGAACTCAAGACTTGGGACTTGGACTAGGAAGAGAGACTGAAGAATAAATGGGATTGAATCACACTTTGTCTGGTCTCCACTCCTCGTGTCCGTTCTCACTCTCTTTTGCTGAACCCCAACCCGTAGACTGGAGCAGCTTGGGGCAGTGTGGGCTCTAACAATTTAGCCCCCAAGGCTTTTGGCAGTGCGGGTTCCAACATTGATAGAGCGGTCCAAGACAGTTTTGGCTCCCAAACGTGGGGTAGCTTGGGCCGAGATACCCCCACACATGGATTTGTGTATGTATACCTAGCAACTTTGCCCCCTTTAATGCCATAAGCATAGCATATTTTACATGCTATTCTGTACCCTGCCCATGTTTCATTTAATCTATCTTGTAAGGCTTTCCAGATCATTTTATGAAGAGTTCTGTCTCTCTTAAATTGGCAGCACAGCCTTACCTTGTGTGGATATTCTATAATCTATTTAATCAGCCTTCTATTGATGGAAACTCAGCTTATTCTTTTAAGCAGAGTGGCAATGAATAACCTTGTACATATGTCATTCCACACCTGTGAGATCGCATCTCTTAGATAAATTGCTAAAAGTGGAATTTCTGGGTCAAGTTGAGCCTTTGTAATTCTGAGAGATGTTGATGAATTGCTCCCCAGAGAGGTTGAACAAATTTACAAAATTTATACTGCAACAGCGGCAAAGACTGTGACAGTCTTGTTTTTTCCATACCAAGAACATTCAGGGTGCTATCAAGGCTTTGGTCCAAATGATACTTTCAAATGACATCTCAACTGCAGATTTAATATATAATTCCTTTATACAGAGTGTTTGTGAACATCTTCTCATGTGCTTAAGAGACAGTTCTGTTTCCAAGAGTGATCCATTCATCTCTTTGGCTCATTTTTTAAATGGTACTGGTTTGTAGTTTTTCTATAAAGTCGCAGGTGCTTCATGTGCAAGGCAAGTTGGTCTTTTTTTTTTTTTTTCCTGTGACATCCATTGCAAATGTTTTCTCTGCTTCTCTCATCATTCATTTATGGCATGATAGGCTCTGTGAAGTTTTGTAGTTTTCTGAAGTCCATTTTGAACCCTTTCTTTTATGAATGCAGGAGTGTAAGTTACAAAGACTTTCTCACCACCTATTTTTTCAACTTGACACAAACCCAGACCTACCTGGGACAAAGAAATGTCAACCAAGAAATTACCTCTATCAGACTGGCCTGTGGACATGCCTCTGGGACATTTTCTTGATTGCTGATTGATAATGGAGGGTCAGCTCACTGAGGGTGGTGCCATCCTTAGGCAAGTGGATCTGGGCTGTTTAAGAAAAGTAGCAAGCCAGCAAGCAGCATTCCTTAGTGGTTTCTGCTCCTGGCCCCTGCCTTGAGTTACTGCCTCAGTTAACCTGTAAGCCTAATAAACCCTTTCCTCCCCAAATAGCTTTTGGTCATAGTGTTTATCACAGCAATAGACATCCTGGTAGAACTCCCTCCAAGGCTCTTAAAGGCATTCTTTCTTATTGCTTCTTCTACTACATCTTGGTGGATTCTTTTTTTTTTTCCTCAAAGAAATATTTGGTGCATTTGGAGTTTATTTTGGTTTAAGTTACCCAGTATGCATTCAGTTTTCCTTTTTTTTCTAGAGGGTTACCCAGTTTTCTGACCATCATTAATTGAAGAATCCATCTTGTTCTCCACTGAAAAATGCTGCTGTTAGTATAGATTCCCATGTGCTTTGGGCTGAGCTGGGTTATGTGAATTCTTCTGTATTCCCATCTGCGTTGCTTATCTCCTGGTCAGGAAGGAGGGTCTAGGTTTTGGTGGAGAGGGCAGAGACAGAGGGCTGCCGATGAGCAGGGTGGCAAATGGGGAGATGTCTTCTTGAAAAGGGGACCTAGAAGCTGTTGCCTGGTAGGAAAGAGACAAAGAGAGAAAGAGAGACAGACAGAGAGATACAGGGAGACTGAGAGATACAGGGACACAGAGATAGAGAGATACAGAAAGGCAGAGACACACAGAGACAGATGCACAGAGACAGAGAGAGACAGAGACAAAGAGACATACTGAGAGGGACACACAGAGAGACACACAGAGAGACAGACATACACACACAGAAAAAGAAAAGAAGAGAGAGAGAGAGAGAGAGAGAGAGAGAGAGAGAGAGAGATCTCATGGAGCAAAAGGAAGCCAAAAATCTTTAAATACTCTATTTCTTGTAATCATAATATATATATGTACACACACACACATACACACACACACACACACACACACACACATATATATATGCAAATAAAATTTCTCCAGTGCTACTTGCCCAACCCTTCTTCCATTTCATCATCAGATGCTTTGTCGTGGTCTCTTTTCCCTCAAATTTGTCCTCTACCTTCCCAAACTGCTCTGGTCCTGCTTCCAGCTTCTGCATAGAGCCATTTCTGCTCTTGGTTCTGCTTCCTAGAGCCTGAGTCCCTTGAGGAAGCTTCCTTGCCAGGATATATGGCACCAGTTCTGCTCATCCCGGTGGCTGCACTGACTCCCTGAGGTATTGCAAAAGGAGATTAGAGATTACCTCCCTGCTTCTGTGTGCTGGATGCAGTGAAGCCTAGAGGAAACTAAGACACACAGGAGCCAGAGGAATGGTGCTCTTAGGGAAGCATAGAGCTGTCCTTTGGTGAATAGTTACCTCATTTCGATAAGAGGAGCCTCTCCACTCACCTAGCCTGGATATCTGGGGCAGGGGGTGTATTCCATTAGGTTAGGGCTGGGATTGGAGGGGTTGGGGGCCCATGTTCAACCACTGAATATCATTACAAGTCAAAGCTGAGTTTTACATCTTTCTTGTCTGAATGTGCTAAGCATCAAACTATATTTGTCTCTGGGTTCTGGGGGTATCTCAGGCAGAAGATCACCGGGTGTAATTGATATTCAAGGAGGCTAGAGAGTGGGGGTGGGTGGTAGGTCTGGTCCTTAGGCCAAGGTTGTAGGATGCAACCAAGATTTAGGGTATAAGGGAAAGATGCCAGAGGTGTGGCTGAGGAGAAACTGAACATCTACATACCAGGCAAAGTGGACAAGACAGGTTGACATGAGAGGCTGGGTTATGGGTCATTTATCTCTGATTAAACCAGCCCAGGTATGTACTTGCTGCATGCCATATCTTAAAGGGCATTCTTGGTATGTGACTTGTCCTCTGTGGGGCTGTGGGATAATGATGGCAGCAGTCATTATGAAATACCTACCATGTACCAGGTAGTAAGTGCTTTATCTGTATTAATTCATTACATTTTCATAACTTCTCAAGGAATAGATATTACTCTTTCAAAGTGAAGTACGTTAGGCACAGAGAGTATCATTAATTTGACTAAAATCGCACACCTAGAAAGTCTCAGGGCCTGAGGCAAGCCAGAGTGTAAGCCCAGGCAAGCTGGCCCCACCCATCTCAGGCTCTTGAGTACCGTGTCTGTTGCCATAGCAGAGAGTGAGTGAGTTAGCCATTATTCCTTCTGACATTTGTTTCTTAATACAGCTGGGCAATCAGGATAAAGGACCACATTAACACTTTTCATCTAGCCACTTAAACATGAAGATAGTTGATTTTGTGAGTAGCCACATAAAGAAAAATGTCATTTATCTATTCAGTCTTTCCCCATTCTTATTGTGGCACTTAGCTTCTATTCAGTTTTAAACTAAGGCATACAACGGGTGAGAAGAAAAACACTCAGTCACCTGGTTTGGTTTCTCATGTGCAGCCTAGCTCCTCCCCATTCTGTCCCAGATTCACAAGATGCCCCTGCACACACATGCCCTCCCCCTCTGAGTGAGTTGTAGAAAGGTAAATCAGGATAGTATACTCAACTCCCTTTGTAAAGGAAAGCGGAAAAGCTCAGTCATCTGGACTTCCCACACTCCCATAGCTGAAAAGCATGTATTCCTTCAGCTATTAGAAGCATTTGGGCAGTTGTCTGAAATGTCCAATTTTCATTTAGCTTCTCCTGATCTTATGGAGATGCACACCAGAGGAAGGCAGATCCCTCGTGAGCAAGCTGGTCTAAGCTTCTCTGATCAGATCAGAGTTCACACCCAGGGGTGGCAGCTGGAAGGTACGGAAGAAGTTGCTGGAAGGAGTGGTGGAATGATCCCTGCCCTGACATCTACAGACTCATGAACAATGATTTCACTTTTATCTGAAGAAGCGAGGATGACAAATCTCCAACCATGTTTGTCTTCTTGCATTCTTCCCCTTTAGGATGACGACCTCTTGTGAAATTCTTAATTCAAAGGAAATGGATGTTCCCCCCTGGCCCAGGAGCTGAGGATTCTTATCAAAAGTGACATGAAAAAAGTGTGAGACTGGCCTTCCCCCTCTCACAGGCTCATCCTTTCTCACTGTGCCTGGCTCCATCACAGTCTCCCCATCTCCAGATCTGTCTTCACTTCCTGGCCCCTGGAGAGAAAGCATGAGCTCATTGTTTTCCATGAAAAACCAGATCTGTTCTCCTTCTCGCCTCGTTTGTCTGTCAGAGCCCAGAGATGGATGATACTTCCACTAGCGGAAAGTATTCATGGGAGAGCTGCAGACTCCGCGCTGGGTGTCTGTGTGCTGCTGGGGAGGGCACTGTGGTTAGGGAAGTGGCAGCTTGCAGTTCTGAACTTTCTGGAAGGTTATTAGGGATGTGATGGGAACACAGGAGCAGATTATTTACTATACCCCAAGTGGCAATTTGAAGCCATACCTCACCTTCTCGTTCTTTTCCATGAAGTGCGTCTCAGGCGAGAAAATACATGAGCAAAATAGGGAACAGGAGGCAGGAAACTAGCAGAGTTGATGGGGCCATTGTAGTGACAGCTCATTCTTTATTTCCTTTTGTGAGGAAGGGACTATAAATGACATTAAAAATGTCTCATTTAAAACCTACAAAAGGACTCAGAAGATGGGAAAACTGGAATGAAGAAGTTGGGATTAAAAAGGTCAGACTTCACACCTAAAATGAGGCGACCTTTAGCACAGAAGGGTGCAGAATGTTAGATGCTGCACTCTGTAGTCAAGGCAAAGAGTGTCTTTGGGAAGTAATGAAAAGCCTGTGGTGAGTGAACAATGGAGGGAGATGCTGGAGGAATGGAAACTGCAGACTGTGGCAACGCATGATGCCACAGAAGAGGTAGAATCACCTCCTGTTTGTTGACTGCTTCGAGTGTAGGTGACTAGATGAACTGGGAGAACAGTGGAGGTCATGGGAGATACTCTCTTTAGTGCAGCTTCTGGTTTAAGGAAGATCTAGGATGGTTCACATGGAGCTGTGGAGTCTAAGGTTCTAGAGTGCATGAGTTTCAAAAAAGATGGGGAATAAAAGATCCCAGGAATACAGACTAGCAGCAGTGGGAGGAAACTCTGGAAAGCCATCCAAAGAAGCTACTCAGCCAGGAGTCAGGATACTGAGAGGTCAGAGGGGATGTGCCATGTTGCTTTGGTCTCCTTTTGAGGTCTAGTTCTTAGACATGTTGATCAGGTGAGAGATGTGAGGCAAAGTCTCTCATGATGGTGGTTAATGTGAAAACCCAGGCTAGGCAAGTCAGGAGGCAGACTCATGGCAGGCTGAACAATCACACATAGAGGATTTTCTTATCATGGATTGCTTTCTGCATGCTTGGGCAGAGTAGCCCTCAACCCCACTATGTGGGGAGATTTCAGCAATGGTTTGGACAAGAATCGAGATGGCCTGTTCATAGGGCATTGCTAATTTGTAGAATGACAAGACTGCGATCCAATAATTCCGTAAGAGGCTGGAACAATAGAAGATTCTACACTGAGCTAATAAACTGAGACATAAAAAAAATACAACCAAGAAGAGAAGAGAAGAGAAGAGAAGAGAAGAGAAGAGAAGAGAAAGAGACAAAAAAGAAAGAGCATTGTCTGATCATAGGTGGAATTTGAGTCAGGATTTGAGCTCATTGAAGAAATGGGTATGGCCTTGGTGTACCCCTTGTGATAATCATCCCTGTGATGAGACTGTCACACAAGGCCAAGAAGGAACCAATCTAAAACTTTTTCCTCCCCAAGTTGCTTTTGGTCATTGTATTTATCACAGCAACAGAGAGCAAGCAGAATACCTTCCAAGGCCCACTACTTTCTCATTGTTTTCTTTCTGGTTATCTCTTACTTTTTTTGGCTAGTTTTTCTGTTTTTCTCAAGAAAATGGGCACCTAGACTGGGGAGTTCACAATCATGTAGCTTTACACAAATCCGCCTGTATGTGGAGATGACAGTGCCAGTGCTATCTGATCCTGGAGAGGGGGCAAGGCTCACCCATGGCTGGTTTTGCATATGTTTGGGAGAACTTGGGACTCTTCAATTGGAAGGAATGAAGATTCAGGGATAGGGTGGGGCATGAGAGTTGTCTTCAAATATTTATAGGCTGTTGTAAGAGCAGGATGCAGGTCTCTAGAGGCATAACTAATAAATGATGAGAGCTTTTATTGAATGTTCACTGCAGAGCAGGTTTTACATGGGGTTTTTTTTATTTATTCCTCATCAATCTTGTATCTGCCTTCTGCAGATGAAGAAAAGAAGGCTCTGAAAGGTTGACCAGTTGTCTCAAAGGCTTCTGCTGTCCTGAGAGTAGAGACTGAAATGTGTCGAAGGTTCTGGCATGGAGTTCATGCTTTCAGCATCTTGTCTTCTGCACCTGTGTATTGATCAGTGATAGTCTTTCTGCAGCCTTTGAGAACTATGGAAGCAGACATTTCATCTTGCTCTAATATAAGAGCAGTATATGCTGTAAATCCACACAAGTGGAAATTTTCACCTTATATAAAAAGTGGTGTGGATCCTTGGAAGGTCCCATTTTCTTTCAGAAGATCTTGATTTTCCCCATTTTTTTCATGTGTGAATGCTGTGTGGTGCTTAGAAATGTCCCTAGTAGGTTCAAATTCCAGCTTTCCAGCTTTGCTACGTGATAATTGTGTGTTGAGCAGGGTGTCTCTCTAAGCTTTTGTTTGTTAATCTATGAAACGGAGGAAATTCAAGTGGCTGACTTTTGTGCTTTGTGCAGTACCAAACACAGAAAGTATTCTGTAAGCAATGGCTGATATAAAATAAGTGTAAACGTGCCACATACCAACGTTACCATCAATATCTATAAATGAAATGAACCTTTATTGTCTGCTCACTGTGAATGGAGGATA
Organism: Rhabdomys pumilio; assembly: GCA_030674055.1. Classification (NCBI taxonomy): domain Eukaryota; kingdom Metazoa; phylum Chordata; class Mammalia; order Rodentia; family Muridae; genus Rhabdomys; species Rhabdomys pumilio. The sequence continues at coordinate 46,287,502 of JANHMN010000016.1, forward strand.
TACACTCCTCTTTTAAAGCTTTTTGCTATAGCTAGAAACACACAATTCTTATACACATAGCTGGACAGCACTGCTCCCTCATCATAGGGAGAAGACCAGGTTAAAGGGAGATAAATGCAGGGTCAGAACTGTGGCAGCAGAAGGGATGGGACATGACCGGTCTGGAAAATGAAATTCTGCATGTGTAATCAGAAGGGCTTGCAAACACTACTCATAACCAACACTAATGTAACACAGGATGGAAAGGAATTAAATATTTAGGATTCAGTCTATGCAGTACATACAAAACAACATTAAAAGGCCGTATTGATACTACAAGCTCAAAACTAAAGCATGTAAAAATGGAACGCCTTGAAAAGCCTCAAAAGTAAAGATGCAGCAAACACTTTTCCTTGATAAGGAGAGAAAGAACAGTCAGACTGGGCTGGCAGCAGCTGGAAGCCTTGCAAACCTTTCACCACAGAACATCTGGGGGAGGCAGAAGGTGCTGAGAAGACATGAGGGAAGTGTCAGAGATGTTTCCTGTGATGAGCTTCTGTGGAGAGTTGCTTTTTAAGCAGAGCTTTTTGCCAACATTGCTAGCTGGTTGTGAAAGCTGAGCCTTTGCCCACTTCCTTCATCTCTGTTTCTCTGTAGCAGGGCTGGGGAAGATGTGGGCTCTCCCCGCCTAGCCCATCTTCCTGATCCTTTGGAGTCACCCTGGTTTGCTGCCTGCCCTTTTTATCATCTCTAACCTCAAACTTCTACCCTCTTGACCCCTACTACCTTGTGGGCTTCTACAGCATCCAACAGTGCATCCAAAAAATGGCTTTCCTAATCGGCTGGAGGAAAGTTCTACTACTTCCTCTCTTGCTAAAATGTAATTTAAATGTTTTTCCTTTGAGAGAATGCTCTTTAAAGAAGTGATAAAGGTTGAGTCTGAAGTTCTGACTGGCTTCCTCTTCTTCTTCTTCTTCTTCTTCTTCTTCTTCTTCTTCTTCTTCTTCTTCTTCTTCTTCTTCTTCTTCTTCTTCCTTCTCCTCCTCCTCCTCCTCCTCCTCCTCCTCCTCC
>JANHMN010000016.1:46293551-46357777 GCA_030674055.1 Rhabdomys pumilio
CTCTGGGCTGGAATGTAAGTGAAGGTGAAGGCATCTTTGCCCTCCAATCCTGATGAGGTTCCTAGATGCCCTTTTGCCTGGCAGATAGCCCCTCTGTAACACTCACTGCAGGGAAACCTGTCTGTAGCCAGAAGCTCACGTTTTGGGCACATATATTGGGTACCCAGATGGTGCCTGTATTTATGAAGCCCAGCACACAGACAGGACCTGCAGACACATGGATAAATATTTTGCCTTTCTTTTTAGGCAATATTTGGATCTCTCCAACTTAATTGCTGTCAAAGACAGGATGCTTACAATCGCAGAAGCAAAGCAAACAGTGAGGGCTTCCAGGGGTGCTGTTCCTGCTGCTCCAGCCTGGCTCTCTAGCCACCACCTGCATGGATTAGACTTTAGTTTCTTGCTCTTGCTGAGTGCCATGGGACCTTTACTCTTGTGGGCTGATTGAGCTACAGATGGCAAGGCTGTGGGGGGTGGCAGCTCATTTCAGCTCTCCTGTAACCTGTAGCAGTTTGTTGGGTCTGTTTTGAGACTGAAAGAATTAGACCTCGGCTGAGAAATCAGTCACTCTTCTCAGACATCAGTGACAGGCACCAGTCTGGTCATCATGAGTGACATCTGATTCTGTGCTCCAAGGCTGGGTCCAGAGAACATTTTGTTTGACTTTTAAATTATTGCATGTAGAGCTATAGCAGTTAACTCACATAGTTGCGTGTGTGTGTGTGTATGTGTGTGTGTGTGTGTGTGTGTGTGTGTTTGTATGTGATTCTGTGTTTGTATATGTGCATACATGTGTGCACATGGGTGCAAATTAGATAAGGGCAGCCCTTCTGGTAAGGGGACTCCCTACCCTTGCTCCACCCAAGTGCCAGGTTTCACAAACAGAGCAGCACTGGCTTTTAGGCACACAGGTACTCTGGAAAGTTCTGCTGTACAGACCACAACTTACCCTACCATAGCAAACCAACCCATTGCTGGGAATTCTTCTTTTAACCATCTGCTCTTTATATCAGCTTCTGGTCTTTTCTCTTCTGCTCCTTTAGCCTCAGCAGAAAGAAAGGCCCATTGACCTACATTTGCCAAGTATACAGAAGTGCTGATCTGTGATTCCATATGGTTAACTTTTGCCTCACTGTGATTGGCAAACCTCTCTCTCCTGGTTCAGATAGAGTGTGTGCTACATAGTCTCTCAGAGTTCTGCAACAGTCACCCCTTTTATCCACCACACGTTAATTTACCCCAATTAGTTTAAATCCCTGCATGTGATGAATTCAGCTGGACTCTGTACAGTGTGGCCTCCCAAAGGCTGCCTCCTGTTAGTCATGCATGTCTTCAGAGTGCATGGTATTGGTATCTGCCTCATGCCGGAGGCAGTGGAGATAAGTATGAATGGCTAAAATAGTAAGTATCCTTGCCCTTGAGAAATGCAAAATCTAGTGAGGAGGGAGATGTGTAAACAGATCACAGGCAATGGTGTCTTTCTTTCGGAGAAGGTAGAGGGGAGAAGTGAGCCCAGCACCCAGGACCAGTGTCTTCCTGAAGAAAGGGATGGTTTTGCTGGGAAATTGCCATGTGATGTCCTCTCAGGATCCCTCAGGTCATCAGACTCCTGGGATGGAACACATGCTCACATTTTCTTTGTATGATATTGGGGAGGAGGTAGGCGAATGGAGGGAGGTTCTGGGTACCTTGAGCTCTAATTCTGGCCGAGTCACATAATCTCCTCATCCCACTACTTTCTTACCATGTGTAAAGCAGGGAGACAACAGTGAATAGTATAACATTTCAATGACGTCATACAGTGAACTAAACGGAACATTATCCCTATCAGAGTTGTCGGGACAAGTACAGAACCCAGGAATGGACTCTAGATACGTTCAAAATGCTGGTTCCTCCAGCTTTCAGGGAGCCTAGATAGGGTGTCTCAGTTGTTTATCCCAGGGTGTTCTGTATACATGTCTGTGTGTGCTATTACATATGTAAGGTTGGAAACCACGTAAGTGTGCTGCTAGGTTACTTTTGTCATATATAATCTACTGACAAGGACATGTTTTGAAAAATCTATCCTTAGGAAATTTTGATCTGCTTTGTAAATTCTATAGAGTATGTTTCAATGAACTGGGATTGCCGTGACATTAAACATCAGCAAGTACTATTATCTTAAGGAACCTCCATCTTGTCTGTGGCTGGCTTTGTCTGAAGCCCTGTGTTGCATATTACTGCCATGAAGAAAGACACAATCTAGGGACATTTTTGAAGCAGAATTTGATGACTAGGAAGCAAAGGTCTCCCAGGGAGGAGGTGGCTGCAAAGATGATGTAGACAGAGGGGGAGATGATGCTATTAATAGATATTATTCAATTAAAGTACATGAGGTACAGATTTGAGTTGAGACAGTGGGGACTGTCTGATAGGTATGTTTTCTAGACCAGTCAGGAGAGGAGGGCAGGCTGAGGTATGAGAGGTGTGTTGGGGTGAGGAATTCCAGGACATGTGAGTAGCCACAGGAGCTTAGTAGGCTTAACCAGAGTTAGAGGGGCTGAAAAAAGAGGTACAGGAAAAGAGTGTATACCATTCTCCTGAAGTTTGTCTCCGGATAGAGGCTGTCCTGCTAGAGGAATGTCCGCCAATAACTGGCAACTGGGCAGTTGTCCAAATATGATTTACAATAAGGCATCGGTTTCACAAGGCTTTCTGTAAATTATTGCACTCTACCAATTGCCAAGTTCCCTGCTGACAGTGGGCCAGGGGGTCAAACAATTCAATCAGGTGCCACCAGTTATAAATTGAAAATCAGTGGGGTGCAAAATGGATTACCATCAAAATCCATTCAGGTGAAAAACCAAATATCAAAACCCCTAACCTTTGAAAAAAACCCACCCTTTTCCCGATTCTTCACAATGCCCCGACACTAAGTTTTTAATATCCCCTAGATAAGCAAGCGTCAATAGACACTAGAGGAGCTGAAAGTGAGGAGGGAGGCAACTCCATGTGGCCTCCCATTGGGAACTTGCAAAATGTGGTAGGTTCCGACTTAATCCTCTGGCAATTCTGTTAGATTCCAAGATAGCAGTCCTCAAGACAAGACAAGAACCACATGGAAGTTAAAATGTTTCAGCCAGGCTCTAGCATGTGAGTTCTGTGTATCTGGGCTTAAGTCTGAGAAGATGTCTTTCTCTCAAGTTTCTATGGGATGCTCATGGTGGTGCTGGGGACTTTAAGGACCTCTGTCCTAAGATGTAGGAACAGTTCAGCAATTTGAGTAGCACAGCAAGCTGATTAATAGTTACTTAACATTATTTCTTTTATTTCTGAGGTTATAATATAAGTACACCATTTTCCCCTTCCTTTTCCTCCTTCTGAACCCTCTCACACACCCTTCCTTACCTTCTGGCCTCATTAATTGTTGTTATATGCATGTATGTGTAAGTATATACATATTTATTCCTAAATATAACCTGCTCAGCCTGTACAATGTTACTTGTTATGTATGTATGTTTTGAGGACTAACCATTTGGTATTGGATAACTAGTTAGTATGCTCTTCTATGGGTAAGATGATTTCTTCCATGCTCAGCATTCCTTAGTTGTCTGTAGTTATTGTTTGGGGTTGAAGTTATTGTTTGGGGTTGAAGCTTTCCTGAATCCACCTTAGCATGTCTATTGAGGCTCTTGCTCAACTCATGATTAGGCACTCATGTTGGTGAAACTTTATGGGTGTGGCTTCTGACATCACTAGGAGACATGGTCTCACAGCAAACTCTCTGACTCTGGCTTTTGTAATCTTTCTTCTCCCTATTCTAAAATATTCCCTGAGCCCTAGAAGTGGGAGCTTTTATAGATGTATCTATTTGGATTGGGTCCACAACCCTGCATTTTGATTTACTATAATTTTCTATAATGATCTCTGTCTGTTTCAAAGAGAAGTTTCCTTGATGAGAGGTGAGAATTACACTTATCTGTGGGCATAAGGACAAATATTTAGAATGTAGTTAGGGAGTATGCTGGACCAGGTACTGAGTCTGTGGTTGGGCCACAATTTTGTTTAAGAAACCAGAGAAGAAAGTAGTTCAAAGAAATCCAGACTGATTTAAAAACCTTGTGTTCAGAAGTGAGGTTAGGAGGATGGAGAGAAAAAATAGAAGGCAGCCTTCCCATCCTATTCCCGTTCTAGATGACTAGACACTGAAAGCACAAATAATATCATTAGGGAAGAAGCAAGCTCTCTGTCCTGTGTGGAAACAAATTTATTTGACTGCAAATTCCTTTTAAAGTGGTGTGTGTGTGTGTGTGTGTGTGTGTGTGTGTTTGTGTGTGTGGTGTGTGCATATGTGTGTGTGTAGATGTTTGTATGTAGTTGTGTGTGCAAATGCATAGGTAGGCAAGAGGTCACCCTCAGGATTAATGATAAGTATTTTCCTCAAGTGCCATCAACTTTAGATTTTCTTAAGGGTAGGTAAACATGGACACCACTTTTTTTTTTTTTTAAAGCTTCTAATATTCTGAGTTTTGAATCTTTCAGTCTATGTGTGGCCCCAGAGATACATTTTCTAAGTCAGCTCCATCTAATTGTAGCTTTCCTTGCTTGTTCTTTTTGAGCCAAGCTTATTGATCAGTACAAACTGTAGCTATCATCAGGTCCAACACAAAGCATGCTTCTTTCTTTGGGATGGACATCTGGATCCCAGGATGCTGAAGATGTGGTGTGGTAGTGTGAATAGGAATGGGCCCTATAGACTCATGTGTTTGTATACTTGGCCCATGGGGAGTGGCACTATTAGGAGGTGTGGCCTTGGAGTAGGTGTGGCCTTGTTGTAAGAAGTGTGGAGGGTGGGCTTTGAGGTCTCTTATGCTCAAGCTATGCCCAGTGTGGCACCCAGTCTCCTTTTGCTGCCTTTGGATCAAGATGTAGAACTCTTAGCATCATGTCTGTCTACATGCCTCCATACTTCTTGCCATGATGCCAATGGACTAATCCTCTGAAACGGAAAGACAGTCCCACTTACATGTTTGTTTGTGTTAATTAAGAGTTGCCATGATCATGGTGTCTCTTTACCGCAATGGAAACCCTAACTAGTCAGGCAGTGGTGGCGCTCGTCTTTAATCCCATCACTTGGGAGGCAGGCGGATTTCTGCGTTTGAGACCAGCCTGGTCTACAGAGTGAGTTCCAGGACAGCCAGGGCTACACAGAGAAACCCTGTCTCGAAAAAAAAAAACCAAAAAAAAAAAAAAAAAAAAAAAAAAAAAGAAAAGAAAAGAAAAAGAAAAAAAAAAGAAAAGAAAAGAAAAGAAACCCTAACTAAGATAGGAGGTCCCTGCCTCATTCACACTGGATTTTCTATTTCTCTCTTCCAGGAGAAATTGAGAGATGCACGTACATCAAGTACCACTACTCCTCAGCAACCATCCCCAGGAACCTCACATTCAACATCACGAAGACCATTCGCCAGGATGAGTGGCATGCCCTGCGTAAGTGCAACTGTGTCTCTTTGGCTAGGACTGTGCTGTGATGTCATTTAGAGGGCTTGGGGAGGGGTGTTGCACATACCTTCTGAGATCTGTGGGTGGTCTCAGAACACTGGCATGATCGACTATCAAGGAGAATCCACATCTATGGGTCAGAATTGACTGAGTTGGTTCTGACTACATTGTAGATTTGTGGAGTTTGTTTTAGATTTTAAAAGACCAAACCAACCAAACAAAACTCAAACCACTATAGTGTGTGATCTCAATTCATTCTCCTGGTAGGCATCTGAAATTTCACCTACCCGATGGGATATGCTCTTGGGACTTAACTCTAGCACATCTCCAAGTTGCTTGAAATCCTATTGTGGCAACCTGCAGTCCCTTGCGTACTCGTTTGTAAAGGGTGAGGGACGCTCGTGGGTTCAGGCTCTATCTAGAGGATTTGCGCCTAGGTGGAGGTCATTAAGCAAGAGGGTCTGGCTCTGCATACAAGCTTCTGTGTGCCTTCAAAGGATAGCAGCTGGCCTGTGTATGATCACGCAGCAAAGAGCAGAATATCTATGCCTATTGGTTTGGGAATTTCTAGTCTAGGGATCCTTAGAGACATACGTTATGATGAGAGAGTGACTTAATGAGCAAACAGTCGGCTAGTTATTTTTACTTCTTCTTCATGGGAATCCACTGCCTGTTGGTGGCAAGAGAGCTCTCACTCACGGCTGGCCCCATTCATCATGTTGTCCTGTCCACCCTGTGAGAAAACATACTTCTATTGGTTTTGCCAGACATTCTTCCTACATCTTTTTTTTTCACCCAGCATCCAAAGGATTAGATCATATTATAATCGCATAAACATGAGCTTTTAAAAACTCAAACCCTGATAGTCAGGCTCTTTAAGAGTTGGACTCTGAAGAAGACAGTTCTTTAGGCTAGAGCCTTCTTCTTGTCTTCATCATTATCTTCTTGCCTGGTTTTGTCATTGCATGTGTGGTACCCACCAGCTGTAGTCCACCCTTTGGCTTGACTTTAAGCAGCCACAGCTGGGGGTGGGAAATGGCGACATGAAAGAGAGGAAGCAAAATTAAAATAGAACGTGCTCTGGTTTTAGGAGGAAAACCACACAAAAAATGGGTATCCACATGATGGCCTCTCAATGTTTCTGGTTTGTGATGACAGAGCAGGTGCCAGAGGGTGGCCCTGAAAACCACACTGTTGCTACTTTAGAGGCACTTGGTAGCATGTGAGGACACAGAGCTAATGTTCAAAGAGTGTTCCCATGTGTTAGCCATCCAGCTAAGTATATCACATACATATTTAATTTTAATGTGAGATTGGCCTTAGAGACTCCAGTAATCAGGGTTATTAATTTCTTTTGGATGGTAGGCATGGAAGACTCCAAATATAGAAATATATGGTGATAACTTCTGATTTCTCACAATCCACCAGTCTAGTATAGTCACTTAAAAGGATCTTCAAGGTGCATAAGTCTTGTTGATTAACCACACAAGTATAATAGATTCTGGGATTCATAATAAGATTCAGAATCTAAGAGGGGAAAAGTTACTGACATTTCCAATTCAAATGAACTCAATCTGACTGAAATTGCTGGGGTTCCCTACATGCCAGGCATATGCTGGATATCAAGGCCATGGCTCTTTTAAGGAGCTGGAGTCTAGGGGTGGAGAAGGATGGGGTTTGAAGAGAGACATTCACAAAGCAAATAATTACAAGGCAATGTGATAATTACAGCATAGCAGAATTGCTTCAAGCAATTAAAATAGTTTGTGGGTATTTTTTTTTTTTTGCAGCCAGAAGGAGAATGATTTCAGTGTGAATTGCAGCCACTTTAAGGGAAGCCTGGTGAACTCCATTGGCTGAGGCCATGGTAGATGTCTAGAGTTGTAAGAGAATTTCCATCATGCCATCCTTGGAAGCAGGCTGCATGGCATCAGCCAAGATAGAGAGCTTTGTGGGGGTCCTCTTTGAGCTCCGTGTGTCTCCAGGGTGCTCTTTTTCCAACTGTAGTGCTGTTGGGTTTTGAAAAATCTAGCATGCAGCTTCTGTAGCCAAGCAGTGTGCCAACTTCTATTTTTAACAGATCAAAGCCATTTTGACGATTGATACATGCAAGGTCTCTAGCCCATGGTGGTGGGTGAAGTTGACGCTCCCCTTTGGTGATGGATTCATTTGCCTCTTTCATGAAGTCGCCTAATGGGCTATTAAGCTGGCAGAGAGCATTTGCTGGGTCTGACATCTATGACAGCTATTTTAAGCCAGAGGGCGAGGGAGCATCTGTCACAGTTGAAGTTGGTCCTAAGCATAACTGGCAATGCCGGATGGTGGGGGAGGAAGGGCTATGCTCATGTTAACTTCTAGAGGTCAGATTTTGATGGCATCAGGTAGGAAAGAGGCACAAAAATCTCTTTTGAAATAAAGTAGAAGAAATTAAATATTAGGAAACTCATGGGATCAGCTCTGAAAAACGTGGGAACACTCCACCCCCCAACCTGATCTCTAGGGCTGGGGGTGTAACTCCATGATAGAGCACTTACCTAATTAGTGTATGCAAGCCCCTGTATTTATCCCTCTAACTGGAAAAATAAAACCCTTATCATTTTTTTTTAATAGCACTGTGTGCTTTAGTAATCTAAAGGGGACAAAATTAAGTTCATCTGGTTATTATTTTATGATTTGACCTTAATATCTTATGTTTTGTAATTTTTCTCAGATAATTTTTTTTTCTTAGAGGATTTTTGGGGTGGGGTGGTTGGTAACTTGTTTGTTATGAAATAACTCAACAAACACTTGAACTTCTGTTTCATTTGGGTCGTACACTTTTCACTGGGAATTTGTGTGTGGCCTGATCACTGGCTTGTTATAGAAAAAAAAAAAAAGCTTTCAAATAGGAAAAGGCACAATTTGGCTTAAAGCTACCTTCTATGTTTTGAGAAGTTAACCGGACCAATTGGAAGCTTAGCTGTAGGGCTCTAGGCTCTTCCATCTCACGGTGGCATACACAGCAGGTGAAAGGATGCAGAAGGACCTGTAGTGCACTGTGCTTCCAGATCCTACTGTGTAACATGCTCGCCCCATGGTTAAAGGCTGTAGGGGTGTTTATGCGTGTTTACATGTGCACAAGTGAAGGGAGCAGAGGAGCTGTCCTCATGTCCCACTGCTCTGGGTGAGGTGTGACAAAGGCCTTAGCTCGGACGGCAAGTGTTAGTGAGGTCTGGTGAGTGTCTTTTTCTCCTCCTTACCATGGGAGATGGCAGAACTCCTTCTAAAATGGACATGTGTGTTCCTGGACCACTCAAGCCTGACTCCCCTTCAGTGTTGCCAACTCAATCTAGTCCCAGCCCAGGTACGTGGCAGTGGCCTTTTTGGACTATAGGTGTTCTGTCCTCCTCAGTCCAATCTCCTGCCATTTCCAGGACTGGAGCAGGACAGAACAGTGTCACGCTGGCTGGCCATCAAGGAGTGGACAGTGGCCTCAGAAAATGAACTTAGCAAATGCCAGTGCTTGGGTCAGTTGTCTGGTTTAATGCTCTGCACATGACAGAATCTGATTACTGGTGGCCAGGGGAAGCTGGCGGGCACTGCTGTGGCATTTCAATGGCTATCTCCCTCCTCTCACTGTGGGCTTTTCACAACCTAAAATCCAGTCTGAAGGGCCAGCACTTGTTTATTTAATTCTGTGTTCTCATGCACCCCTGCCCAAAACCCTGGAGACCAACCCAAATGGCTCTACCTTTGTCCTTCCTATTACTGTGTCCTCTGACCTGTCCTGTCTGCACTGTCAGTTTCTTGCACACTTGCTCAGGGGATAGCAAGGGCAGGTGTGTGTGTGTGTGTGTGTGTGTGTGTGTGAGTGTGTGTGTGTGTGAGAGAGAGAGAGAGAGAGAGAGAGAGAGAGAGAGAGAGACCTAAAACAGAGACCCATTAGCTGGGGTGGGCTGGAGGTGCTGAAGCTACTAGGCAGACACAGACACTTGGAAGATGTGAGAAGTTTGTCCCTCCTGGTCCTGACTTCTTGATCTACCTGGCAGAGACTCAGTGGCAGCTGTGCCTGAAGTCCCTAGTGAGAGCCCCAAGACTCAGTCAGTGTGTCTGTGAGCTCACAATTCTGTCACTCGGCTTGATGTGGGCCTGTAAGATGGAGGTCTCAGCTCACAGTTGGTTGCCCCTGGCAGTGAAGATCAAGGAGCTGGGATTCCACTCCTGAAATCAGATCTTCATTATTTTTTGAGAGGCTGAGAGCAAAGGAAAGTAGACTTTTTTTTTTTTCTTGAAGCCTCCTCCTGTCAGAACTGAGAGTTTGACTAATTAGATTGGATGGCCACATTGCACATTTTCAGATGGCTGGGAGGGAACTAAGAGGAAGGGGAGGGTAAAGGGAGAGAAGTAAGGAGGAAGGAGGGAAGGGGAGGGAAGACATCCCTCTCTTGACTTCCTGGCCTCAGGCTACAGCCCCCCCCCCACACACACTGGCCTTGAGGCTATGCCCCAGGTACATAGAACGCGCCACAAGACCCAGACAAGCTGTGCTCACGTCTAGTGTGGGAGTCCTGTATCCTTCTCCTGTGTTTCACTGCTTTATCAGTGTGACAGAGAACGTTTGTGCTACATAGTGATCCATGCTGTGGCTAGGTGTGGAGCATGCAGAGAAAGTCCAGCCTGTATCAGAGAGGGAGAAGAGCGACAGGAAGGAGGGAAGAGAGCAAGACAGAGATGGAAACACAGACTTTGCACAGGAGACAAGGCATCGTAATCAACTGTTGCATAGTTCATTCCTGGGAATTGAAACATTCATCCTGGAGGGAGGAGAGAAGTTCAAGTAACTAATCAGGCGTAGGGAGCCAGGATGTTACAAGATTTACTAGGTTTACATAAGCATCACCAATTGTGGCAGAAAGGAGCCACTCCCTTACAATCAGAATTGTAAGCTATGCAGTGAGGGGGAGGGGGGAACTCCAGGGATGGGGTTCTGTGAGTTGTCACTTATGCTGGGGTGACTTTTCAGTGATGCAACCATCTCCGAGTCACCTATGCTCCACTAAGTAACTCCCTGTCTATGCTGCTATAAGTAGCACCACAGATAATCTCATGAGTGCACCAAGACAGATGTAGATGGGTGGAGCTGTTTCTTTGCTTTCTTGTCAGAGTGCTATCTGGGGTGAATGGATGTTTGTTCACCTGCACAAACAGCAAGGCAGCATGAGCCTGCTGCTAAGGGGGACAAGAAATCACAGCTGAGACATGTCATGTTCACAGCAGACACCAAATGGCTGCTTACTTCCTCAAAGCTCTTCTTGGTTTGCTCAGTTTTGGGGGAGCAGCCCTGCCCATGTTCACATGTGGGAAGATGCTATGAAGTGCTGCCCTTTCTGTGTAGGCCATACATGATCTGCCTCACCTGGCCTCTCTACTCTCATCCTCACTATCTGACCTTTCTAGACTCAGACAACCTGCTTTGAGCCTCCTTCCCCTCGCCCTCAGTCTTGCACTACAGGCAGTTTGCTGTCTCTCTGTGACACTGGCCTTATAACATTATAACATCAGGTTTTTTGTTTTTTTTTTTTTCCTGTGGAACCCGACTTTGCCACTGGACTTGATAGTTCAAGTCAGTCTGTTTGTCTGTGTACAGCTGCTCTCCATAACTTCTTCCTAGTTGGACTTCAGACTTCCAAACCACAGAGCAGGCTGGATTCCTGGTCCATTCTTCCTCAGCCATCCCTGGATGGTCAAATAGATGTTGTGGACCAAGGGGCTTGGGATGGAACTATCAATAGTCACAATTCCCTAACCACCCCTTTGTCCAAATGGGCTGTGGTGTTATGCTGATTCCTCCTCAGAAGAATCCAGTCTGTTGCTCTGGCTCCTTTGCAGATAAAGAAACCAGGCCAGGGAAGAAGGAGCTAACTCGAGATCCCTCTCAGCCTCAAAGGAGCCTCAGAGGAAAGACTCAGAATCCTGGCCTGAACTTTGGCCCTGTAGCATTTTTTCCCCTTTCTGTTTTTGGCTTATGTTATGTAAAACAGCCTAATGAGGTAAACATCCCAGACCGCAGCATCTTAGGTCCCCTGCAGCGTCAGCCATTTTCCTTCTTCTCCTTCTGCTTCTGTGCCCAGCTAGTGTTCAGCTCTCACTGTGTACAATCTGTTGTGAGCTGTCTCTTGCTTGCAAGAGCAGCATCCAGAGGGGTCTTTAGGAGCAAGAAACCATCTCTAGAATCGGGAAAGCTTGGTAGCACAAAAACACAACCAATGGAGCCTTGCTATATGTTGCTTGGTAACGAAAAGTTCTTGCTTTTTGCAAACCATTGCATGTCTCTTTGTCCTGAATCCTGCAGGGAACACTGTAAACCTTTTGGGACATCCAAATAGCCTGCAGCCCAGAGGCTGCCCTGAGCCTGTTCTCCCAGCATTCCTGTGGTGTTACTGCAGCAATCCAGGCAGAGAGAGCAAACCCTTAATAGGACATTGCATTTAGAACCCTCCTTTCTGCACAAACTCAAATGAGGACATTTCTTCCCTCACAGCACTGCTGCTTGCCCAGATGTACTTCTCTGTGCTTTATTTCACTCTCTTGGGATGTTTTCCATAAAGCACATCCCCTAATTTGATGAACCATTTGACCTTCTCTAGATAGCATTTTCTAAATTGACTTTTTCAGGGTCTGACTTGAAGAAATGAGGAGGGAGGGGACTACAGTAGTATGGTAGTACATTGAATTCATTAACACACATGTAAATGCCAATTCACCTGCTTAGCGAGTTGGAGTGGTAAAAGTCAATGCTGACAATGGGTTGGCAAGGGGGAGGGTTTGATTTTGTGGGGTGGAGAAGGACAGAGGTCTGGAGCAGGAGTAGAGAGGAGTATGGTACGGTCTTCTGTGTTAAAGACATCCATGTACTGAAAGAGATCTGAGACCTGTTGTGTTGGCATAGCTACAGCCTTCAAGCCACAGTTCACCTGAATGTGCAGGTCCAATTTTGTGCAGGGAATTAGTCAGAAGTCTGGCCTGGAGGCATTCTCACAGCATCTGTAGATTGGAAGTTGTTTTCTGATGGCTGAGTAGACCGTTCTAGATGCCACCAGGGGGAACTGGGCACAGCTCACTGGTCTCCTTCATCTATTTGTTCATTACTCATTCGATATCCATGGAGTGCTTTTCGCTCTGAGAACTCCCGTGTTTGGTGCTGGAGGGGATATTAAAAGGTATTCCGCTTCCCAAATTGGATGATGCATTTCTAGGTGCTGGCCAGGCAAGGAATCAACCTGCTTGAATGTTTGGTGTTTGTTTCTTGACTACAAAGAGTGCAAAGGACAATGTTGCCAATTTATCTATATCACAGGTCCCAACTTCCATACTTAAATCAAGGATTCGTTGTGGGGGAACTAAAAGCAAGTTTTAACACAAGACATGCTGGATCACAGAGGCATGGAGTGGGTATTTAGAGCATGGAAACATGGGGGCTGTGTGGGCTCTGCCTGTCTTGTCCCTCTCATGGGAGCTGTCCATGCTCTGGGTGCTGACAAGGAAGCTCAATATTGTAGGTGAGTCTACCCAATCAGAGTGCAGCATCCAGCATTGACTGATGATACAGTAATGAGGTAGTCCTTGGTGCTGGCTGAGTGTGCCCACACTAAGAACAGCTCAGGAATAGGATGCTGAATCAAGGCATCGATGTCTAAGCACAGAGTCTTCTGGCGTCAAGGCCAGGGTGAAGACTATGAAATTGTAGGTGTGACTCTGAGAGTCAGGACACCATGATTCATTTTCTAGGAAGGAGGCCTAGCCAAGGGGAATAAAGTCCTAGTTTCCCAAGAAACCTGTAGTAAGAGAGGGGAAAACTTGCAATAGAGAATAGTAGCTAAGAGAAAACTACAATACACAAGGCAAAATGCCCATAACAAGATATACGACCCTTTAAGTAAAAGCCACAGTTCCAGCAAGCACTAGGCTTGGTTATGGGATTAAGGAAAGGGGTTCTGAAAATGGGAGAGAGGTGTCTGAGAGGTGCCAAGGCATGAAGGGTAGCAATGTTCTAATTGTGGAGTCAAAGTCGTACCATTAGTACTGTCTATGGCCCAGCATTCAGTATCATCTGGACATAGAAATGCACATTTCTAGGTCCCAGACCAGACACTGAATTGGAAGCTCTAGGGATGGGTCTCACACATCCTGTGTGATCCTGTAACACATTCCAATCAGAGAACTTTTGGACTGATGGGCATGCTGTGGGCTGGTAGGGTCAGAGGTGGCTCAGGTTGGAGGAACATGGGTACTGTGTGAGGGATAGGAGATGGAGTCTGCTTTACAGTATCCTCTGACAGGCTGTCTTGATGTGGGTATACAGTTTTGGAGACTTAGTTCCTTCCACCTGTGCTGTGATTTGAATGAAACAGCATGGGTGAGGTAAAGTGAATTTCCTTTTCTGTATTATGTGTTTAAATACCTGGCCTCAAATCTCTGTCTTGGATCTACAAAGTATTAAATTACTCAGAGGCAGACTTCACTGTGGGAGACTGGGTTGAGTTTGGGCTCTGCTGCCTCTTTAGATACTTGACCCCAGGCAAACAGTTTTAAGTATTTTTGAACCCAGTAGATGCCATCTAAAAAACCGAGGCAGTGATTTCTGTCTGGAGACTTATTATAAGGTTTAAATGAAATAAAATGATTCATGAAAGATCTTTTGGTAACTGCACAGTCTGATGCCAACCAATATTAGATGCTTTAATGTTGGAACCAAGGAGATATCCTAGGTGCTGAGGTCCCCATGAAACCTGGAGGGTGGGGGTGGGGTTGGGGGGAATGCCTCTGCAGTGGCGTTTCTCTGACTGAAGTCTTTTCTGTTCTGCTTAAGGCCGCCTGTGAGTGAGCTTCACTTCCATGAGTCTATGTGAGTTGTCTGTTGTGGGTTTGCTGTCTACACAGGTGTGTGCATTGGGAACTCATATCAAGTGTGTGTGGCGCGTTGGAGTGGGAAGTGTGTGTGTGTGGCAGCTGAGAGTGTTATTTTGTGGCAGTGGCATATTGTGAGATGAGTTTCAGAAGCAGAAAATCCTGAGTGTTTGAGATCCTCAGTAGGATAGTAGCAGCCCTTAATTTATCAGTTGTATCCAATAAGAATGCTGTTTAGACAACAATGGCAACATGTTTCTGAGAGACGATTTATGTACTAGGTGTCTAAAAAGCAGCATTTCTGAGTTCTGGAGGCAAACACGACATGAGTGCATTTGCAGTGAAATTGCCCAGGCTCGTCAGAAAGCTTTCTTTTCCTGCTGTAGCCCAGCCCCGCCTTCTAGGAGGATATAGGTTCTCATAGGTTCTATGAAAAAGGGAAAGCATGTTGCAGAGGAGGATCCTGGGGGAAAGTCTTGCAGGAAATATGCAGGTGGGTAGGTGGGGTAGCAATGGGCAAAGAGGCTGCTTTATGTACAGCCTCTCCCTGGGTGGTCCATAGAGCTAGTCTTGGCAGTGGGTGTGGCTTCTGCACTTTGTATTGCTTAGTAAAAAGGATCAAAACTTCAGACTGATTGATGACTAGCCTTGTAGTTTGCCTCTGAGCTACAGATGATTTGGGGAGCTGCCCTCCTCCTGCCTCCTGTTCTCCACTGTTTTTTTTTTTCTTCTCTTCTTTCCCTGGCATTTAATTTTAGTTTGACCTTGGAGGTTCATAACAAGTCAGGAGGCCTACATAGTTCCAAGTCACGGTGGCTTCCTAAATTAGTTGATCATGGAACAGTGGCCTAGAGGTCTTGAGAGGGGGAGTTAAGACTTAATCTTTCCTCTCCTTGTATGTGTCTCAGATCCCCTTCGATCTCGTTATGTTATTCCAATCAGCACCATCTAAAGGAACTTCCTGCTGTGATAAGTGTCTGCTCTGCCCAACGTGGTAGGCACAAACCGATTTGGTTAGGGAGCACTTGAAATGTGACTCCTTCCCAAAAAAGACACCAAAGTAGGGTGGAGACTCATTGGGAAGAATGGGAGGAGGCAGGGGGATGAGAGAGGGTAGTGGGTGTGGGTGTGCCTGTGAAAATAACCAAGATTATTATATGCTAGTATACAATTGTCAAAGACTTAAAAAAGAAAAGAGGGATGACAACTTTAATGAGGAAACTTGAGTTTTACATTGTATTTGATCTGAGTTAATTTAAATTTAAGTAGTCACAGATGGCCAGTGGCTATTGTATTAAGCAGCCATTCCAAATGAGCAACCCTTCTATTTCTTATATGGATGCTACATCCAAATTTCAACTTGACCGTGCACATATTAAAAGCACACTCTTGTAGGTAATTTAGACATCCTGGCCCTTTGTGTGGGGAGAAGAGTGCTTATTTCTTTATATCCATCAGATCCTGGCATTACAGTCTACCCTTGGACTTCCAGTACCCAGAACTCCAGAACTATCTGAGGTATTACTGGTCCTTTCTACTGATTTTGGCTCTATGAAGGCAAAGAGAAGGAATACAAAGGAAGGTCTCACTATCTGCCTGTGTCTGCCACAAGAAGATTCTCTGGGAATAGCCATAGGAAGAAGAAAAAAAGGGGTGTTATTGTGCAAGAGGAAGAATCTAGGCTGGGATGCATGTACCATGGCATCCACTGGAAAGCATTAGCCTACAAGTGGCCCTGCACACAGTCTCTTGATTCAGGCTGAAATGGCTGGGCCTTGATTCTCCTACATTGGCCACTTCTTAAATATGGGCTTTTGATGTGGGATAGTCTGGAGCCTGTAGCTCTCTCTGTCTGCATAATCCCTAGAGAGCCCAGTACTGGAGACTGAGAGAGTCTCCCAGAACCTGGGTAACGTCCTGAGGTGAAGTGGGCCTGCTCTGTGACCCATCCCAGTATTTACCATGTAAGCATCCTCTGAAGACATCTTCTAAGTTTTCTAGGAAGGTAACTGAGATGGAAGAGGTAGGAAGCTCCCCATAGCTTTAGGGAGAGATGCCCTTGGACACTGAATCTAGGATGCTGTGAGTGTAGAATCTATGCTCTTCTGCCCACACACCCCAAGAGCCACCCACATCACCACCCATTGGCCCTGTTCTCCCAATGGATCAGTCCCCTCCACCTTCACCCTTCCTCCACTCTGCCCTGTCTTCCAAGCCACTATCTAATGCAAACGAGGCGGTGAGCAAGCAGGCTGCACACCCTCCATCTAAGAGCTGGAACATTCAGAAGAAATGAAAGAAAGCTATTTATTTTCCACTCCTCTGTTTTTCTCCTTCATTTAATTACTGCTATTACAACCGGATTGTTTTCTGTTACCTTTCATTGCAAATGTATAGTATTTCATCTGCATTCTGAGTTAAAGATGCTTTTGTGGGCTACCCTACAAACCCAATAATCATTCATAATAGACAGGATTTCTTTGGAAATGGGTTCTGAATTCTAACTAAGTGACTCACAAATGAGGTTTTTTTAGAATAGAAAGATGAAGCCTTTGCATCTTTCTACTTTCTAGGCAATTTTGCCTCTGAATGAACTTGCTGTCTCCACTCTACCCACACCTGCCTTTGTTAGGGAGGATCCCCCTCCCCCAAACTTGACACTCCCAGCCCGCACTGTGAAAGCTGACTCCCCACTCCACGTTCTCAGCCTATAACTAGCTGCTGATACAAAATTAATGAATGTCCCTTGAGGTGCCCTTTGTCGGCTTATATGAATGAAATCCCGACACCCAACCAAGGAACATCAAGTGTCCTTGGTGTCAGGGCTTTTTCAGTCTCCGCCTCCAGTGTCACTTCACATTGGTAAAATGAAACTAATTAATATACATTTCCCTGAGGCTCTCTGCTTGGGCACCTGGCACCAAATTAGAAATGAGCAGTTAGAGGTGTGTGTGTGTATAGTCCTGAAGCCAAGAGGCTGCTAAACACGGGTGTGGAGGTGACACATTTGACTGACATCAACATCTCTATTCTATCCATCTTCCCATCACACTGCCTCACTCCCAGAACTTCAGAGTCTGCCTAGTTACCATGGAAACAAGGAAGTACAATTGTACACAAGTTACTGCTGCCTCCTCCAAGCTTAGGGGCACATCCTCTCGGGAGAAGGGAGGAGGGGAAGGGAAAGGTCCCTTCAGTCAGTTGTCCTTGAGTGTATGGAAGTGGTGTAATGCCAATGGCAAGTTCCATGCCAGCTGCTCCTTCACCCTGTCAGTGTAGGACTCTCCACCCCACCCACCAGCATAGCCTGGTCAGAGTCACATGACAACTATCATCCTCCTCGCCCATGTTAGCCTAGTTTCTACCCTTAGGAACTCAAGGAAAGCTTTTCCTTTCTAGGAAGTTGAAATAATTCCTCATTGGAAGGAGTAGGTATGTCTGGCTTATGGGTAAGTGCTAAAATCCAGCTCCTTGTTTAGCATAGCTGAGAAATGTACGATTCAATAAAAACCACTAACCCCACGCTGTTCCCTCATGAAGTGGGGGCAGAGGACTTGGGATCTTGAGTGTTTACAAGTCCCAGTCAGATTTTGTACTAAGGAGCTATCTTTGGTGGTTCTTGGAATGACTGCTCAGGTCTTGCCTTCATTGCTGGTGATGACTGAGGGTGTGTGGTGCCCACAGTATTAGAGATAGGAGTGGGAATGGCCAGTGAGCCTAGAGTCTTTCAAAGTGTGAAAGAACAGGAACATGGGGTGAAGACGGTGAAGGCCAGTGCCAGAGGATGACAAGCAAATGCCATCACTGTATCCAGAGGAGACACAATAACAGGTTATAACAGTGGCATTTAAAATGGACCCAAGTATAGGCATAAGTTTTTTGCAACTTACTTTTAATAAGGGTTCAACCTCTCCTCTAGCCCACGACCCAGCAGGAGTAATGGAAGGGAAAATTTCTTAGGGTAGGGGGAAAGTGGACTTCTTCAGCAATAGTTCTTTGGGGGCGATCTTGATCTTCTTTGACAGCAGTTAAGTCTCATAGCAAAGACCAAATACGACTCTTGGAAGCTGCAGATCAGTCCTCCAGGCAGGCAGACCCCAGGCACAAACCAGCAGTTACAGTCCAGTCCTTTCAGGGAGCAGACACCAGGCAGCTATAGTTCAATTCTAAAGAAACCACCAGGCTTGCCAACTGGCCTGAGCCAAGGCCACGGAAGCAGCAAGCTGCAGCAGGAACTTCATGAGCAGTTCTTGGGTGAGTTTCTCAATGGTGGTGTTATCACAAGTTGAGCTCAACAACACTATGTAAGGCGAACCAATATATATGTATTGTTAGCAAAGAATAACAAGGCAGAGCAAACAAAACCCAGGTCTTCTTCCACTGCGGGGTCGTATTTATTCTCCTGCATCAAGCGTCCTTTCGCGTGTTTGCTATATCTAAAAATCCTTTCATCTGTGTCTGCTTTAAGAAAACAGTCTCTCATGTGTTTGGTTTAGCAAGACATCCTTTCACCTGTGTGCCCCAGCAAAACATCATTTGACATCACTGACTTTCCAAAGAACTAGAAGTTTCCACTTCACCCAAATACACCAATCGTTTATTCAAATAAGATGTATTGTATTTCTACCATTCACCAAGAGCTCTTCTAGACTTTGGATGGAAGAAACCACAACACCTGCACACATGGAGCTTTCTGTCTTATGTGATAATAATGATCAAATACTGAATGCTTAGTACAGATGTTCCAGGGATGTCTTTTATGTCCGTTATGTCTTTTATTTGCGTTGTGTCATAGAATCACCAACTACTGTGAGGCACCTGCTCTATCTGTTTGACACTTGAGCTTAGAGAACTTATTGAGGAGTATGAATGTATGGGTGGTATGGCTTCATGATACCTTAGTACAGAATGGATGGAGGAGGCCAAACCTAGACTCTGTGAGAAGCCATCAATGGTATCCTAAGTCTCAGATAAGGTTTCTACATAGCAGTGACATGTGAGACTCATTTTATAAGGGGGCGACGCCACCTGCTAAAATGGGTATATTAATGTACATATAAGTAATATGGGGAGAGCTGAGGTTCTGAGACTCATGAACAAGGTGCATACAAGCTCCTGTGGCTGTTTTGTAACTTCCCTGCAGATGTGCAGTTCCTGATTCTTATATCTGAGAGTCATATGTATCAGTAATGCCTACAGGCAAGGAATAGTAGAAACTTCTAGAACACAAGTTGTTCTTGAAGTATAGGAACTAATTAGATATTTCTGTTGAGCTGATACTTCGTTTTTCATATCTGGAAATAATCTTACATTCAAATTGAACCCAGGCATTCGATAGGGATTGTTTCCTCCAAAACTCATGTTGATATTTGATTGACTTTACCCTGATGTTGGAAGGATGGGACTATTCAGAGAGATTAGATTATGATCCAATAAAGGGATTTACCTTTCTTATGAGACTGGATTAGTTACCACATGGGTGCGTTGTTAGCTATGTATGGTGGTTCACTCTTGTAGTACCTGTACTTTGGAGGCTGAGGAAAGAGGACCGTAAAGTCCAGGTCAGCTTGGGCTACATAGTGAGACCCTACCTTACAATCTCCACCCCACCACCCCCAAAATAAAAAAGGTGTGGGTTGTCCCAAAGTAAGGATGACCCTTGATTCTTACCTTCTTTGCATCACCACTTTGACTGAATTGAAGTAGCGTGAGACCCTCACTGGCACCATGATCTTGGACTAGAATCATAGAATAAGTAAATCATTTTTCTTTATAAATTACTCAGTATCAGGCAGTCTATTATAGCAACAGAAAATGGACTAACACAAGTTTCTAAGAAATGCATGAAGCATGTAATTTTTGGTCTATGAGTCTTAAGGTTGACCTTTAAAAACATTCTTGTTGTTAAGCAAGTCCACTCTTAACATAGCCATTAGCTCAAAAAAAGAAATTAGTTTTCATGTGTATTTTATTTTATAAATTAGATACACCAAGACCAAACCCTTGTTATTTTTTTCTTTTCTAGTCAACTGAAAAATATTAAAATTATTTGCAAAAAAAAACTTAACTGAAGCAAAATTCATAATTTAAAACTCAGATTTAAGGAGCCCCTCTTCTGTTTTTGAAGTGTGAGTCTCATCTAGGAGTCATGAGAGGGAAAGTCAATGAGTGCCTATCACTTACTCTTAGGAGGGTTCTGCTGTCTGCTGTCTTTCTGGGTTGGAGCCGTGAATAATTAAACATGGTCCTGGCTCCCTTTTTCTTTCTTGAGGTTAAGCTTTATAAAAATTGCATGGCAAAGAACTGGTGAAGGAGTGGCTGGTATCTTCCATATCAGCTGAGGGGAACCTCCAGAGTTGTTTCTTAATATCCTGCACAGGCTTCTGGGAATATGAGTCTCCCTCAGCTGTGGATGAAAGCGGGGGAGGTGCAGCCAGGTCTCCTCTGGATGTGTGGTTTCCCCGGCCACCCTGGGCATCCTTCAGGAAGTGCGTGGATGGAGCACTGTTTCCACACTCATTACTGATCAGCTTGGTCGTCATCATCATTGGCCTCATCATTAAATATTTATGGGTTGCTGAGTGAAAGGCAACTGTTGAACAGATGGGGCACCCTTTTCAGAAGCCTCCTAAGACCATCTAATTCATCTCTTTCCCTGGGATAGAGTCTCCTGAGGAAGAATCTGTAAGCATGAGTTAATTGATTACAATCGGTATTGTTTGTTTTTTTGGGGGGGAGAGGAGAATACTTGCTGGCACTTTAAGGACTTGTGAATGTCATTTGAAAAATGGTATAGTTCCTTTGAAACATTTTCCCCTTATGGGCCAGTATATAAAGTATATATAGTTTCTGGCTAGGATTCAACTTGGGGGACCAAAAATGTGAGTGTGTGTGTGTGTGTGTGTGTGTGTGTGTGTGTGTGTGTGTGTGTAAAGTGAATAAGATTTGAAATCCTACAGACTAAGGCTAAATTAGTTGAAAGAGCTGTCAAGGAGCCTAAAATGTAATAGTAAATCCAGTTAATTTTGGAAAGAAGGAGGGCATTTGAGACAGATGTCATCCTTAAATGCCACTGTGGACTGCAAGCATTTAACTACCATCCGAATCCTTTATGTCTCCATTCAGTCCTCCCCTACAGATGAACCCACAGGTCCACTGAGTAGGGGAAGGCCTCTCCTTCTTCCTAGTTATCATCACATCTCTAGCATCTCTTATATTGTCGCTTTCTTCCTCCATCATCTCATGTATCCCAGTTACCAATTAAGACATGACTATTATGGAAAATTTGATGGAAAAATATAAGAGGAAAAATGTCACCCAACTTGTCACCATCAATAAATAAATAACTCCTATGGAGTAGATTCTTTGCACTTCTTTCTGTAGTACAAAATGTCATATATGATCTTGTATCCCATATGTTATTTACAATTATAAGAAAAATTATCTGATTGATAAATTTCCCCTTGTTATTAAGGCTTCTTGTAAACATAATTTAACGGCTTCACAGTATTCTACCATGTGGATACACATAACTTATTTAGCCTTTCCTATAAAGTTAAATGTTTATATTAGCTACTTCTGCATGACTATAATGTTACAGTGATAATTTTCATGAATAAATGATTATGTTTCTGATAATTTGTTTAGAATAAATGCTGAGAATAAGTACAAACTATAGACATGCATGTTAGGCTCATTAATTTCTATTAGGTTTGTTTTATGAATGTGGGTGTTTTACCTGTGTGTATACGTGTGCCATGTGTATGCTTTATACCTGCAGAGGTCAGAAAGGGGAATGATGGAGCCTCTGGAACTGAGTTATGGATGGCAGTCAGCAACCATGTGGGTGCTGGCAAGGAAACCTGGGTCCTCTGCAAGAGTAACAAGTGTTCTTCACCACTAAGATATCTCTCCAGCCTCACTTTTTTGATTCTTCATAGATAATGCCAAATTGCTTTTTAGAGATGTTGAGTCAATTTATGGTCTTATCTGGCTTATCTGAAAACCCCCTTTCTACCTCCAGACCTATGCTCATTCAACTGAAGAATAGTTACTTAGCTTTGAAAGTTTCATTCCTATGCTTATGACAAGAGTTGACTTTGAGACACTACATTTGCATTTCTGCTCTTTCCTGTCAACATCTCTGAGTAAAGTCACTCACAGTTAGCCACCATAAGCCTCTTTGCTGTCATCTGGGTCTGCTGACCTGGGGCCCCGTAACTGAACTCACGGAAGGAACAACAGGACCGCCAAGGAACTTTGAAATTAATCTACATTTTGCAATTTGTGCAAAAAAAATGTAATTAGATTTATTCTCCAGAGGTAATCTATTAATGTAATCAATGATTGCAGTTACTCAGAATGTAACCTTAAGAAAAAATTGCAGATGCCTCATAAAAATAAACCCTTGCTTAGTAAAATAATTCAACACTTAGTACCAGCCATTTCTATTGGCTATTCTATTTTTTTCTATTTGACACGGTGTTTCCTCTGTAACATTATTATTTAGGGATGGAAGCAAGGCCTGATTCTTAGATGGTGGAAGGTCTCTTTAAAATACCCTCTTGCGTGGTGGAGAGCCACTGATGCCTGGTGGGGCTTGCAGAGTGTCATGGCTCTTATTTCAGACAATTCTGTGTCTGGCTATCGGGTGCTTCACGTAATTGGCCAGAGCATCTAGTCAGCTTTGCTTTATCCATACACCTCAACTCTGTGTGAGCATGTGATTCTCTCTCTCTCTCTCTCTCTCTCTCTCTCTCTCTCTCTCTCTCTGTGTGTGTGTGTGTGTGCACGCATACCATCCAAGGTTGTCTTCTGTCCTCTACACATGTGTTGTCATGTGCATACATCTACATTTACACACATATCACATACATATACACATACACATTGTGCACACAGAAAAGGAACAAAAAGAGAAAATAGAAGTTTTGGTATGAATTAAGCACTAATTGGCTCCTTGCTTCTTTTTCTACCTTAAGTTTTTCTTTTCCTTTAAAAAAAAAAATATATATATATATATATTTGCTCTTGCTGTGTGGTGTTCATGGGTCTCCAGCCATGGAGATCTCTGCCTGTGGCAGCAGGAAGGCCCATAACTCGTTAGGGGTCTGTTTCCCTGCTGCAAGGCCTGTTGGGGCCCACTATCTCTGAGCAAAGGACTAGTTATGAAAGCATCATAGATAGCTCAGCAGAGAAGGCCTGAGGTTACCAACTGGTCTGTAATTGGAGCAGATGGAGGGAGGAGAACATATTGATTCAGATGTGATCCTGGAGGAGTCTGTCCATTCTGAGATGAGATCCCAGTCTTCCATCATCCTTCCTCCCAGTGAGCTCTGGGGACCACTTGTGTATAAGCTGTGAGCATACTTTCTGGTTTTAAAAAAGCAACACAAAATCTTAAGCAGACTTAACTAATCTGTAATTTAACAAGTTTTGAAGATTCTGTGTCCTAGCTAAAGTTGGATAGGTCCCAACCTAGGCAAGGGATATTAACCTCCTATGGAGAAGTGGTCTTTTACTATGCTCCTAAAGGTTGTCTGGCCAGTTGTCACCAAGAGAAGGTATGTAGTTATGTTTTAAGACCATGATAAGAATTGTTGGGCCTAAAATATGAATAATGCACAATACCTGTCCTTGGTTGCTTAAAATTTAAAAGTATGCATGCTCATACACAAATCACTTCAGTGAAAGACATTCCAGGGCAAACCAAGGCAGATGGAGAGATCATTTTACTGAGGTGAGAGAAATTTTGAGGGGAGGCAGATTCAGATTGGGTAGACTTTGAGGAATGGATGATGATTGGCAGGCCTATATGGGAAATAACAATTTCTGAGACTGAACAAGAGCCTGAGGATAGCTCTGGGGGGTGAGGAGATTGGAGGTCTGAGCTGCAGGTGGGTGTCTTATGAGGTTAGAATAGAGGGTGGAGGAGGCTCTATCATGGGAGAAGAGGTCAAAACAGGATTGAAATGTAGACATGCTGAGATTTTGTTTGTTAGCATTTGCTAGCAAAATTAGGCCATGCCACATTCTCTGACCCAGAACTGGGTCCAGGAGTTTGTCCGTCACATTTCCTCACACTCCAACTCACATTCCAATGTGGCTCCTCAGACCCCCCAGAGAGTTCTGTGCCACCGCAACGTTCTGTGCGACTGCTTTGATGCAAGAGAGGACTAACCAAGAAGGAAACAGTTTGGCCAGTTCTGAATTGTCTGTGCAGACAATGGTGGGTGAGGAATCCAAGCCAGTGGTGACACAAAAGGCATTTATATTTGGCTTCAAAACACATGATGTGATTGCTGGCAGCCGGAGCAGCAGATTTAACTTCCTAATTAGGCAAATATTCAAATGAGCTGGCACTCTCTGCACACATGCCACCCAGCCCTAAGGCTGTGTAAAAAGAAGCCCAGTGATCAGTTTTCATTCTTTCTCATTACTGACATCAATGCCCGTTAGAACACTCAGGGTTAGCGTTAAGAAGTTCCCGTATACAGTGGCCTCTGTGGCAGATGAGTTCCTATCTTCACATCTTTTTCATTATTAGCTTTTCACGAGGCTGGTGACAGCTGCCAACAGCTAACGCATGCCAGTCGTTGGATAAAGACTCTTATTTATTGCAGTCAACGAAGTGTTATTAGTAATGGTTTCCTGGTTGTTGTAGAATATTTGCTCAAAGCATGGTTACATTTTTTTTAAGATTAAAAAAATTAAACACAATTTTTTTATTTGTATTTTGAATATATTCACCCCCTCTCCTAACTCCTTCCATAATTACCGTCTCTCTCCTCCCCTTTCTTGTCACATGACTTGAAGATACCTTCCTCTATTGACTTTCCTTGTGAAGTCCAGTTTGTGTTGCTCAACTTGTCTTGAGAGGAGGGCCTGCCCTGGTACGTGGCAAAACTAACTAAACAAAACTGATTCTCCATTTCCCAGCAAACCAAATGCCAATACCAGAGAGAGAGAGAGAGAGAGACAGAGACAGAGACAGAGACAGAGACAGAGACAGAGACAGAGACAGACAGAGAGACAGAGAGAGACAGAGAGAGAGACAGAGACAAAGAGACAGAGAGAGGGGGAGAGAGGGGAGAGAGGGAGGAGGAAAAAGGGAGGAAGGGAGGGAGGGAGAGAGAGAAAGAGAGAGAGAGACAGAGAGAGAGGGGAGAGAAAGGGAGGAGGAAGAGAAAGGGAGGAAGGGAGAGAGAGAAAGAGAGAGAGAGACAGAGAGAGAGAGTATATGTGCACATGTGGGGAGTGCAGGAGCCCATGGAGGCCAGAGGCATTGAAGGCATTGGATCCCTTAGAGATGGAGCTGGTTACAGGCAGCTGTGCAGCTGAGGTTCCTCCTGACATTGGTGCTTGGAGTAGAACTTAGGTTCCATGCAAGAGCAGTGTTCATTCTTGCCACAGATATCTTCCAGCCCCTCGACCCTCAAAGCACTATTTTTGTGGCTCTGTGGTAGTTTATTTGACAGGCTAGCAGAAGGCATTCATGGTTTTAATTCCGTTTTGAAATTTAGTTTCCAGTAAAGAACAGTCAGATGTAAATTATAGCTTGTATTCTACACCCATATGCAGGCAGAACAGGATTTATAACCATCAATAAAAGCATTCATCTTTAAGTTATTAATTTAATAATGGAATTTTATGGCTAGAAATGACATTTGAGATCATCTAATCTAACTTTATCAATTTTTGTGATGAGGCCCAGAGGACATAAGGAACTTCAAGGGAAAATGCTAAATGCGTTTGTACGGGGGTACCAACTAGCTAAAGATTAAAAAGAGTGCATTTGTTACAAAAACAGCCTCCCCCCAAAGCCCTCTGTGGTTAATTACAAACAGTGGTTTGTCTCTATACTTCATAGGCATACATGATGGACTGCGTCCCAGGAAGTTTCAAGGTGCTCCTTAGGCCTTAGGGTGCAGGGAACAGGAGCAGGTTTGGCTCTGGCCCTACTGATGTTTTGACCTTTTTCTCAGCTAAATACTTATCTGCTGGTTTTAGGTCAATCCTAGCTATGTGATATCCCTTAAATGTATCTACTTTATGTTTCTTTTCCTAATGAGAACAAACCCAAGAATACAAGAAGAATTTCTTCTGTCTATAGGGATTACCAGCAAGAGATGTGAGAAAAACAAAAACAAAACAAAAACAAACAAACAAACAAACAAACAAAACCCCAGCCCACTGTGATGTTCCTTGATTCCAGCTTCTGAATTATTCTGAGATGCAAACCCAACAAATGGCTCCCAGGAGATCGATTCCTGTGAATGCTGAAAGATAAGGGTGGAGATGAACCAGCAGGGAGAGGAAGAAGAGAAGGAAGAAGAGGAGGAGAAGGGAGAGGAGGAGGAGAAGGAGGAGGAAGAGAAGAGTGGTTTTCCAGCATCATTGACCAAACTATTTCCCACTTAAAGATGTTGCAGAGATGGAGAGAAGGGGAGCTGGGGATGGGAGAGGGGAAGGCAGGTGTTTCCCTCCCCCCACTCTTCTTGCATGTATGTGTGTATACTGTGGGCTACCAGATCCTCTGAGAAGGTCTCCAGAAGCCCTGAGTACTGTATGCCCTCTATTCCTGCTTACAGGACACAAACACATAAAGCTCACAGGAGCTGTAGACAGGAGAATACTAGGACACTTCCAAGGCACCACAGTTTTGGAAAAAGATGACAGCAGTGCTAAACCAACTTCCTGTAGCCACCATCCTCTATGAAATATATGTGGCCATTTAAGAGGATTGCCTGTAATTTCCTTCTTAAGAGTGATTGAAACTCAGGAGATCTGGAAGGAGCTAGGATGAAAATAAAGAAGATGATTAGAAATTCTTCAAGAATGAGAAGCCATTTGAGAAACTGTCAAACAACAGGCATCTGATGCTCTGACAGGGAAGACTTGCTAAGCTTAAGAGTAGCTACAAAGGACAAGACATAATCTGTCTGCTTATAAGTGAAAAAGTGTGCATATCAAAAGTTAACAAAATTTGGGGCTGAAGAGATGACTCAATGGTTAAGAGCACTCGCTGCACTTACAGAAGACACGGGTTTGATTCCCAGCACCTACCTGGTGCTTCACAATCATCTGTAACCCTAGTTCCAGGAAACCTAATATGCATATACGTGCCTGTAGGCGTTAGGGTTCAAGAAATCGCCACACAAACCATACATACACCAATCTCAGTTAAGCAAGAATAGTTTACTGAACACACACCATAATACTGGAAGTCCAGGACAACAAGAAGGAAAAACCTAAATGTAGCACTGCCTTCGGGGCAGGCTTTTTATATGAGAAACTAGGTTCAAAAGTTTAAAGGGCAAGGCGGGGCTTACTAGGCAGAGAATTATCAGCTAACCTTTAAGCTGCTTGGTCCTGAGTAAGGTAAGGGTGGTGGATGGGTTGTGAACAGGGGAATTTCAGAACATTGAGATAACAGAGCATGAGTATTATAATCATAATTTTTTGCTTATTAGTAGCATTCTTCAGTGTCAGCCACAAAACCACAGTGAGTTCATACGTAGGTACAGGAAGGGCTGCCTGGTGGTGAGCTCTGACCCGAGACATTTTAGACATAACAGTTCATATTGACCTTTGATTTGATGGGTCCTACGTAAAACTTTGTGGATTTTCTTCAGATTGGCAAACTTCATACAGAACATTCAAGACCTACAGAAGAAAATAAGATACGTGGTCAGCATATCCTTGAACCAAGTCACTTCTGTGTCAATGACTGGCAGGCATGTTACAGCAACAATATGAACTAGCTGGCAGGCATGGAACAAAATGGCTACAGCTATTCTAGAGGTGGGTCAGACCCTAACAATAGGTAAAACACTGATACACATAAAATAATCTAAAAAAAACCTTGAATGCTTACAAAATTAAAAGCCAAAACAAAACAACAACAACAACAAACTGGAAAAAACTTAATAACAAGATAGAGAAAGGTTAACTTCCTGGCTATGGTAAGAGGGCAATGTGGTTAATTCTTTTGTCAACTTGACTGGATCTGGACTCACTGAGGAGTCACACCGTACATGTGTGTCTTTGAGAGAGGTTCAAAAGAGGTTTAATGGGGAAAGGAAGGCTCACCCTGAGTGAGGGGAGCATCATCCATCACCCTGGGTCTCACAGTGAATCAAACAGGAGAAATCAGCTGAGTGTCAGCTTTCATCTCGCTGCTTCCTGACTGGGAAGTCGGTGTGACCGGCCTTCTCACACTCCCGCCATGCTTCTTTAGCCATGATGGATGGTATCGTCAACCTGCAAAGCAAAATAAGCTCTCTGTTCCTTAAGGTATTGTCAGGTAGCCTGTTACAGCGATGAGAAGATTGATTAATATAGCATGTAAATCAACCTAAAGCCTGGGGAATAAATGCCTAAAGGACAGGAGCAGGTTGCAAGGAGGAAGTGACATTTCCAATGGACATGAAAATTGTTCTTATTTACTAAGAAATTTGATGTGCTAATTGATACATATATTAAGAACAGATCTTCCCCCCTCCCCCAACAAAATTTCACTACTTGTGGGATATTGGCATAATTTTATTTAAAATCAATTTGACCGTATTTGTTGTCTTAGAATGTTCATATCCTTTCAGTAAGTAATTTCCCTTAAGAGTTTATATGCCAGAGAGATAATCTGGAGCATACAGAAAGTTTTATATTCAAACTTTCCACTATAAAAGTTGACAGTGATTTTAATGCTGAAAAATTAAAATGATGGTTTGATAAATGATTGTTTTCTTATAAGTATAATGCAATCATTAAATATGATACTTGTGTAGAGGGTAAACAGAAAGTGCCTATATACCGAATATTTGTTGAAAATAACAGAACATATATAGATTGTCCTCCTATGTACAAAACATGGCATAGGGCTGTAAGAGGACTGTGGAGATGGATCCATGTGTAAAGCCTATTTACACACATAGTACATACATATAGTACATATACATACATATAGTACATATACATACATATAGTACATACACATAGTACATACATACACATGTATGTACATACATATGTATGTATACTTGTGGGCCTATTGGCATAAGTTCAGATTCCCAGAGCTCACCTAAA
The DNA here is from genome assembly GCA_030674055.1 of Rhabdomys pumilio. Lineage (NCBI taxonomy): Eukaryota > Metazoa > Chordata > Mammalia > Rodentia > Muridae > Rhabdomys > Rhabdomys pumilio. Next base: position 46,323,003 of record JANHMN010000016.1, read on the forward strand.
GCCCAACACAATAACACACATGTGTCTGGAACCCTCACATGCCATTACTGGGAGAAGGGAATGTGAGACAGAAGAATGACTCGAAACTTACAGGCTAGGTAGCCTGGCGTATGTAGAGGTGAACAGGAGAGATCCTGTGTCAAGTAATATGGAAGGCGAGGGCTGAAAGCTGAGATTGTCCTGCCTGGTACACTTGGGTCCACACTCACACACATTCAAATACATATACATAGATATCATACATACACGGGGAGGGGGAGGGGGAGGAAGAGGGAGACACAGAGAGAGAAAGAGAGAGAGAGAGAGAGAGAGAGAGAGAGAGAAAGAGAGAGAGAAAGAGAGAGAGAAAGAGAGAGAGAGAATATAAAATACTGCAAGAAAAATAAAAATGTAAACAGTGGCTGTCTATTATGTAGTATTGTTATGAGCAGGTTTATTTTTACTGTTATAATATTTTTAATGTATGGGTGCTTGACCTACATGTATGGTAAATATATACCTGATGCCCTTGGCCAGCCAGAAGATGGTATTGGAATCCCTGAAACTGGTTACAGGTGCTTGTGAGCCACCACATGGATGCTGGGAATCGAACTTGGGTCCTCTGGAAAGAGCAGCCTGTGCTCTTGATTCCTGAGCCATCTATCCAACCCCATGAGTGGCTTTAAAGAAGAGTTTAAGAAATATCTATCCTCTTGTGTATGACTTGTTAAAGAATAGAAACAGACTCAGATACCTTATTTTGGAATTAAGGGCAGGAGGAGGGAAATAGGGTTGTAGTCAGGTCAGAGCTGGGGAGCGGGATAATTTGGGAGAGGCTCATTTTGAGGACCCTACTAATGAAATATGTCATTTTCCCAGATGCTGAGCTCAGGTGCTGACAGGAGCTAGGTCTTAACTTCTGCTCCAGGCATTCTTTCTGCATCCAGATGGCTGATAGCTCCTCCCCTTTTCATAGAGCCTACAGAGTCAGCTCAGCAGTGACAGTGTTGAGATAAAGACTGGGGTCCTAAGGGTCTGGGAAAAGAGGCACTAGGAAACCCCAAAACCCCATCTAAAGGCTGCTCTTGGAGTCTCTCTACATCTTGAGATTCTCCAAAGGTTTGGGAAGATACCTGTGCTGTTGAATAAAGAGTCAGGGTGGATGTGAGCCAGGCAGGGATATGATAATCCAGAGGGGAATAGAAAATATGCAATAAACCCAGAAGAACCATTGCTGGGAGGGAAACCACCCCTATCAGCAGTGGGAACAGCCAGACAGCTGAAGTGTGGGTGCTGGTGCTGCTGGAGCCGGAGGCACACAGCTGGGAGAGAAGAGTCCAAGAATGAGCTAGACTAACGTCTGATGCAAAAGCCAATTTTATTTATAATATCAGACAATTTATACTCTGAGGGTTAATGAGAATGACCTGAGTAAGGTGTTCACTTACAAGTCCAAGCCACACACAGTAAAACCATGGTTTTCCATACAGGCACATAAATAGCAACAGCTGAAGTAAACTCATGCCTATCCACTACACCTGGGAGGAGCAGGAAAACACATTCCAAGAATATTCTGAAGAAACTGAGGTCATAAGACTCTTGTTTCCTTGGGGTTTCTCGAAAGCACTCAGAATTATCACTGGACTCCATTCTTGGACTGCATTCCAACAGGGTACATCGGAAAGTAAGCTATGAGGCAGCCTCTTGTGGGAGGCCCCTGAGAGTCACCTGACCTGGCCACCTTTTGTGTCACCTTAAGCCTGTACTTTCCCTATACAGTCTCCCTGTGCCTATATTGAGGATGCTGTTGGGAGTCTGAGTGGTTAGGGGTGAAGTCTGTGGTCAAGGAATGGGATGAAGCTAATTGGCCCACATGGGACAGCTAGTGCTTCCTTCTTTGGACTTATAAAAAGTTCTAAACAGGTGAGCCAGCCAGAGCCAGCCAGAGCCAGCCAGAGCCAGCCAGAGCCAGCCAGAGCCAGCACAGGGACAGTTAAGATTTTCCCCTTCCGCTCAGCACTGAAGTGATTGCTACATATTCACAATCATCATCCTAACTAAGAGCCTGCAGGAGTGTGTGTGTGTGTGTGTGTGTGTGTGTGTGTGTGTGTGTGTGTGTGTTATGTGGAGGTCAGAGGAAAACCTGTAGGTGTAGATTCTCTCCTTTTACCAAGTGGGTCCCAGGCATGGAACTCAGGTTTTCAGGCTTGGCAGCAAGTGCCTTTACCCAGTGAGCCATCTTACCAACCTCAGTTGTTTGTTAAATTCTCTGGCAGGTGAATGCTAGACCTCACTTGCTGCCTTGATGGTTCTTTTCATTGATGAAGCCCATGGAAGGCCCTCCCTGAGTATAAAACATTGGCTTGTTCTTTGAGATCCCCTTTGACCTGAAGAAGGTTCCTGCTTCATCTCACTCTGGGAGAAAAACTGTAGATTAATTAGAATTTATCCACCTCCTTGCTGCCAAAGCTCTAGCAGAATTTAGGGGAACACAGTGATAGGAAGTTTCTATCAGACCTTTAAAAATAGCTTTGGCTTGCCTCTTTTGGGATAACGCTGTCTAGTAAAAAGCATGTGAGCTATAGATGTCATTTAAAATGTCCCTGTAGCCATTTTTTAAAAGTGAAGAGAAGTGATACTAAGTTGAAAATTATATTTTTAAACCCTATATATCCTCCAAATAACTGTTTTCATAACTAATGCAAAGCATTATTTTTGTGTGCATGTAAGTACATGTTTGTATTGTGTTTGTGTATGGGTGTGTATGTGTGTATATATGTGTGTACATATTTGTAGAGGTCACAAGTTGGTGTCTAGTGTTTTCTCAATTTATTCTTCCACTTCTATTTTGAGGCATGGTCTCTTACTGAACCCAGAGGTCACAGATCCAGCTAGACTGGCTGGCCCCATGTTCTAGGATCCTCCTGCCTCAGCCTCCTTGGCATGGAGATTACAGGAACTGCTATGATAGCTCTTATTGAGTACTTCAGACTGAACTCAGTGCTTGCATGACAACACCTAACCAACTGAGTCACCCCCAGTGCTGATGGCAAGGCTGATAAGATATTTTTCATTCTCTTTTGGTGCTAAGTCTTCACAATCTTGTGTATCTTTTACACTAGAAATGTTTTCAAATTATAATATATATATATAAGTTTTCACTCCAAATTCTATCCATATTTGCTTTGTAAAATTTAGAAATCTGGATTTGTATACTGTTGTTGTTCTAAACATACTTAAAAGTTTCTTTTTTTTTTTTAATAAGTATTTGGAGTTTCAGAAAAGAAGTTTGTTTCATTTAATAGTCCCATCTATATTATAACATTGGTTTATTGTTTAAGGAATTGATTTGACTTTGAAGCAGAATAAAAAGTAGCCATATCAAATGGAGCCGTGCTTAGTGGAGAAGAACTTCACACGGCTTTCCTTTGTAAGTTTAAATTTGATGAACATTTACAGCTTTACTTACTTTAAAAAAATTATAGTAACCACAATTCAACTAATGAGTCACCCCATGGGGCCTCTTGAGAATCTTTTAAAGTATTGTTGAATCACCAAGATCACAGTGTACCCGGGACAATAGAGACTTGATCACAGCATCTCTCTATGTGATTGTCTTGGTGTGTGTGTGTGTGTGTGTGTGTGTGTGTGTGTGTGTGTGTGTGTACATATCTATGTGTCTATTATGTCTGTCTATGTGTGTCTGTCTGTGTGTCTGTGTCTGTTGTGTATGTGTGTTTGTGTCTCTTCCTTACTAGCTTTCCTGAGTCTTCATCTGGCTTAATAACCGTTGCTTTGCTTTTAATTGCTCTGGATTCTGTTGTTAGCCTTTCGGTTGCCATTTTTCACTTCACTTACCATTCAGACTTTTGATTTCTCCTTTTACCTCTGGTTTTTCTAATGAATGTGCCCAATGTCTGTATGTTTTAAATTCTTTCTAATATCAAATAGCTTTGAATCCCCAACATTAAAAAAGGAAGACAGTTTAAACGTCTCATTCAGTCTAAAACAAAAGGTTAACCTAATCTAGCAAACATGAGCTGCATTGAGCCTCCTTCCTTCCAGTTGCTGACTGACAGAGGGGAAGCCTTGCCCTCTGTCCCACAGGGGCCAATGGGATCCTGGGGCTTTTACTGGGGAGGATGCCGATGGGTACTTATTTTGTTCTCTGACCCCAACTAGCAACCAGCTTCTTGTTCAAGAATAAGGAGGACCCAAGTGGCTTCATCCTCCTTTGCTTCACCCTTTCTGCTTTAAATGGTCATCACTGCCCTGGAGAGTAAGAAGAACACATCTCAGTCAAGGAGGTGAGATGTTTATGAAGCTGTAGGGTGCCATGACAGGGTGCTGGATGACATCACTGGATGAGGATGAAGGTGGGGCATGTTTCTTAGTTAACTAGGATCAGAAAAGGTGTGGCCTTGGCCAAGCTATTCTCTTTGCAGGCCTGTTGACTTTTTTTTTTTTTTCATTGTTGAAGTCAACTATGCTCTGTGTGGTTTCTCTACTGCATTGACCCATGACATTTCCACTGCCAGGAAGCTGCCCAGATACAACTCCGAGGAGTTAAACCAAGCATTTGTATTGTTAACAGTGATGGAGGAAGGGAGGAAATAATGCATTCCCTTGTTTCATTTATAGCACACAAGTAAGTAAGATCTACAAGTACTTTCATGTGACCCATCAGGATCCAAGTTTGTGTCGTCAGGTATCCGTGTCCTTTAGAATAGCAATGCTAATACAACCCAGTGCTCTCAGTCTTCCACTAAAGCTGGTAGGAGATGATAAATTGAGGCCATGTGGCTCTTTGTGAAGAACATACTTCATTCAATCTTATTCCTTTTACTGAGGGCTTGTCATTTTTTTTTTCCCAAGCTGTGTTTAAGTTTTTGTTTTCCACTATGTACTGAAGTAAAGATTTTATAAAGGTTGGGTCATTTACTATGTGTAAGGGTAGGTTTGTTCTAAAAACACTATGTAATATTTCTAGATACCTAGAAGCTTGTGAGTATGCAGACGTAAAATAGCTTACGTCTACAATTTGTCCTTATAAAACAGATAAAGGCCAAGGCTTTGTTATGTTCTCAGTTATCAGCATGGCAAGTAAGTGCTTGGGGGCATTCAGAAAAGGGGGAAATGTGTTAGGGGCAGGTAGAGATTGTGACAGTGACATGTCCAGGTAGATGTTTGTGGGCACATAGCCTGGATTGTGGTTGAAAAATGAGGTCATGGGATAGAGGTGACAGATGATGGAATCGTAAAACAAGATCTTAAGCAAAAGGGGAGCAGGGTGGTGTGCAGTTCACCCAGGCTACGCTGATGGCAAAGGGGTCAGCAGAAGGTACAAGGGGATTATCCAAGGAGGTGGGAGGAAGGAAGGAAGCATTGACTCGAGGGCGTGTGACTGGAAAGTGCCCTCTTCCCCTCCAGTGTGGACTAACTAACTAACTAGCTAATGAAGGAAAGAGAGTCAGAGCCACAGGGAAGCCTGATCCAGAAGAACCTTGGTTGTTTCCAGAGGAAGACTGAGAAAGGACATTTCTGGATAGAGCTTTTTTGTTTGTTTGTTTTGTCTTTTCGTTTTACATCCATGTTTAATTTTACTTAGGATGTTAAACTTAGCCTACTGAGGAAGAATCTTTATTTAAGACTGAGAAACACCACACACACAGTCTCTGAGAGCCTACTGAGTTTATAGCAAGGAGAGAAATTGTGGGGTCAGAAGCGCTTCCTTTCTCTTTGGAGGGGCCTCTGCTGCAAACTGCTTCTGCAAACAAGGTTTATATGTGTCCATTCCTCTCCAGTCTCAAGTACAGCCACACTGTCCACTTGAGTCAGTTCCCTCTGCAGAGCTCAGTCTGATTTGGGAATGTGTGTATAATAAACCAGAGACAAGCAGCATGTTGTGCTTCTGTCCAGCTCCTTCCCCACCTTTTGGGAGTCCACATTGTTATGTAATTGGTCCTATGAATATCCTGATGGTCCAGGATGGAAGTATTCCCACATAGAGTCAGATCCTGGTCCACTTCTGTGCTGCAGAACCATTGTCAGACTAGAGGAGGCTTTCAGGGTGGGGATGGGGACAGTATAGTCGAGAATGTTTGTTGTTGTTGTTGTTGCTATTTATTGTTAGATTCCAATTTAACCTGTAACACTCGGTAATTTCTAGGGACCCAGGAAATGCTTATGGTCTAGCTCATGTCCAGCACAACTTAGATTTTGTTTAGGATTTGTCTCTGAGATGATGACTCTGGTAAGAGTCAGATCTCCCTCAGGTCTTGGACAGTCCAGTCCACTTCCAGGCATGGCAACAGATTGCTCTGAGTTGCCGATATCTCTTCTCGATAGAGCCATTCTTAGTTCAAACCAAATCACATTATCAAATACTTACCGTTTTCTGAGTAAAATGGAACTAGAAAATCCTTCAGGGTGGTGCTCTTCTTCCCTCTCATTGATGTGAGTAGCATTTTGTTGTTGTTTTTGTTCATCATTTCAGGAAGTATTGTTAGACCAGGTGCAATTTGAGGTGTTTGTTTGAGACTAGAAAACAGTATTTGGAGTAGTATACATCATCTTCAAGGAAGGGCTAATCATTGTGGAAAGGCAAAAATCACCCAGTGAAAGCGTTTTAAATTAACTTGGCTAAATGCATGAGGCACTGTCCATCTTCACTGCTTTGGGCGGGCTAGCCGGGTCAGTGGGTAAACTATCAGACAAGCCTAATGATCTGAGCACTATCCCTGGAACCCGTGTGAAGGTAGAAGAGAACCGTCCACTAAGCTGTCCTCTGACATCCACATGTGCTTTGTCATTTGTGTACACTGATGTCATCTCTCTCTCTCTCTCGCTCTCTCTCTCTCTCTCTCTCTCTCTCTCTCTTACACACACACACACACACACACACACACACATTCACAGATGACGCACCATTCCCCAGGAGAATAACATTTGTCCATTCTCTCTGCTTTCATGACCTAATTATCCTTTAAAGGCCCCATCTCTTCCCCCGTTGCCTTGGAGACTACATTTCCAACATATGAGCATTTTAGAAAAAATTCTCACTGCAGCCCACCCCCTGTAGCTCATCTCTAGACTTCTCAGAAATTATACAAGATCAAATTCCACTTAAGATGTTTGACTTTAGCTCCCCTGAATGCTGCATTGTAGCTTCCCTCTCTGTTACATGGGGAAGGAATTTTTTTTTAGGCTTTTGAGGATGATGATGATGATGATGATGATGATGATGGTGATGATGATGGTGATGATATGATGCCACTGCCAGTGGGGAAGCAAAAGAGGATGGCAACATACTTTATTAACCTTTGACTCTCCTTTGGGGAATGTGGTAGAAAGTGAACGAGAGAGACTTCTAGAAGCTTCTACAAGAGGTAGGAACAGTTAATACCAGGATGCAATAATAGTGTTCTTGCCAGGCTAGATAGGATGTTGTGTGAAATCTGAATTTCAGATGGTCACCAAATACCTTCTTTTCAGTATGAAGATGCCTCCTCCTCTAAAAAAATACTTGGAACATACTGTGATAAGATTATTTGCTAAATATTGCTAAATCTAAAAATTAACATTACTAGTTATCCCCCCCTCTTTTTAAGATTATTCAGTTTTATGTGTATGAGTATTTTCCTGCATACGTGTGCACCATGTGTGTGCCTAGTGACCACACAGTCTGGCAGAAGGCACTGGATGCCTTGGAATTGCAGGTGAGATGGAGAGCTGCCACTTGGGTACCCGGTACTGAACCCAGGTCCTCTGCAAGAACAGCCAGTGCTCTTAACTGCTGAGCCATCTCTCCAGTTCCCTCTTCCCCTGTCTAAATCTGACAGCGGAGTCAGAGGCTCTCTAAGCCCTCTCACAAGCCTATGTCTGGCACCTCAGGCCACAAGCACTGACAGTCCTTTGCTAACATGGAGTCGCTCACTCTTCTGCTTTTCTTTTCTTTTGTGTTCATTTTATGCCCTCTGTGAGTTCTCTCTTTGGTCACAAATTCTCCTCTGTGTGCACAGAGCTAGGATCTCCATATCTCTGTCTGTCTGTCTGTCTGTCTGTCTGTCTGTCTGTCTGTCTGTCTGTCTGTCTGCTCTTGTATTGAAGCTTCTGCTGAGATCCTGGAGCCACAAGTTACATGGTCAGTGAATGTCACTGGCTCCACAGGAACGAGTGGAGAGCAAGCCTAGCTGGACAGGGCAGGGGTGACTGAAGGTGGAAGGGTAGGAGAACTCCCAATTCAGAGAGGACTTAAGCTGAGGCTGACACTCAGCTCTGTTCTATGCTGATCACAGCAGAGGTATGAGTCTCGCGGTGGCATCCTAGCCAAGGATGGGAACATTTGGAAAGTGTGAGGTGTCCCCTCCCTGTTCTAAATGGGCAGTCATCCCTCATCCAACAGTTGCTGATATGATTTTTTTTTTTTATCCTGTCCCTGAAGATGGATTTCAGAAACACAGAATTTTATGAAGAAATTTTATGTGGCTGTATTACATTTGAAACTTAGCTTCTATCTAATTTCATCATGGTGATTTAGAGGCAAGCCCTAGTGGAGGTTAACTCAGCACAACTATTCCTTTCTTGGCGGAAACAAACTTTAAATGTATAGAAGCTTCTCACTTCTTTTCCTGTTACTATAGCAGGGTAACCCCAGGTGGGTAACTTATGAAGAAATTGGGTTTATTTTGTCTTGTGGTACTGGAAAGTACAAAACCATGGGCCAGCTTTCTCTCAGCTTCTGTTGTCTTGTGCTTTATCAGTTCATACTAGAAGGAGTGGGGAGAGGTGGAGACATGTGAGAAAAGGCAAAACCCTGAGGAGCAGGGTTCAGGAATAGTCATTCCTTACCACAACCTGGCCTAGCATGAACCAATCTGCCCTGTGAGAGCAAGCCCTCACTCACACTCCAGAGATCTCAGCCTCACCAATGCCTTCTGTGAGGCTCTCCCTACCACACCACCACATTTACCTCGGGGACCAAGTTCAGGGTGTGTCTTGATAGAGACAAACTGTAGCAAGAGCCAATCTGTTGAGATTCTGTTGTTTGTTTGTCCTTTACTTTCCTCCTTCCCCAAATCCCCTTTTCTCACTCACCATTGCCTTCCCCTCCCTCACTCCTCCCCCTCCTTCTTACCACTCCCCTCCCCCACTCTTCCTCCTCCTCCTCTTCTTCCTCCTCCTCCTCTTCTTCCTCCTACTCCCTCTCTTCCTCTTCCTCCTCTTCTTCCTCTACCACCTCCTCTTCCTCCTCTTCCTCCTCTTCCTCCTCTTCCTCCTCCTATTCCTCCTCCTTTTCTTCCTCTTCCTCCTCTTCCTCCTCTACCACCTCTTCTTCCTCCTCCATCCATTCTTCTCCTTTTAATTGTTCTGGGGTTTGAATGCAGGATACATGCTTGGCAAGTGATCTACCACTAGCTATATCTTCCCTCAGCTCAAGATTTTTATAAATAACTAAAAATTCTTAAATGAAAACATTTACCAGTTTGTGGTTGTAATAATAATAATAATAATAATAATAATAATAATAATAATAATAATAATAATAATCAATAATAACAACAACAACAATAATAAATAATGGCTTTTATTTGTTGAACAATTAGGCTGATATTTTATATTGAGTATATTTAGTCCTTTTAAATATTCCTTCAAAGGTGGATATTTTGAATTACCCAGTTTGTGCCACTGTTGTAATTGTGGAAATTGAGTTTTACAGTCTCCTGGACAGTGAGTGTCTAGGTGGCTGTTACAACACTCACATGCTCATTCTTGATTTTTTTTTTTTATGTTATAATCATCATTGGTGAGAAAGTAAAAGCACAGAGAGGTTAAATAACTTGTTCAAAGTTGCACAGCTCAGGAGAGGCAGAGCAGAGATTCAAACCGAACACCGTGGCTCCAGAACCCTTGCTCTTCATGACAACACAACCTCTCTGTGTAACCAAGACAGGATCAGAAAAGAAATGAGTTTTTAAGAAGAGAAAGCATGACACTGTCAAGTTCTCAGAGCTCAAAGGATACAGACTTGTGTGTCTGATGCACTCCTAGGTACCAGGGAGGGCCTCCCAGGTCTTCTTTAATCTCCTCCAAGCATCGGTGACATTTGTGTCAATCAGTCCACATCATCCAGAAGCTCCCGCTGAGCACCTGGCACCTAGGGCTCCTCCCTCATCCCCTTCCTAAGATGCATCAACCACTCCCCCCTTTCCTGTTTCTTTTAAATCCTCCCCACCCCACCTCCCTTTGGGACCTGTCTCATTTCCCCCTGCAGACCCTCTCACATCCTTCTGAATTTGATGTGTCTTCACTGTGTCCTTTTTTTCCTGGAAGTGTGGAGCTCCAAGGCATTGCCTGCTTCTTCCCAGATTGTAACAGAAGAAGGTTCTCTCAGAAAGCCTGGGTCGGGGCCCAGAAGACATTTTACACTGTGGTTAGCCTTGCTTTGCATGTTTGGATATGGCTTCCCTTTGTAGTGCAGGCTGTCCTGGAACTCTGTGTGTATACTAGGATGGCTTTGAGTTTGTAGGCGTTGTCCTGACTCAAACACTACATCCAGCTTTGTATTTTCTCCTGAGACTCACCTGCACTGGAAAACTCAGATTAACTTCACCAACTTTCCTGAGGCATCTTCTTTGGGTGTGTTGCTGGGCTCCAAAGACACAGTAAGTGGTCAGAGGTGCCTCCCTTTCCAGAGACCCAGTATTACTTGCATGAGTCTCTCAATCCCTAAGGAAGATGTAGTCTCTGCCTGAGACTCCTATGCTAGCCCCGCCTCTAGGAGGGTACATTAGAAAATGACAGGTTGAAAGGCTAAGGAAACACACAATAAATGTACGTGGAAATGGGTCAGGGCTAACACAAGATGCTACTACCATGAAGGGACATGAGGAGGCATAGAAAGGAGCAGGGGTTACTGTCATGGCCCCTGAGTCTTTGCAGCTGGAAACATTGCAATAATGTTTATTAGCAGGACCTACTAGGTGCATGATATAGAATTCCCAGGTAACCACTTTAGCCAGTTAGATTGCTGCCTAATTATAAACTATTAACACATTGAGCCGTAATTATTGAGTAAAACAGTGCATAATAACTCCATAGTAAACTTAAAAAACATGGGCCTTTTAGGTACAAATCCTGTGATATTAGCTCCACATGCAAAACTCTCCATTGCTTTCCCAGTGCAGTTGGAAAACATACAAAGACTGGCCTTTCTATAAGGTTACGTGAACTTGATGTTGGCTATCCCACTAGATATGTCCACTACCCCTTCATCCACTGTACTCAGGCTGTAGCCACACCATGCTCCCTGGAGTACTCTACATCCCAAATATCCTCAGCATGTGCTCTGCACTTACCTGGGATGCTCCTTCCTCATCTACCCATTTGGCCTTCCCCACATTCACTCAGGTTCTCCATCAGCTCGTTTTTGATCTGTTTGAAATAAACTGTCTTGGTTTTTTTTTTTTTTTTCTAGGTCTCTATCATGCCTTTAACTGTTTGCTTATTTGTGATATTTTATTTCCAGTGGAATTTATGAGTACTGTGAATGTCTGTAACCCCAGTTAAAATCCCAGTATTCAGGAGACTCTCTACCAAATGTAGGTACTTATTAAATGTTGACAGAATGAACCCATGAATAATGGGTGAATGTTCTATCTCATTCTCAAGAGAGGGAAATGTAAGTATTCTCAGCAGAGACCCCCAGATCCATCCATGTCTGATATTTCTTGACCTTTTGCTCTAGTTAAATGCTCCAGATATAAATCTGTAAGTTTTCAATCACCCCAAGAAACAAAATTGGAAAAATAAAGACACTGTTAACTTTCTCATGAGCTAGACATTTTTAAGTGTGCTTTATTTTGAGGTTGTCTTCATGCTGGTAGACACCTTGAAAAGAGGAGAGAGAAATGAAAGAAACAGACCGAGCCTCATATTATGTTTCTGAAAACCATACATAAGATAAGCTCCTGGGTTGTGCAGGCAGGATTGGATGTAGGATGTGGACAAAGGGTTACTCTATGAGATGTGCAGAATGAAGACACAGCTTTTTGAAGTTCAAATCTGAATGATGAATATATAGAAGCTGGGGGGCCAGGAAGACTCATCAGGGAGGAAAGTATGCAGAGTCAGGTCCAAGAACTGAGATGTCGGGTACCTCAATTTCCAGTCCCAGAAATTTCAAGAATTTGAGAAGATTAAGAAGTATCCAGTGATGTAGGAAGAAGGCTAAGGCATTGAGGATGCAGAAGCCAGGTGAAGGGCATTTTTAAAGAGAAATTGGATGCTCCATGCTACTCCAAATTGAGTCAGAGTCTATGTCAGGTGAAAACCGAGTCCAGGAGAATCAACCTGTTGTTAATGTTCTCTTTATGACAGAAGAAATAAATCCACAGTTTATCATTCCTCTGGTTCCCCCTTCAAGTTCAGTCCATACTATACTCCAAATAGCCATTTCTGTGTAGAACTATATTTCTATGATGTTGATGAACCCCCAAATCTATAGATTCTGTTTATTGAACAGCTGGGTTCAAGTTACATCATGGTTTTAAGGGATTTATAAAAGAGCTAGGGGTTTATAACATACTAAGATAATGTGCATATGGTAATAACAGCACAAAGGGGTGGAAAAAAACAAGTATTATTATTGCTTGAAAAGTATTACGGTTTTTAATTCCACAAAATAAAGAAAAGAGGAAATTCTAAAACTCTAAGTCTGTATTATACTTATCATGCATTTGCCTTTCTATGTTCTCTTCTTCAAGTTATGATCAATAACCGTTCCATTATCCCAATCTTCCTTTCAGCCCAGAGGACTTTTATTATTTCTTGTAAGGCAGGCCTGATGTAATGAAATCTTCCCGTCTTTAATTATCTGGGAGTATCTTTATTTTGATTTCATTATTGAGAAATAGGTTGCTGGAATATGGAATTTTTATTAAGTTCTCCTCTCAGCAGTTTGAATAGTCATCCCATCGCCTCTGGCTTTCACTAGTTTTGATAAGAAGTCCACTGATATTCCTACGGTGAGTCATCTTTTCCTCTCGCTTTCAAGATTTTCTCTTTATCTTTGACTTTCAACACTTACAGCTATGACTCTGAGTGGTCATGATTTTTTTCCCTGCTTGGAATCTAATGAATTTCTTGAATGTGTTTTCAGTATTTTTCATCAAATTTAGGAAGCCTTTGGCTTTGAGGCGTTCAGACATTTATTTAATTTTTTTGTCTTCTGGAATTTTCATTATATACACATCTAATGGTATGAATGAAATGGCCTCCATAGGCTCATATATTTGAATGTTTGACCCCCAGTTGGTGGAACCATTTGGGAAGGATTAGGAGGTGTGGTCTTGTTGCATGAGGTATGCTCTGGTGGTTGGGTTTTGAGTTTTCAAAACTTCATGCCATGTTATTCTTGGTTAGCTTTTTCTGCCTCCCACTTGGCGAATAAGGCATAAACTCTCAGCTACTGCTCCAGCATCTATGCCTGACTGCCCGTTGTTATGTTCCCTACTGTGATGGTCAGTCATGGACTCACCCTCTGAAACTGCAAGTCCCAAACAAGCACTTTCTTCTATAAATTGCCTTAGTTATGGTGTCTTCACAGTAATCAGGAGGAATTAAGACAATGTCTCACTGGTTTCCAGGGCCTTTTTAAGTCTATTTCTATTCATTCTAGACTTTAGATGATTTCTGTTATTCTCATCTTTGTGAGTCTCATTGTCCAACCCAGGTTGACTTGGATTTGTGACCTTCTCATCTTGGCTTTCCCAGTGCTGGAATTATAGGTATATATCTAGCTTTCAAATATGTTTTTGAGCCCTTCTGGTGGAAATTTAATTTTTTTTTATCTTCTATCTTTAGAAACTCAATTTTAAAATATTTTATACTGCTATCTGATGAGTAACTGTCATACTTAGAAAACTCTTTAGACTTGGTTTCCTTTGTAGCAGTTTCTTGGAAGTCTCTGTACTAATTCTAGCCTCTATGGTACCCTAGAGACACCTTATATTGATGATTTCTCCCCCAAGTCTGTGGCATATTTTCCAGTTTTATTTTCACATGTCTCACAAGTTTTGATGAACTACTTTGTAGCAACTCTGAGGTCTAACTTTTCACTAGAGATTATTGTTGCTTTTTAAAAAAAATCTAGTAATTTGTTTCAGATAAGAAGTCACTCTGTCCCTCATAATATATAACTGCTAATATTTCCACTCACTTATTTTTTTTTAATGTTGCTTCTCATTTTAATGTTTAAGTCTGGCTCTTGGGATTGTCTCTGGGTAGCATGGCTTAGTGGTTAGTCAGGATGAGGTCAGAGGTTGTGCTTAATTCTTGAGGGTGCAAATCTTCTCCCCTTTGTTGAGATCCGATAAACTGGAGTATGTATTTCAAGTTCAATCAGTTCACCAGTTTCTTCCCCATCGTTTACTTCCCCTTGGGCCCTCTGTGTCTCTTTTGTGCATTCACAAGGCCTACCACTCAACCAGGGATGTGCAGATAGCTAGGAGCCTATGTCTTCTGAGTGGGTGTACCTTGTACTGAACACAGTCTTTCAGACACCTGGGGTTACGTGGAACATGGTTAGGTACACTGCAGATGTCATATTTTGTGGATCTCTGTTGCTTTTCTTCCATTTGGTTGCTCGCCTCAATCAAGATAACTTTGGTATACTTCAGGTATCCAACCTCTTTATATATTTGCTACTAAGACCCTGTGTGTGTGTGTGTGTGTGTGTGTGTGTGTGTAGTCATGTGTAGATTTTCACCATCCTCACAATCAAGTCTGCTGCTCTCATCAGCAAAGCTGATAACTCTTGAGCATCCTCCTAGTGCATCTTTGGATCATGAGATGCAAATAGACACATTTCCAGACTAGCTCCAGCTTCCTGCTACTGTCCTTGGATAAATGTTTTTGATTTGCTCTATGTCTTCAGTTGATGCCTGATATTCTCATGTTGCTGTTTTTTGACAAATTTCCTCTCAAATCATTGTCAAGAAGAGGATTTGCTGAGCCTCTTAATATTGGCCTGGAAGTGGCTCTGCCTTCCCATGTTTGCATCCTTTGACTCAGATACGGCTGTATAAGCTCATCCCCCTCCTCTAGCCACAGGAAGCAGGCAGGCTTCTTAGGCTCCATCTAGGCCATGGCAAAATAAATGTAATGTAATCCCCTGGAAGTAACCGATTTGCTTAAAGAGTTAGGTTGAAGACTTAAGAGGGCAATAAATAATATTAAAAGGCATTATTTTCAAATTAAATAGTTAAATAATAGAACATTAAATTTATACAATACTTAATTTTAAAAGAAGGTTAAAACCACAACTCTTCAGAAACTTTTACACCTAAATGGAGCCACACTGAGGTAGCCCTACCGATGGAACCTCATTCTCAGGAGAGACTTTTCATTGAACAATTATAGAAATGTTGTAGATATTAAGCTTAAAACAATTAATAAAAGATCATATGGGCTTTATGTTAAGAAAGCTTTTGGATTTATTAAACTTAAAAGAAGGCCATTTTGTAATAAGATAAATGCTAACTCTAGTTCAGCCTCGGTTGTTGAAAAGAATTATGAATTCTCAAATCTAGTATATTCTTGAATTTAAAATGAAACCCATATTTAATGATCAGATTGCTTGCACAGAACAAATCTTATTTTTAAAAATAATTATTTCGCTTATAGCATGGAGTTTGTTTTATTTGTTAGGGCCAGAGACCAAGCCTAGGGCTTTGCACATGCTAGGCAAGTGTTCTACCACTCACAGCACAGTTCTAGCTCAAGCAGCGCATACTTAAAACATTTAATCTTTAGGCCTTGTTTCAAAGGGGAAGTGTATGAATTACTTCTCCCATTGCTTTCACAAAATATCTGAGAAAGCAATGCAAGGAAAGAGTTACTGGGGCTCACAGTTGAAGAAGATGGGAATCCTCTCAGCAGGGAAAGCAGGTGCAGGAGTGATACAGCTGGGCGCATGGCAGCAGCAGCATAGTCAAGAAGCAGAGAGAAGACTCCAGTGTTCAGCTCACTTTCTCCTTTCTATTCCAATGCTTCTGCCCTCGGGTGGCTGCTGTCCACATTGATTGTGGGGCTTCCCACCTCAATGAGCTCAATCTGTAAAACATGCGTTCACAGACATGCCCAGGACTGTCTCCTCCTAGGTGATTCTAGATCCTGTCAAGTTGGCAATCAGTATTACCCATTCTAGTAGGGGAGGCAAGGTTATGTTTGGTTTTGTTAGGTCACGGTCCTGCTTTTTCCTGCGGCTGTAAACTGGGCAGCATCATGAATTCGGGCTCTTGATTGTGTCCTAAAGCCCTGTTGGAGTTCTAGGTGAACATTAAGACTTAACAGGTAGAAGTCAGAGTCATTGTTTGCAGGGAAAATGGCGGATGGTGTATTGGTAGAACTTCCTGTGGTGGGAAACAGGTCAGACTAGGCTGAGACCTATGGATGGATGTGGATGGAAATCCCAAGCACAGGTATGGCCAGTCATACAGGGCTCTACGGCTGATACATTAGGATGTGGGGGAGGGAGGAGTCTCAAACTGAAAGAGTGCCTAGGAGCTGTGAATGACTTTCATAGTGAGGGGAGTTAGCTTCTGCCCTGTCCTAGGCTCTCCACCAGGTACTCCATTTCCTACAATACCTGAAGCCAACACAAGGGCTAGAGACACAGGCTCAGCCTGCAACCTGTCTTTCTACCCTTCTCTCTTCTATCAACCCAACAGGAGAAATGGCCTGTTTTGAGTGGCAACCTTCACAGAATTTTAGCTCTTTAAACCTGGAAAAAAACCTTACTAGGCTTTTAGCCTCTGATTCCAACTTACTATTGTCTTTAGTCCCACATGCTGCAGAAGCTGGAGAAGAACCTCAAGGGAGCTAGCTCAGAGTCCATCCATTTCCCTCCCCTACTGTCCAGACAAAGGAACCATACCCAGCACAGGGGTTGCCTAAGGAGAGAAGATAGTAATGCCCAAACTAGAATCAGTTTGCAAGCCAAAGGCTGTTTGTACCTACACCAGAGCTTTAAGCCATCTTAAAAACACACACGCAGAGAAAAATAAACAGTCTCACCTCGTGAATCCATTGGGTTTGCATATTTCTCTTGGGGTTCAGCAAATGCCCACATGCTCGGGCTCTGGTTTTAAGTAGAATTTGTAGAAAAATCAGGATTTGGTGCTCTCTTCCTCCCTCTGCTGGCTCTCAGTGCCAATTCTCTGAAACAGACACAGGCCTTTGGGTAAAGAAATGACTTCAAATAAAATGGAGGCATGCAGGTGGCTGCTTTAGAAATACCAGAGGAATCTATAGCTTTTTCTTCAAGAGGCAAAAATCAATCCAGTGGGGAAAAATATCCCTCCCTGTCTCTCTTGGTTTCTCTTGACTACACACAATGGCAAAGCAAAAAAAAATGGAAAACTTGAAAAAAAAAAAGTTGACAGCATTTCTATGATTCAGCTAGCAATTTGCTGCGGTATCCAGGGAGACAGCTTCTCACATACATTAGCATAATCTGAAATGGCAGCTAGAACTGGAATTTACTGTCTAAGCAACTCAGCCTGAACAGCCATGGACGACAATGCAATTTAAAGGAAATCCAAATATTAGGCTTAAGTGACTGATACAGCCCTGAAACTTCTTCATTTTCAACATACGTGGTCCAGGGTGTTCCCTCCATCCTATTTGGCATTCTTGGGCAGTTGTTTGGGATGCAAGGTTAACAAAGAAAGATGCATGGCTAGTTCAGATCTAATATAGCATCCAGCAAGCATCGGTTCACTCTGCTCATTATCACCTAAATACAGTTTCTTTTCTTCTTGCTTCTTTTTGGACTTTCTATTTTCATTGGTACCCAAATGCTGACATTTGTTTTCCTGTCCCATTCCCCCAGTTTTGACTTAAGAATTTACCTCTTTCTACTCTCCAGTTATCTGAACATGGAGCCACTGCAAATAGCAGTGGGAAAGGTTGAAAGGGAGCTTTTTTTTTTTTTAATAGAAGGGGCTGATGGTCCTGGGATCCTGGGGGGAAGAATGTCCTCAAAGGAACATAATTCCTGAAGAACCTGGACACTGCCGTGGCCCTCTTACTAACCTTTGGCTCTTCTTTCCCCTTCTCCTCCTGTCTGCATAATGTTATTCCTTGGATTGAGGATCAGGATAAGTAGAATGGGGCTATCACATTGTCCAGGTAGGTGAGACCTGTGGACATAGTAGCAGTTTCCCAGGAATAGTCCCCCACATGATAGCCCATGATAGCCCTTCTTTATTACCCTGTGATTATGCCACGTTTAAAACACCTGAGTGACCTGGGGGCAAGCCTTTCCTGTGTTACGTCTAGAGGTGGGAGAAGATTGACAAGCTGGGGCGAGGGAAACTCCATCTGAATACATTCATTCAGTAGTGCCAGCTGTCGCAACACCACAAAGACAAGTGGATGTAGGAGAATATGTAGGCTTTGGGGTTCATCTGTGATAGCAGGATATGAGCCAAGGATGTGGTAATTCAGGCTCCTGGACACTTAGCATGTAATGGAGACCATCTGCAGGGTTTCTCAGTGGCTTCTGCAGTGTGAGAGGAACAGACCTCAGCCTGCCTTCACTTGACAGCAGCAGCAAGATCAAGCCTCCCCAAGAATCACTATTATTTTCCATAACTCCCTTGAAAGGCTCACAGCATGACTTAAGTCTAATACACTCATGGATATGGTTTATTACAGTTAAAGAATATAGAAAAAAATCTCCCCAGGTTGCATAGAGCAGAGCTCAGGAGATTCCAAATGTGGAGCCTCTAGTTTCTTCCCTTTTGGAGGAATAGAAAGCCACCTTGTCATGGCATCAGTGTACTGGGACAATATAGAGAGAGTATTGCCAACATGTTCCTTGGTGTCTTTTGTGTGTGTGTGTGTGTGTGTGTGTGTGTGTGTGTCAGGAGGGAGGCTCTGTCCTATAAGCAAGGTTTATTCTAGTCTCTAGCCCTTTTAGAGGATCTGGATCTGACAGGACAAGATCCAGAGTTCTGACTCTAAATTGAATGGCATGACCCACAGTCTTCAGAATGCAGAGGCATTCTCGTGAAGGATCTCCTTGGGAATACACGTGTCCTCTCATCCTCTCAGAGCCTGGGAAAAGTTGATTCTTTGTCACACAGCTTCTCTCTGATAGTCTATGTCTTCTTTGAGACTCTTTTGCCAACTGCAGACATCTTCAGTTAAGCTGAGGTGTTCTGGAGCTGTGTGAGACAGTTGGTTATGGCGGAGGTGAGAGAACCACAGTGGAGGAGGTGGGGGGAAAAGCTGTAGCTGGCAGAGGAAGGGGGCCTTCTGGGAAGAAGTACACTGGAAGACTGTGAATGAATGGAGCAGGAGGCATGAAACCCAATGGCTTTATGGGTAAATGAAGTACTATTTTAGGTTGTGATTTCATCCTTTCATTTTGTCTGTCAGATGGGTGTTAAACCAAGGAGAAATATCTCCTAACCTTCAAGACTGAGAACTGGTTTTGACAAAAAGGCAGGGTATGTTAGATTAGAAATAACTTTTTCTGAAGCCAATAAAGGGTTTTTTTTTTCCTTTGCCTACATTTATTTAGACATTAGAGTTATCAAAGGACACAGGATGAAGTGGATTATGTTTCTTGAACACGTCAATAGTAATGCTTATTATAATCTTAAATAATAGACTGCTATCTGTAGAGTCCTTCCCTGTGCCAGACGGTCTTGAATTGTTCACCACTGTCATCGCATTTAACTGTAAGACTATCACTAATGGGGTTGGGACTCTTAGCTGAACAATTTTAGCTTTAGATGAATCCAACAAAACCTCAAAGGATTGCAGGTAGCAAAACCAGGATTCACACCTAGGTCTCCTTGACTTCAGTATCTTTTGAAATCTGCTTCAAGTCACCATGACGGACATAGTGATGAACCTAGACCTCTGATGTTTTAATTGGATGCTTCCTTTGTTATTTAAAAGGTGACCTTAAAAAGTTGTCCTTGGCTTCAGCCAGCATCTTCAAGCCACAGGCCTTGAAGTAGGCAACCTGTTAATGTACTGACATGAAGCATTGTGCTACGAGTCAAGCTCATAGGCAGAGCTGCTTGGAGCAGTGACAGAGCCCATAGCTGGGCCTTCTGTGCTTCAGGCTTCACTGGCACTACCACTCCACTCTGGCTTTGGCATTTGGGATATCCTTATATTTAATTCATGGAGTATTGTTGACTGGACCAAGCTTTTCCATAGGGGTTATTCATGATCTGATTCCCTAGTCCCCACCCTGTAATTGGGAATGAAAGAGATACCAGACTGACTCCATCTCCTCAGACCTAGTCAGGCCCCTGAACTTAGCAAGTACTTAGCAAAGATTCTCCACATTCACCCCAAGAACCAATGCTGCCCCTTATAAGGAAGTACAATGCTTTTACCCCATTTCCATCCAGTCTCCTAAGCCTCTCTGTTCACATGGAGCTGCAGAATTAAATGGCTCGTCTTTCTCATTTGTGACCAATGTGAAACACAGCAACTGACTAGACATTTATGGCATTCCTAGACAGATTCCTCTAGATATCGATGACTTTATGCCTTTTGCATAGAGTGGGCTGGTGCTTGAAGTTCTGTGAGTCATGTGACCTTAGAATCTATGGGAGTAAAGACATCAAGAGGCCCTTAGCTTAGCCTCCTCTGTCTGTAGGGACCACAGCATGGACAGCACCTACTTCCAACCCAGATACTCTCATGTCAGCCCATAGATCCAGGAACACCACATTTAACTCCTATGCTCAGGCTGTCAGGCTACAGGTTTAAAAAGAAGACATCTCTTAGATGTCTTTGGGTAGGTTTCCTCTTGAGCCTAAAGACTCACACAGTATGGCAACAGTACCACTCATCCATCTTTTGACATCACTGTTGTTTGTCAAGTGCCCTCAAGAATTGCTCTACTACTCTGAACAATTTTTTTTTTTTTGGGTTGAGATTGTTGCCAAACTCAGTTGAAGTTTCATTTCTAGTCAAAATAAGGGATTTTTCAAAAAACACTGTTTCAAAAAACACTGCACGATTCAAGTTGAAGCTTAATCAAAGCGGTGCAAATGAGGGTAAATTCTCTTGACAAGCCTTGTAGAAACCAAAGCCAGAGCTCTTGTTGCCTATGCCACTGATGCTACTATGTCCTTGATAAGAATGTCTCCCATCAGAACAGAAGGTTCTGGAGCTGGGGAGATGGTTCAGTGGTCAGAGCACTGACTGCTTTCAGTGGACCATCGCGTTCAATTCACTACACCCCTGTGGCAGCTCACAAGTGTCTGTAACTTCAGTTCCAGTGAATATATTGTGGTCTTCTGGTCTCTACAAGCACTGCATTCAGGTCATGCATAGACATGCAGAAACACCTATGCACATAAAATAATTTATATCTTAAAGTCAGAAAAGGTACCGTGTATTGGCTACTCAGCCTTGCTAACCATGCGAGCTGAGCTTCCCTGGATTGCCTTTTAGTCCCCAGCTCCATGTCCCTGAGCCTCCTGGTTCTTCCAGGCATTTTGGCTGTACTGCCTTCATCATGGTGGGTCACTGGTCCTGCCACCAGGTGGCCACACCACAGGATTCTTTGTTCCCTAAGGCTCTGGTGTGGATTGAACATGAAATGTAACCCACAGGCTCAAGTTTTTAATGCTTAGGATCCTGTGAGTGGTGCTATTTTGGGATGCTTTAAGAGGACCTAGCAGGAAAAGATAGGTCACTGAGGGGAAGGGAGGGTCTGTATGAGTGTATTATCCATGGCTGCTGGCTGTCCCAGTTCCTGCTTCCTGACCATCCATGATGTAAACCATCATGGGCTGAACAGTTGAAACCATGAACTAAAATATATTTTTCTTCTTTAAGTTGCTTCTGCTAGCAACTTAAAGAACTTTGGATGTGGAAGTTATAAAAGCAGATGCTATTAGTTCTAAGCCAGATGAATTAGCCACAAGCGCTAGAAGTTTTTTCTGTGAGGGGATAATGGATCGTGTCCTCAGTTTGTCCATTGTACCAGCCTCAGAACCCTTCCCACAGTGGCTCCTGGAGAACAGTAGGTTCTTCCCAGATTGCTGCTGTCTCTCCATATCTTTGCTAAGAAGTTGGGCCTGCAAAGGAACACTCTGCCTAGACATTTCTCTAATTTTTCACCTTCCAGTGACTTCTTAGTTTTTTTTATTTTTTCTTCTTCTTCTTCTTCTGACAACAGTGGTTTCTCGAGCAGGGTTGGGACCATAAGATATCTTCCCTAAGTCTTTCCCTGAGTTCGAATTTTTTCTTATGATGCCCTGCTAAGATTGTTTGTTTAAGGGTACAGTGACTTAGATCTGGAAGTGAGTAGAATCTTTATGCAATAGTCATTGTGAGGTGGGGCCCTGGGCTTAGGATATGTCTGCTGGTGTTGACTGTGACCTTTTCCCCAGCTCTCCTGTACATTCATTTTCATGACAGTCACTGTGGTTCTTAATGGCCCATCTCCTCCAACAGGCTGCTGTAAAACAAGGCCCTCTGTCATTGACTACGTCTGCAGCTCGAGCTCGCCCTCAAGGGCTGCTCTTGCTCTTCAGAGTCTTGTAAAGGGAACAATAGTTGTCTTCTACTACAGGCGTATGGGTAGTTCCAACATGGTGCTAAGTGCCTCCCGAGTGTTATCTCTTGTAATCTTCACAGTAATATTGTTAGTGAGACTCCTCTAGCACCCAACTTCCACAGTGACAAAAATGGAGAGAGGTCAAGTATTTTGACCAAGGTCACACAGCTTGGAAGTCCGATAGCCTGAATCTGCTCTCCCACCATGCATTCTGTTCCACATTGTCAAGCCCTTGCACACGTGTCTCCTTGCCTGAGACTCCTCTGTATGCTTCGCTGTTCAACTCAAATTCTCCCGATCTGTTCACACCTTAGAAGAGGGCTCCCTTATTCTCTTTCTAGCTTGTGTAGCTCAGCGTATGATTTGTTCACTACTGTGTGCTTTAGCTGATTTTCACATCTCTCTTCTTTAGACAGATGGCATATTTGCACCATACAATTCTTGATAGACTTTTGAATCTTGTTCAGTGATTATCATACATTCCTAGTTAGTATATGCTCATTGAATCCTGGCTGATGATTATGATGCTTATGTTAGGCTACAGACTTTCATTATAAAGATGGACATGTTCGGGGGATCGTGAGTGGTGATGGGTGTTCTAATTAATTTGATAGTGATCATTATTACACAGTGTACATATTTACCATATCTTAATATCACACAACTTGGATGAACTCAATATTGGTCAATTAACTATAAAGCTACACAAACAGCACTTTTCTCAAACCCTTGGCTTCTTGGGTAATAATAGGTAATATTAAGGCATTTAAAATTTTACATTAAGGCAGAAATAAGAGGCTAACCTAAAACATCATTCAAGACCCCAAACAGAGCATTCTACAAATAATAGTACAGTGATTATAAACCAGCTAAAGAGACACTGTTTCAGTAAATTGAGCAGTAGTTATGACTACAGAGAACATATGTTTTTACTCTCATTAGTTCCAATTTTAAGCATGCTAACAGTATTGCCAAAATTGTCCTTGCTCAGTGTTATCCTAGGAACCCCAAAACATCCCAAGAAGCCCTTCTCCCCAAGAAAGTGAACTTAAAATCAGTAAGTATGTAAGCAAAGGCAGGGCTGAAATGTTTACTAATACGCACAATGGGGCATCTGTAGTGGAATGCTGGGTGCTTTGCGTGGAGTACCCCTCAGTGATACGCAGGAGGTTCAGATAAAGGGTGCTGTCTGCCCTCTCTTGGAAAATAGTACCTGTGAGAATCTTTTGAGCCTTGTAGAGGATGGTGAGGTGATACCTTCAGCTCCCACAAAAGGGTGTTCATGGTTGATTTTGCCAAATAGTGGAGATGAGACCCAGCTTTGAGTGATTCAATGTGATCTTTTCTCAGCTTGGTGACTGTGGAGAGTCATACTGCCTAACTATTCTGTTTTTCACATGCAGCACAGTATTCAATAAACTGCATCAACTATTCAACACTTTGTTATAAAATAAGCCCCGTATTAGATGATGGTTGTCCAGTTGTGGGCTAACATGCAAGTTCTGAACACTTAAAATGTTCTAGGTTAAGCTATGATGTTTAGTGGCCTGAGTATTTTAAATGCATTTTCGATTTAGAAAGTGTTTGGAATTGACCCATTGTAAATTGAGACACATTTGTAGTTGTGAGCCTCTCTGCTGAGCTTAATTTTCCTTGCCTATGACATGAATAACACTGTCAAGGTCCTTTCTAGATATATAGTTTCTTCATTATAGGGTTCATGGGAAAACCATGATATATAAAGCCAACGGAGAGCACTTCTTATATAGTTGTGTGTTGTATAGAGAAGATATGGACTGGAGAGAAGAAACAGACTCTTTAGGCTAACAACATACAAGATAGGAGTAAAATACCACAGAGCTGTTCTTGGGTTTAAGGGACCAATCAACAGACTGAGAGTTGGGAAACATCTAAGGACTTTCTTTGACCTCAAGGTCATAGAAGAAGTTGGCAGTGTGAAATGACTTCCCCCAAACAGACACAGGCAATTTTGAGCTTCAGGATGGAGCCTGGGTGCCTAGGGCATGTCAAAGGGGCCTTGGCATCTGGTAGGCACACAATTCTGGGTGTGACACTGTGGAAGGCACTTTAAAAGACCTCTCAAGAGGCATGACCAGGGAAGTGCAGGATCTGGAAAATATGTGGAACAAAGAACTGTTCATCCACTGAGATCTCTCAAGTGCTGTGAGGTATGGGTGCTGTGAAAGATGTTGG
This sequence comes from Rhabdomys pumilio, assembly GCA_030674055.1. NCBI lineage: Eukaryota > Metazoa > Chordata > Mammalia > Rodentia > Muridae > Rhabdomys > Rhabdomys pumilio. Next base: position 46,347,799 of record JANHMN010000016.1, read on the forward strand.
GGGTTTAAATGCTTGATGTCCTTGTAGAAACCTAATGAACAATCCAGTGAGCCCAGAGAAGGGGACAGAGAGTGGGGGATGAAAGTTGGAAACAATCACATAGCAGGAAAGGGCTGGGAATTGGACACCAACAAGAGGCTGATGAGGGATGGACCCTGACCAGGTTTCATTTCTGTTGCTGTGATGAATTATCCTGACAAGAAGCAACATAGGAGAGAAAGGGTTTGTTTTATAGTTCATCATACAAAGAAAGTCACAGTAGCAGGGGCCTAAAGTAACTAGTCATGTCCATGGTCGTTAACAGAGGGAAATAGGTGCATACAAGCTTGCTTGTTTGTTTGTGTTTAGCTCAGTTTTTTCATTCTTACCCAGTTTAGGACTCCCTGCTTACAGCTTGATGCCATCTACTGTGGCCAGAGTCTTCCATATCAGTTAACATAAAGACAACCCGACACTGGGCAACTCAATGTAAATAATACCTCCTTGAGACTGTCTTCCCAGTGGTTCTAGGTTATGTTAAGTAGACTATTAAAGCCAACTGTCACAGGCTCTAAAGAAGGAAAATTCTTTTCGACTGCTAGACTAAGAGTGGTCCAAAATGTTAACTTCCTCATCTATACAACAGACTTTAATGAGAATGAAATGAAATCACATGCAAGTATAGTTATGGGCACGTTGTGGCCTTGCAGATTGTGATAACACCATGGTAGGCTGGCCCCTGCCTTAGCAAGGTCTGGCTAGATAATGTCTAAAGTGTGACTATCTCTCAACCGTTCCCTGACAGCTAGTTTCCTATGCCCTCTGTCATCTTAGGAATTGTGGGATATCCCAGGAAGCCCCCATCTAAGTGCAAAGTCACTTGTCTGTTGTGAAGCATGTTGAACATGGCTTGTGAAGAAATTTCCCTTGGTCCAAACCAAAAGAGATGAAAGCAAAGTAGGAGGAGAATTGGAAACAGTGGCCTAGAACCCTTCATTCTGTGATTGCATCTTTCAGGTGGCTTCCGGTTTCCTTCCTTATGAAAATGCTCTGTGATGGCGGAGTGGTAATGGGTTGAGCAGTATTTTTTAAAATGGTGTGTTACTCATGAGAGGAATGGTTAGCGGTCTTTTGTCAGAATCTGTAGGCCCGTGGAATCGTAGAACTTGGAAAACAATGTGAGATTCTCTTTCTGACCCAAAGGCTGCTAATAGATTGTAAATGGGAGCCTAAGGAAGAGAGAATACTATGGGGAGTCAAGAGAGAACTGGCCACTTTCCTCCTGTGTAGAGGAAAATGCCCTGACAAAGGCAGTGTCTGACAAGCTGCTCTCAGGGGTGGACTCTAGGGAAGGGGTGACTGCACGGGGGCCTTACTGCAGCACTACATAGTTAGTGTAACCACAGCCATCGCCCAGCTGAAAATATCCAGGCTGCCTCTGGGAAGCTGTGAATAAGTAGTGTGGTGCCTCTTCCTGCACAGCCATTGCTGACACCTCTGGGAGCTTCCCATGCAACCTTGTTGGCTTTGTTCTCATCTGATTCCTTTCTCTGATGCTCAAAGCCAAAACCTTCAGATAGACTCCATGTTAACTTGGGTCAGGACCTATCTAATGCATAAGGCCCTCTGGTTGTATGTGGCAGACACTCAACTTGAGAGAACTTTGTTTTCACAAGCTTATTTCAGAAGCCAGGGCTGGGGCCCGCTCACCACCTCTCCACATTCTTCCCATCCTAGGGGGTAGATTCTGATATCAATAACCCTCCTTCCTCTTATATCCCTGCCTGCATTCAGAGGAGACAGTGCTGGTTGGCCTTTTTGAGTTGTGCTATCTGTTTGTAAGGGACTTGAGGAGAAAGCGTCTCTCAGCCCACATGGAAAGGTCAATGCTCTCCCAAGACCAAGGAAAGCAAACAATGGATAACAACATTCCATGTCTGGAGCTGGTTTCTGTCTGTTGCTCCATTAATACTGTGTACTCCCTACTGGCTCAGGCCAGTAATTAAAGGATGACTTTGTTTCATTAATGAGTTGAAATAAACAGGCCTGGCTCTTGCTGACACAAACAGGTCAGGGGCGGCCTGTGCTCCTGGGCACCACTATGCTCCATTTCCTGGGCAGTTTACCAGAGCCGAGAGTCACTTTCCCACAAGCATGCACTTAAAGGGCACTTCTTTCAGGCCCTGTGGGTCTGGATGGGACCTGGAATTTGCATTTGCACACAGTCCCCTGGGCCTCAGGTGACTGTCACAGATTGTCAGCTGGCTGCTCTGGGGAAAAGCATGTCTTGCTCGGTGTTTTGCTCCTCTCCTGCCCAGCAGTCTCATCTCCCCTTCAGACTGCACATTTTGAAAAGGAACAGTTAAATGTACAAAGTGAACTATTTCAGGGCATGGAGGAGTGAATGCTTTTGCTTAGGGAAGCACAATCCTTTGATGCTGGAGCCCCTGTTTTGTTCGCTCTCTACCTTCTCCCGGGGAAAGGGATACTGCGGTTGGTCAAAGCTCTGTGTATGGCTTCCCTACCCGCTCCCTACCAGATTCAAGGCGCACTGTTACTGCAGGAGCCTGTGATAACTCCAGCTATTAGTATTACTTTATTTTAAGTCTCGGGGTTTAAAATAGCTGCAGGGCTGCACCTGGAATAAAAATGAATTAAAAAGAAAATCACGGAGTGGAATTTAAATAGCGCCTCAGGGACAGGCTTGTTCATCTGATGCCATCAGTTAGACCCACAGGTTCTCCCTCTTCCTGAAAGCCTTGCAGAGTGCCACTCACGTGAGCAGACACGTGTTTTTGCCATCCTTTCTTCTCCAGGGCTTAAAAATATCTTCGTGAAGGAATGCTTGTCGATTTTCTCTAGTCATTTATCGAGTCTGTGGTTGAATACGGAGCAGCTAACAAGGACCAGGTGCCTTCAAGGGGTCCAGAACTGCAATGCTTGATGCCAGACTGCAAAGTGTAGTGGGATGCGGTCCCCATGCCCAAGAGCACAAATGGCCCCTGGAGATGTGATGGCTCCTATGACCGCTGTGCGCTTGGGAATGACTCTGCAGTTGAGGCTCCTACTGAATTCTTCAGTGGGTAAAGGGACCGTGATGCTCATGGCAGAGGAAGCTGCACATGCGCAAAGGGCAGGCAAGTTGAGAAGCAAACCGAATGAGAGGCGCGTGTGAGAAAGCCATAGGAAATGGAGTAGGGAAACCTGGTGGGCAAATCAAGAGTAGACTTGGGTGTGCATGGCATTGTCTCAGTGTTCAGGAGGTGAAAATGCACAGGGTGTTGGGGGCAGCAGTGGGCCTGGCTCTTCTTTTTTAAAACGACCCCTTTGCTGGTTGAATAGAAACTGCATTAGAAGAGACTTGGCATTAATGAGGGGACCTGTTTGATTGTGATGACGGCTATTCGGGTGAGGCTGGGGGACTGGGTGTGAGAAACTAATAGGAAAGTTCTTTAAGCTGGATTTACTCTGGAGGCAGAAACGGCTGGATCGTGAGTTCAAGGCCAGTGTGGGCTACAGAATAAGACCTTATCATAAGGAAAATGGAGGTATTTAGAAGTACAAGAAAACATGGGACGTGGTGGTAGGCTAGAGTAGAGTGGCCAAAGAAATAGCAGGAGAAAATTTAAAGGAGGTTGTTGGAAATCTTAAAAAGTAACCCCCTAGGTGTGCCAATAATGAGGCCCTTTTAGCCTCACTCTGAAACTGAATAGTTTTAAAAGTTCCGCCATGGATGGGAGACTCGGATGGCCTTGGTTGACAAGATCATGGTAAGAAAGAAGCTGAGGTCTTATTCAACCGTGAAGAGCAAACTGTAGAATTAAACAACTTGTCTGTAATCCTCGGGGCTCTCCTTTTTTACCCACTTTGCCCATTACTTTCCTCCCACAATCATGAAGGTAAAAGACAACTCCTGAGATGCAATGGCTGATAAATCTGGAAGAGAGGAGAATAATTAGGGAATTTGTTAATTATTACCCCATTAGCAATTCTGTTACAGAGTCCAAATGGTAGTTTACAACACCAATTTAGGCCTTATCGGATAAGAGGTATTGACTCAGTATGAGTCCCTGGAGAGACATGCTAGTGAAATTCAAACTTATTTGTGAATGTAAACCCAAAGGCATATAGGATTGTAATCAAGGCACAGCCTAGTATGTGAAGTCAGTGGAAGTTTGACAATAGACAGCAGATTTTCTGAGCATCTCAGATTTTGTTCTTCCTCCCAAACCTGCACTGAGATGAAGAAGGAAATAAGACAGCACCACACTAATTACAGGTGTGGTGTATTGCACACTTGGATGGCACCTGACCCTGTGGTACGTATGCTTCAAGAATAAGCTCATTTAACCCTATAGTTAACAAGGGAGGGGCTGTCAGTGTGCTCATTTTGGTACTAAGGAGTATGGCACATAACTGGTCACTAAACTGGTTCAAGGATGTCATAACAACTGGACATAGGTGGACTTGGCATGACTCAAGATCCAGGCTTGGGTTTAGTTCATTCTTGAGTGCCTTGGCCCTTAGCTGTTTACCAGCAAAAAGGAGGTAATACTTTAAACATACCTCCCAGATGCTCTTCAGCTACAAAAGTAAACCAGTCAATTCCTCTTGTTGCATGCTTCTTTTGCCCCTGCCTTCACCACTCCAAGCAATGTACTCTAAGCAGGGTGAGAGCTGGCTGCTTGGCCCTTTGTAGTGCACCAGTAGTGTGTGGAAATCTCAACACAGATTTCCCTCTCCTCCAAGTTTCCCACCCTGCCTCTTGTAGTGAGGGAGTACACTTTCTCTTGAATATACTCTATACACTCTACATTGCTCTTTGTTTTTCTGGTTGGAAATATACTTTTTCATATATATATATATATATATATATATATATATATATATATATATATACACACATATATATATGAATGAATGCTCTGTTTTCATGCACATCAGAAGGAGAAATTTATCCCATTACAGATGGTTGTGAGCCACCACATGATTGCTGGGAATTGAACTCAGGACCTCTGGAAGAGTATAGCCAGTTCTCTTAACTCTCCAGCCCATGTACTTTTGTTTAAACCTTCTGCTTTTAGCATGTCAAATAGTAAAGATAATTGTCTGAAAGCGTTTTATTCTTGCCAGAACAATTTCTAATGGACCCTAATGATAGTAACATTGGGAAATATCTAAAACCAGGGGCTAGAGAGATGGTTCAGTAGTTAAGAGCATTGGCTGCTCTTGTAGAAGACCTGGGTTCATTCCTGCACCTATGTGGCAGCTTACAAGCTATCTGTAACTCTAGTTCTAAGATATCTAGCACCGTCTTCTGGCTTCTGCAGAAATGCATATGGTATACATCCATACATGTGGGAAAACACTCAAACACATGAAATAAAAATAAATAAATCTTTTTTTTGTTTTGTTTTAAGGAAAGAAATATATAGAGATCCTGTTTTTAAACATGGAAGAGCTTATTGGGAGTGTCCCCAAACCACCCCAAGTATTAAACCAAGAGGGGCCTAATGGCAAGATCTGGTTATTTTAAAAAATGGCAATTATTGACTTACTGTAGACAAAACAATGACTGTACAGAAGAATTGCTATGGTGAGCTGGATCCACATTCATGCAGTTAAATTGCATAGTGATTCCCACTGGCTCTTGCTGCAGCTCTTTACTTAGGCTGGGTGAACTGGGCATTGGGTTAGACACTTTTACATGGGTATTCTTCACAACAAAGGAGCCAGCTACAGTAGAGAAGCAACTCCTCCTGGGCGGTGGCACTTGCGGTTGGTAGTCAGCATGATTCTGGAGTTGGATCGTCTCTAGAGGCTGAGATGTACAGTATCCTTGTCGTCTTCTGACACTGAACATTCTTTAGACATACGCTTTTAAGTGTGATTATGCATGTCTGCAATCCTAGCATCCTGGAGACTAAGGCAGGAGGATCTTGAATTTATGGCAAGCCTGGGCTACATAGGTCTAGACCAACCTAGGCTATGTGAGGAGACGCTGTCTCAAAACTCAAAGACCAAAATCCAAAACCAAATCTCCCAAATCAGTGTTTTTAGTTTTATTATTTTTCAAATCACCACTTTATTGTTATTATTGTTAGCTGTTTCTTTTTAAACTGGCTTGAATTTATCTGTCTTAAGAGTCAGGAGAGAGTGCCTCATTTGGTTTTCTGGAGTTTGGTTGATGAATCCGTTATTTTTTTTTTCCCAGGGCTTTCTGAAACTATAAGACTATCTCCTCCTAACATTGTTATTTGTCTTGTAGACTTCTAATTTCCTTAACTCATCTTCAGGAAGGAGCCCTTTCTCTCCTGTGATGATTTTGACTGCCCTTCTTGAGACCTTTCTGATCCCATTATCTTTACCAAGAACTGAGCTCAAAAGAGACATTCATCATGGTATACCGCCATCTTATTCCAACAGTTTCTTAGGGTAGAATGAGACAAGGCTTAGTATGGGGTCAGTGAGCCTCATTAGATAGGAGAATGTCTACTATCTGAGATTGGGATGAAGGATGAATCAGAAAGGCTATTGACTAGAAGGATCAGGATGGCCCAGGATTCTATCAAGGGTGTCAAGGGTGATTTGGGCTGTGTGATTAGCTATATCGAGAGACTCAGTTGGGAGCAAAGTAGGACCAGAACAGCTTAGAGGGTTGACTAAGGTCAATGAAGAAGGATGGATCACATTAGAGGCAAGAAGGAGTCTTATTTTGGGGGTGATCTGATTTCCTTATTTGACCTTGAATGTTGTTCTCTGAACTGGCCCCATACCACTTACCTCCTGAATGAGTCCCTGTGTATAGTTATGTTACCTCTTTAATTGTGCAATTAGGTAGTTCAGTTCTGCCAGACTGAACAGTGCAGATGAGAGGGAGAGGGATACGTGGACGTTAATATCTCCTCTTCCCCCAGCTTCCAAAAAACCATACACTTTTCCAGCTGATTTTCTTTTTTATGCTAAGAGTTAGCCCACATGACCCTAATGCACTTAGAATCACCCCATTTTGATCTTTAGTCTGTAGATTTTAATCCATATCTTCCTGAGGACTTATGTAGAAATTGGATTTCTTTAAGGCAGATGGTTTACATAATAAAATTTAGATAACCAATATCATCTACATTACATTTTATAATTATAAAATACATTGAAACACATTTTTTTCATCTCATGCACTAAACTTCAAGGCTAGCACAGAACGGCTGATCAACTGCCATCTGAGTGTACAGCCCCTTTGTTTTTATAGAGGATGCCTCCCAAAGGTGAAATGGCTTGGATAGATTCCCATCATGTAAGTGTTTAGCCAGTACTCTTCTTCATAGTCTATCCTTTTCCTAGTATATTGTGTCAATTGCAGTTAGAATAGTGTGAATCGTCCCTCCTTAGTGATAGTCTAGTAACTTACAAACGACTCCTGGATGTGACAGGAGTGAGTTGCCCTCATTATCACTGTCAGATGGGGAAGCATCCCATGATCCTTCCCAACATGACCCACTGACTGTCCAAGACGGCACTGCCCAACCTCTGGGAGAACACTGGTATTTAATGCCCATGGGAGGACCTCCAGTCTTCTTTAAGACTTGGTAGTACAAAGGATGTATAATCTCAAGCAGCCATTCATCAAGGAGGCAGAGTCCTCGGTGGTGTATAGTTACTACCTGGCTTGACCTATGGTTGATCTGTATTGTGTATTGGTGGAAATAGTCAGGCCAACTTTGGAGGCTGAGAGCACATTGAAAGTGCTGGGGTTTTTAATGAAATTTACTTAAATCTAAATTACAAATAATCATAGGTAGAGAGGCAGAGGAATATGTGGAGGTTAATATCACATTGGACTGCAAAGACAGTCCTTGAAATGTTTGCTTATTACAATTACCACTGTCCTTTTTTTTTTCTGAGGATCTTCTAAAGTTTCTTTGGGGTCTAGCGTCAGGAAGAATTATGGTTCATTATTTCTTTCTATCCCATCTTCTCTCTCTTCCTCCCCCCCCCCCCCCGCCCCTCCATGTTCTATCCCCTACCCTCCATGTTTGTTCTCCTTCCTTTTCTAAGTAAGACGAATACTCGGTCAGGTTTGTTGCTTGGGCACTTACAGCTAAATTAATTCATCATTGACTCATGAGTAGAAGCCACATACCTAAGTGAATAGAAAGTCTGCGCTGCACATTTTAAGGTTTCTTTTTGCTCCTCTTTCATGGTCCTCCATCTCCCCTTCCCTTTGCTTTCTCAGCCATTTGCAGGTTGCACTGTCTTGATGAGTTTTTGGGTAATGTTTTAATCAACCTTTAGCCCTTTCTGGAACGCAGCAGGATGCAAATGGATAGCTGGCAGTTTACATGTCTCTGTCCTGAAATACAGAAATGAGGTGATGGAACACAGTTTGTAGCCGATACTTTCTCTTCTCAAAACACACGAGTCACTGGTTCAGTCTTGGATTGCACAGTGAGGAGCTGCTTGGGCCTCTGGAGGATGGCCTCCTCCTTCCCCACCTGACCTGAGCAATGGTCACTTTTCTGTGACTGATACCCCTTTGCAAATGTCCTTCCCCTACACACCTGTGAATCACTCTCTGTGCTGTGGCTGCCTGTCATGGAAGCCTGAATAGTTGGATCATTAGAGGAATCCAGCTGCTTTATTATTATCTTTCCACGCTCTTGTGCTCCACTTACTTCTTCATGGTGTTTACCTTAAAGCCCCTCAAGATCGTTTTCCTATGGAAAGGCAAACAGATTCAGAATCTTGCGTTCTTATGCAGTCTGTGAGCGGTAAATGATCTTCCCCGAGCAGTAGATTCATCTTTTCTTGTTTGTTTCTCCCTCAGACCTATTTCGAAAGTCCTTTCACACATTGGCAATTTTTGAGCCCTTGGCCCATCTGCCCTTCTGACAGATCGCTCAGCCTCCTGCTGGAAGATGGTGTGCCTTTGTGCTTGGGGGCCCTCCCCATACTCCCAGCTGTCTTGTTCACGCTTTTGTTCTGAGTCAGCTGTCGGGGTGCCTGTGTGGCCTCCTTTAGATGTCTCCCCTTTCCCTTCTCTACGATTACATCTGATCATTCTGCTGAAATGGTACCCTGCTTTCATCTTCTTTCTTGCACAAATATTTACTGTCGACATGACATTCTGTTTCTGCTTCTCACCAGTAAAGCTTTCTGCTTATTTTTCTAAGCCTAGGTACCCACCCTGGACCTGACATTGTCTTTTATTCTTTGTTGCAGTCTTCGTTATTCTAGTTTTCTTGGTTATTCTTCGTTATTTTAGTTTTGCTTGCTGACTCCTTACCCAGTTCTCACACAGATAAGTAGTTTGTCTGTAAAGAAAAAAAATATTTTAAAATTTTATTTATTTATTTATTTATTTATTTATTTATTTATTTATTCATTCATTCATTCATTCATATGAGTACATTGTCACCCTCTTCAGACACACCAAAAAAGAGAGATTTCAAAACATTTTTTAATTAATTAATTAATTAATTAATATAAAGTACACTGTTGCTCTTTTCAGACACACCAGAAGAGGGTATCAGATCCCATTACAGATGATTGTGAGCCACCATGTAGGTGCTGGGAATTGAATCAGGACCTCTGGAAGAGCAGTCAGTGCTCTTAACCACTGACCCATCTCTCCAGTCCCTCCACCCCACCTCAAAAGAGATTTTAAAGAATTAAGAGCTAGAAAGAACCCTCTTTTTCTTACCCTGCCCCCAGAGCCTGTTACACTTGTCTTCATCTTTTCACATTTGCACACACCACTGGCTGCACACATCCCTGGTTGCACACACCCCTGGCTGCACACACCCTTTGCTGCACACACCTCTTACTGCACATACCTCTTACTGCACACACCCCTCGATGCACACAGCCCTCACTGCATACATCCCTAGTTGCACACACCCCTGGCTGCACACACCCCTTGCTGCACATACCCCTGACTGGACACACCCTTGTTACACACACCCCTGGCTGCACACACCCCTGGCTGCACACACCCCTGGCT
>JANHMN010000016.1:46362686-46398051 GCA_030674055.1 Rhabdomys pumilio
CTCTGCCTTCCTCTCTCTCTCTCTCTCTCTCTCTCTCTCTCTCTCTCTCTCTCTGTTTCTCCCTCCCTCCCTCCCTCCCTCCCCACCCCTCTCTTGGGTATGGTTCTTATTTTTCTTTCCTGGGTTAAAAATGTCCTTCACAAAGGGAAATCCTGAGGTGCTTGGGTGCGGCAGCTGCACCTGCAGCCCCAGCCCCAGTGGCAGGGCAAAGTGGGCAGCAGAAGGAAACAGGCAGTGAGGCTAGGAAGGAAGGAGAGCAAGTTAAGACTAAGGGGAGAAATAAATGTGTCAGCTTTACTAGATGGACATCTGAACTTGCTGTGGCTGTGTACAGCAGACAACATGCACAACGATGTTTCTCTTTCCTTCTCTCCGATTCGTTATTGGAAGAGCAAGGGAAGAGGTCTCATTGAAAGGCAGAGAGGTCTTCAGTGCAGGGCTGGTCCAGAATACATGCTCGGATCTGGAGGTGTGTTTTCCCTGCAGGATGCCAAAGGAAAGTCGTTACGAATCTATAATAAAAGTCACACCTTACTACCCATCAGAGTTTTGATTTTAGTAACTCTAAGAGGGTAGGAAATCGATTTGACAGGTAGCAAAGGTTGTTAGGTTTAATTAATTTTTAAAGTTAGCTTATAGTGATGTGCTACATTCTATCATTTTCACACATGCATAATTATATTCTGTTCATATTCATCTCCTTCCCCATCATCCCCCATTTCTCCCATCTTCCTCCTCCTTCTCTTCTTGCTCCCATAAATAGCTCTCCTTCTGGCTTTCATGACATATGTATTTCATTACCCCCTTTCCCCCTTCCCTTATGATTTTTTCCTTCCTTCCAGTTTTCACAAAGATTCTTCTGTTTGATATTTCTACCCATGAAGGTCAGAAGTCAGCAGACAGAGACTTCTTAGTAGTGGTGGCTACAGAGGACTTAGAGTAGAAAACTTGACACGAGCCCCAAGTTGACTTCCCAGCTGTCTGGAGACCATAAGCAAGTTTACTTCTTTCTCCAAACTGTGAGTGGTGGTCCTGCCTACTCTAGGGTAGTGTAGAGATAAGTTGACAGAGATAGAAGGGGTGAAGGCATTTCCAAAAAAGTGGTCTCCAAATCCAATTTACAGTGATCAGCAGCACTAGAGTTCTAGTTTAGGGTCCTTGAGGGCCAAGATCTCCCTCTCTTGCTGATCACAACCACTTGAATCCAGAGAACACAAGTTTTTCTAAGGAATACATGCCTTTTAGTTTGATATCCAGAGTCTTGGACCTAAAGCAAGGACCCAACAGGAGACCTCTGAAGCTGACCAGTATACAGAGTGTTTGGTTAGGATGTTCAGTGGAAAGAGGCAGAGATGACTGAAAGATGCATTTGGAGTTCAGGAAGAGCCTCTCCATCTTACATGTTACGTCTTTTAAAAGGAGGGCAATGGACCCAGGCTCCAAATTAAGTCCTTCATAAGTAGGGATTACAAGTTGAGCCAGGGTCAAGCCTGAGCTCCCTGCCTGACCTCACAGGTACTGCCTGGGGAACAGCCACTGGAATATCTTGCCCACCAAGAGCAAGCTCCTCAGGGGTACAAAGCAAAGCATGGAAGAAAATCCCCAGGGAACACTATTTATTTTGCTTCCAGCTCTCTTACAGTGCAAATTGTGATCAGTCTGTTGTATAACCCCAATTTTACCTTCATTTGTTCTAAGGTATGGTGGGTGTGCCCTCACCAGGTGCAGAACACTTATCTGTGAACAGACGCCAAGCAAACACAGGCTCCTTGCAATCCAACTCGATAGTAGAGCTCTTCTTACTTGTATAATCTTACAGCTAAAAAAATATTATTGTGTGTATGCATAGTATATCTGTGGGGTGGGGGAGGGTGTGTAGGTCAGAGGACAGCTGTGGAGTTGGGTCTCTCCTTACACCTTGACATGAGTTTTGGGGATCAAACCTCAGGTTTCTTTTTTTTTTTTCTTTTTTGACATCTATTATTTGAAAAAATGAAGGAATATTTTTTTTCTTGGATATTTTATTTACATTTTAGATTTATCCCCTTTCACCATTTCCCTCCCCCCCCCCAGAAACCCCTTATCCCATGCCCCCTCCTCCTGCTTCTATGAGGATGTGCCCCCACCCACCTACCCACTCCCACCTCCTCCTCGAATTCCCCTACACGGGGGCATCCAGCCTTCACAGGACCAAGGACCTCCTCTCCCACCTTTCTAAGCTAGCTTTAAAAGGGCATTTAAGCCCCACCCCTCTCCCTAGCCATCTTACTGTAATGTCACAGTTTTATTATCACTAGATGGGGAAACTATTTGGTTCTTCCTCCCTTCAAGGATAACATGGTGAGAAATGTCTTTCCCTTTTGTGGACTCTTATGATCCCTTAGAAGATGAGAGATGCCACACTTGTCCGCTGGCATTACTGTATGCTGGCAGCCCATACAAGTGAGTGGAGAAAGCATCCAAATTCCGAGGCTGAGTGCAGCATGTGGGTAACAGTGGAGGTTGAAGGAGACCTTGTGCCTTTGCTGGGGCAAGTTTCAGTTCCTCGAATAGAGTGAAGGAAGTTCAAGTTAATATTTGGTTTTAGGAAGGTGTATAAAACCAAAGAAAGGAAACTCCCAGGGCAAGCTCAGAGGAGCAGAGGGTATGCAGCCTGCAGCTTCTGCCCTGCAGGTGCCTTTCTTTATTTGTTTCTCTCAGCTTCTTCAGGCATTAACTGTTTCTCGCTGTGGTTCTCTCCCTCCCCAGAGAATAGTGGCATGCTTACTTGTGAGCACATTTGGCTCAGGGGCTGGTGGGTCCCAGATGCTTAAGGGTTATTATGAAGCACTCAGCAGAGGCTAAAGCAGTGGCTACCTGCAGAGCTGGGGCTGGTGAGCAGGGGAGTGTTTCCTTAGCAAACAGACTTGGCCTTGTCTTTGGTTTCTGTGGGGGACCAATTCCTCTGCTCATTCACTTTATCTTGTGTCAAGAGAGGCAATTCACAAAGCACCAGGCCAAGAGCAGGAATGAAATTAGAGTGGGTATTTGGCTGCCAAACCCGAGGCAGGCAGGCAGGCAGGCAAGCAAGCAGGCGGAAGAGTGGAGAGGGAACAGGAGCGCAGGGAACAGGCTGACCTTTGCTCCAGATTTCCAGCAATCTGAAGATGGTCCAGCCACAGCCTGTTACCATTAACCTCCAGATGCTAATGGTGGCTGGTTTGCATTCCTGTTAACCTTTGCTGGCTTGGTGTCTGCTGCTGACAGAAGCACAGACATGTCTTTTCTAGTTGATTAAAAAAAAAAAAAAATTAAGTGCAGTGAACCCCTAACATTTGCACTGCAGCCAAAGGTGAATGAATACTTTTGACTAGCCTTCAGGCATAAGGGACTTGGGAAAGAGGATTAATTTTTTTTTTTTATGGGTCGATTTAACATTTACCAGGCACAGTGCTAGGCTGGCAATGAATAGCCTGGTTTGTGTGTGTATATGTGTCTGTGTGTGTCTGTGTGTGTCTGTGTGTGTGTGTCTGTGTCTGTATCTGTATGTCTGTGTGTGTGTGACTGTGTGTGTGTGTATCTGTGTGTGTCTGTGTGTGTATGTCTATGTGTGTTTGTGAAACTGGAGGATGATGTCAGGTGTCTTCTATCACTCACCTTCTTATTTGTTTGAGAGGAAGTCTCGCTGACCCTAGCACTCATCATTTGGTTAGACTGGCTGACCAGTGAGCACCCTCCTGTCTTCAGCTCCTAACACTGGGACTTGAGGCGCACGCCTCACTTCTTATACAGGTGCTGGGGATCCTCATGCTTGTAGAGCAAGCTTTTTATTCATTGAGGCACCGTCTTAGGCTCCTGGTTATCCCTTTAAAGTCATTTTAAAAAGGAACTCTGAACGATTTCCGAGCAGCTGGAGAGAGTAGGATCATTACATACACACGGATGTACTAACATTGGGGAGTCTTCACTAGGAGTTTATTCTTAAGCTTCTTTAATTTATATGAATTAGCCCCTCCCCCCTGTAGTTCTTATCTCACAAATCCAGTGTACATGGTGACCAGCCTCAGGATCAGGATGATATGAACTTTTCTAGAACATATTAGAGGGGAAATATCTGGGAAACCAGTTAATGCAGCAAGAAGAGGACCAGATGTTCATAGCCCTTGGCCACCCTCCACTTGCAGGTGTTCCATTCCCGTACTCTTTCAGGATTCATTTACTTATTTATCTCTAAGAAAGTCATTGGAGCCTGAGCGAAGCTGAAAAGACTTTATTCTTCAAGAAGACACTGGCCTGCTCCAGATCTCCTTCCGGCTTACCTGGCTCATACACATCTGTAATTGCCAAGACAGGTGGGCTTTGGGCTCCAGGGGATGGAGATGAAGGGCTGCTCCTGGGAGGGGTGGGTGAGAGGACTTGCCACTTAGAGAAGGGCTTCTTCACTGTCACTTTCGGGTTCAAGAGCAAGCCAGTTTCTTCTTCTTGTGGTGTGGCCTTTTGCTTCCCAGTGTTACTGGTAGGTTCCAGAATGACACTTCTTGTGTTCGAGAACACCCTGGTGGTGAGGATGAAATGCCATCTTCCAGACAGCCATTCGGTTCCCTTGGACATCTTTAGCTTTTGCCATGTCTGGTTCCCTCCTTCTTAGCGTCCTCAAGGTTTCTTCCTTCTTCACTCTGAGCAGGGTAGGAAAATCCCACCTGATCATCCCCTTTTGAATCCCTGCAGAATTTTCACCAGCAGATTTTGTTCACACAGTAGCTTCCTTGATTTTTTTTTTTTACATTCACCATTAATGTTGAACACAGTTTACATCAAAACCACAATCTCTAATTCTTAGAGGAACCATTAGGAGGAAGTGAGAAGCAGGACCACTCTCTTTGGAATGTATGTGCTTTTCTTGGCCAGAGCTCAACGACCTGTTCTTCTGATGCTGGTGCCTGCTGCAGCTGCCAAACATATAAACCAGATGGAAAAGCAGGTGGTCCAGTTAGGTTCTCCCTAGCCACCTTTAGAGCGCAGCAGCCTCCAGTGATAATGAATATATTCTTGGCCAAATGCTGATAGTCCTCAGGTAGAATGACAGTTCTTATTGGATGGGCTCTTGGTGTTGGAGAAATGAGTGAGGGAGAAGAGGCCATGCAGCCGGTCCACCAGAATGACAGCCGGGATGTTGCAGTTGACAGACTCTGATGAAGTAGTAGGGAAGCGTGAGAGCCCTTGTTCCTCCCCTTGGGCTTTAACACCTTCATACACATCTTCTTCCACCAGATCTTTCAGGTATAAGCTCATATATGTCTCTGGGATGAGCAGCTTATCCCAGTCCCTGATGCTAAGTGGCATCCTGGAGATGGTGGGGAGAAGCTCTGATCTCTAATGTGGAGCAAAGTTACTGCCTTGTATGGCACAGCACAGAGGCTCAGCCTCCCCAGTCTGTCCATCCCACATACCCACTGCCTAGACTCCCTACCAGACTCGCTCTCCTCAGTTTCCCTTTCTCTGTCCATCTCTATATACTCTCTATAGCTTTATTTCCAAACCACATTTTCATTCGATTACATTTTTTGAATCTATAGGATTCCTCGGCCAGCCCAGTCTACTTCTCTTGTTTTTCACCGGCTTCCATTTTGCTTTCCCAGGCTGTGTGGAGCATGTTCCAACTGGGAAAGATGCACTTAACTATGCTCATGATCACGCCACTCTGTTCATGAGATGCTTTGTCCCAGAATCTTCAAGGGAGTTTTGCGGTACCAACTCTGAGATCTGGGCACATTCGAGAGAATCCTCTCCAGCCCAGGAAATGAGCTTATACCTGAAAGATCTGGCAGTATTTGGAGGAGATTGAGATTTAATTAGTATTTCCTTTCATGCCACTGTCAATATGCTTCTGTTACATTTATGGAATTGTGTGGGTATCCTCTGGTGACTAATTACATGAAATTTCTCTTTTCCTTGTAAAGCTCTAATAAATACACATAGCATATAAAGTTGAAACTGGCTGTGCTTCCAAAAGTGAGGTTCTTAATTTGAACAGAGGCTTTTTTTTTCTCCCTTTTTATGAACGTGATGGTTTTGTGTATTTAAGGTTTAATACCGAGAAGGTGATATTTATCGAAAAATATTTTTTTTCCTCTAAGAGATGAGTAATGAAAACACTTTGTTTTTTGAAGGGAGGGATTGAGTCCAGAAAAGCTGCACTGAAAAACAGCAATGATGAAGTCAAATTAGAAGTTATATTTGAATAGCTTCCACTGTGCCTGGAATTTCAACCTTCAGTTAAGTATATTTACTTAACCCAAGATCTCGTTATGTAGATATATGTAAAGGGTAGGGGCTACTCCAGTCTATATGTGGGAAGTACTGGCCCTTTCCTCTATGGTATGAAGGACCCTAATGCATTACTGGGCATCTTCCAAATCTGTCATCAAGACTACATGGGAACACCAACACAGAAAGAAAATTATTCAGACGCATACTTTGAAGACTTGTCCAATGAGAAACAGACCCAATGAGAAATGGATGCTGACTGGAAAAATGCCCTGTTTATCACTGCACAGTAAAAGTTTGGCAAAGGCCCCAGGGAAAGAAGAGTAAAGGCTCATGTTTAATGGGCATAGAGTATCAGTTTGGGAAGAGGCAAAGTTCTAGACAGATGATGCTGATGCTGTCATGGCAAAGAGAGTACTCGATATCACAGACCTATGTGCTGCAAAATGGCTAGAGGTCTGTGATAGCCAAGCACAATGAAGATGGCTTCATCACATCTCGTCATTGGTTTGAAGGGGCAAAATCTCAAAATGGCGGTACTTCCTCAGAATAAGTAGATCAGAGCAGATTTGTACATTTTATATCCTGCCTCTGGTTCTTGCCTGCTTTCTGTTTCGCCTCTGTCTTGAGGTAAACAGAGTCCTCACATGTCCCCAACTGAGTGTCTACCCAAGTAGAGGGGACCAAGCTACCACACACAAACCCTCTGAAACCACAACAGATCTTTCTCAAGTTGTTCACACCAGGCGTTTTGGTCACATTGTACAAAAATAACTGATATATCATGTGTCCAAAGAATATCATCTGGCCTTAAATAGTTGGAAGGTCTGCTACATTTCCCAGGGTGAGGGAGTGAACTTTGATGATGCAGCACTAAGTAAACCAGCCTTGGAAGGGAAAATATCACAAGATTCCTCTTAAGTGACATTCCTAGAGGAGGCAAATTCATGGAGATTCAAAAGAGAATGGTGGTTGGGGAAGGGAGAATGGAGAGTTATTCTCTAGTATGTAGAGAATTTGCTTAACGCCACTGAATCCTACATTTAAAAAATGGTCAAGTCGGTAGATTCCATGTCATGCATGCTTTACCACAATAGAGAAAAAAACCCTGGCAGCCTGCAAGGAACCAACAAAGCTGCATCCTGTCCCAGCCCAGTGCTCTTCTGGTTAGTGTTAAATGTGGCATAAGATAGGAGAACCAGAAAAGACTGTCCTGACAGATGCCCACCATTATGGCATGCCAGGGAGCAAACGGCAGCCTGATAGAGACTTGACCTCTGGGCACAGAAGACGCAAACATAAATGCCAGCCTGGAAAAGGGATTAATGATTTAAATGGTCTGAGGGAAAGAAAATGCTATTAGTGTTAGCTTGGCTTACTGAGAAGGCTCCATTAATTCACATATAGGAGTTCCAGGGGGAGAGATGCTGTCCTAATTATGTCTTGGGTAATTTGGTCATTTAAATGGCTAGCCAATTTGCAACCAGGCTCTTCCTAGAGGTATTACAGCTTTATGCAGTGCCATTCCCTCCTGCCAGGAGCCAGGCTGCTCTTTGGATGTGTACGTCATTGTGGGGGAACTTCAGCTTGTCTTTGCCAATTGCTATCCCTTCTGCTCTTCAATCATGTGACCTTGTAGCTTCTCTGTCGCATTGGAAATGTGTCTAGCTGGAGTAATTACCTGTGTTGGCAGGATTGTGTAGCCTCTAGAAGGTACAAGGCCAAGTACCATGTTTGAAGTGTCTGCCATGAACAGTAGTGATGAGTGAAGAACAAACAGGTATTCTTCAATGTAAGAGACAACTTTCCAGATCTCATCCTTGTGAGATATTCCTGTGGGAACTTGGTTCACACAGTGTCCTGCTATCTAGGTAGGACCTGTCTTCCTACCTCAGAGAGTACTTTCCATATTTCGGTAGCTCTGGACTTATTACACTTCACTGTGCAGAGAGGGGAGCCCACCAACTCATAGATAAAATCTAAGCCGCCCTTGCTATTGCTTCCTTCAGGCCATCTGAAATGCACCATTAGCCTTTGGTAGACAGAGATCTTTAGAATCAATGACTTCTGCTCTTTACCTATTTCCAATTCTCACTGCCTAATGGGAGCAAAGCCGCTAAGGAAATCTTAATATTTAGAAAAATATAATGTATTTCCTAAACCAAGGAGAGGAAAAAAAGTAAAAAAATATTTATTGAAGGGTCTCCTTCAATGTTAATAATAGACAAAAAGTACAATTTTTTATGTTGCAGGCACTGTGCTAAGTCCACAGAACACGTTCTTTCTTTCAGTCTTTGCAGTAACCCCATGAGTGTGGGAGTATGGGTCTTATTGCCACTTTACAAATGAGAGAAATGAAAGGTTTGTTGCTGTCTTTCAGATTACACAACCAGTAAATCATGGATGCAAGATTCTAGTATTGTCTTTGCATGTGAGTTTCCATACATTCACCACTGCACAGTGCCTTGGGGACTGCAACTTATTATAAATGCTAAATACATAGGGCTGAAGGCCTTTAGTCCAAAGCAGCAGAAAGCCAGATTATATTGTTCTTATAATCAGCTGCAAACTTCTTTTCTTTGTCTGCCCACCCGAGTGATCTTATACACTGTCATGTATTGGAGATTAAAGATGGAAACAGAGGGGAGTGAAAGGAATGAATAATTGGCAGGGAGAAGGGAGCAGAGTCACCCCAGGCAGGATGGCAGTACTCTGATTTTAAGGAACCTGGCCTAAGCCCTTTAGAAACAAGAAAAGTGGATTTGTTCCACTGACTCCATGTACTAGCCAGACCTCTGTCCTCCTCCTTCCTACAGGGCACTGGACACAATCCTTGGTTTGAACCCTTGGAATTGGTACCGCATAAAGCTGTGGCTTTTATGTACATGAAGCCAACCTTCAGAACCACTCAGTGGGTGGGCACTGTTCTTTTATAAATTCATTTCCTGTTGGTGCTGGCCATGGCCTGTGCTTCCTTCTTATGAGCCTGTTCTCCTGTGCTTGCTCTCACCCAAACTGTTCTTACACCGTCCTTTTCCATGTCTAGATCTTAGAATTTTCATAGGCTCTGTTTGCCCACTGTCTCTTGTGATGCCCCTGTTAGGTTGGACTCTCTTCATTTTTTTGTATCACCCTCATTGTATTCTTTATGTTCTGCCAGATGTTGTAAGCATATGTACCCTTGGGCTATTTGAACTAATTTCTTAAGAGTCTTAGAGGCATTGTACTAATCACCTTTTGTCATTGTGATAAAATGCCATGACCAAAAGCAACCTATAGAAGAGTTTATTTTGGTTTATAGCTCCAGGGGGTTACAGTCCATAATGGCAGGGGCAGTGTAGTGGTAGATGGAGTTGGAACCACAGAGAACCTATCTCAACCAAATATTGAAAACAGAGCCAAGTGATAGTAAGGCAAGACTATGAAAACTCAAGTTCCACTCCTGGTGTCATTCATCCTCGAGCAAGGCTGTTCCTTCTCAAGGTTCCTCAGCTTCCCCAAACAGCATCATCAACTGTGGACCACACATTTAAAATACCTGGAACCATTCTAATCACTATGTCCTTTGGATCTGTAAGTCTAGCTGCATCTCACAAATATTGTACTTTACAAATACTGGGTGCTAACTATGTTTGGCCAATGAAACTGGAAGTTAATAGAATTGAATTCATATTGCAGGATTGTTAGCTCTGCTTGATGTCATTCATATTGCCTGGTCCCCTCTAGCTGAAAGTCTAGATAAACCAAACCAAATCAGGAAGAATGAAGATGCCAAGCTGTGACAGAGACAAAACTCTTTTTAACATGCTCATCAGCATTCGGTGATTATCTGTGCTCTTTAATAGATGCACACGGGAGGGGCGTTGGTGGAGGATGCTCTTTGTCTGAATGGAAGGAGGGGATGGATGTGTTTTTGTGGCTGTGTTAATAACACACATGGGACTTGGAGGGGCCAAATCTATGCTATGAGCAGCAGGAAGGAAATTCTGTATCTCAGAAAAGAGTCCTCAGTGTAAATATGTCTTGCTTGTGTCATGTTTACCTAGTTTTGAAAAATTATGGATTATTAGCAGAATTCATTGTTGCAAGTGAACAATGGCCCAGCATCCCTTCCAAACACGAAAGGAAATGAGAGGCCGCAGTATATGGGTACCTGTCACTCCCAGAGCCCACCTTGGCTTTTGTTTCTGGTCTTCTCTAATGATCTTAATTCAGCCGGTTGTAGTTCCCACCCTTCTTCACAAACCTCATTCTTTTTTGTTATGCTCTACTGCCTTTGTGTAATCTCTCGTTTACAACAAGCAGAGTGACTCCAAATTCCAGCTTCCTCATATTTACGCCATATTGATTGGCTTCAAACCATGAGTCAGACTCTGAGAACTGCGGTGACAGCGGGGGCCTTCCTAGACTTCAGTCCACCCTGGTGTCACTCCATCTTTCCCAGACTTCTGCCCGACAAGTGGTCTGTACTGTACAATTGATCCTTCCATTACACTCTACTGCTGTAAGTTATCACGTGCTGGGAATTGATCTTGTTTCCCAGATGGGCTGGGATTTCCTCGGGGGCAGTGGCCCCTTCGCGCTCTCTTCTCTGGTGCAGAGTCCTTTGGACCAAGTTGAGCAAATGCAACAGACTGTTTCTTCCTTTTAGATATTGATTGACTGGCTAAATGGTAGAAAAAAAGGGGATGTTGTTATCTTTATAACTTTGTTCTGAGCAATAATGTTTGAACTGTAGGCAGCTTTGTCTTGATTACCAAAAATCACAATTTTCTGTATTTTTAAGAGAGTAATATTTTTAGGATTCTTTTTTTGGAAAAAAAAAAACATGTTAAAAAGGAAACCTAAAGTGAATTAATTCAGTAAGCACATTGCTTGTTTTACATGCAGTTCCTATGAGGCCATCTTGTTGAAGGTGTGAGTGGCCCAGTATCTCGGTTTTCACTGGATCATCCATCATAGGTTATTTCTTCAGTAGGGTTTCTCTTTTATGACTCCAGCCTCCAGCCCAACACAAGGCTCTCAATATGCTCATCCTATCATAGCTCTTTTTTTTTTTTTTGGAGGGGTCATATTGGTGGAGAGCTACTTCTAACAGATGATCAGTGAACAGTTGTTGAAATCAATAAATAAATGCAGCCTTGGAGGCATGGTTTACTGTGGATAATGTAAATTTGTCAGCAGATTTTTATATAAAAGCTCCTTGTTTTTATGGTCTCTTACTCTTGGTGATATTCTATGACAGAGACCCAATTTCCATCTTCATTTGAAGATGAAGAATCTTTATAATTTCCCCCCAATTTAGCATGAAACAAAAGTTCAGGGCAAAACTAAGACTTGAAAGCAGACTCTTCAATTCTGAAATCATTCTTCATCCACCTTCCTTGTATTGACTAGCACTCCAGTTGAAAGCAGGAATTGTGAGGCTTCAGTGTGGCTTGTAGACCACACTGTCCCGTGAGATGAATGCAGTTTTCCCGGGTGTGGCAAAAGGAAGTTGTTGGAGATATGCTGGAGATATGTTGAAAAATTTCCATCCAGACTTTCCAAACTTGCTTTTTAAGTGAACAGAACCATTCTTACCAACCTTCATATCTTACATGGAGCCCCAATAAGGGCTAAGGAATAGGAAGCTGCTCTAACTGAGGGTGGCCTTGAGCTTTGAACCCCACCCCACTCATTCTTCCCATCACCTATAGCTGCTTCCTTCCAATAACCTCCAAGCCACACCTCCAACTCATCCTCCCTATTTTAAAGATGACAAAGCTTAGTTCCAAGGAGTCTATCTTACTTACCATGCTTAGGGATAGCTGTTGGGAGAGAGGCTAGGCCTCAGTCTCCCAAATCTCTAGCCTTCTTTAAAACTGATCACCTCTGTCCTGTCTGTGCCCCTCAGCACAACATTCCAGACCAAATGACAAGTAAGAAGAAAAGGAACATCGTGTTGAAAATAGGTGTAAATGTCCTGGAGGCAGAGTAGCCAAAGCTTCAGCCTGAGGGAGGAGAGGCTTCCTGGTAACAGAGAGGGCAAAGGACTGTCACTCATACATGTCATTTTGTAATATTGTCACAATACTGTATGTACATTATTGCCCAGAAAAATAAAGAAGATAAAAAAAAAATCACTCAGCTCCATACAAGCAATGTATGCACTCTCAAAGGCTGGTGTGTGCATATCTTCCCATTATTTTTCCTGTGCACAATACAGACATATCTAAGTGATATTACATTGTTTTATGTATTTTCTCACTTTATATCTTTTGCTAGATACTATGTGCATTCTCTGTATGCATTGATCTCCTTTGCTACAAGAGTAGTATTACTTTGAAACATAGACTAGTACTAAGAAGAAAATATAAATTACCGACAAGCTCAGTACTCAGAAATAACTATTGTGTTTTAGTAAACATCTCTTGAATCTTCTTTTTTAAATTATATGTACTCACGGGTCTCTATTCTTAATGTAATTATATATACTTCAATATTTTTCAGTGTGATAGGTTAGTGATGCAGTCTAATTTTATCTCCTTTATTTCTTTTTTTTTTTAAATTTATTTTTATTTATTTGAGCTGTCTTCAGACACACCAGAAGAGGGCATCAGATCCCATTACAGATGGATGTGAGCCACCATGTGGTTGCTGGGAATTGAACTCAGGACCTCTGGAAGAGCAGTCAGTGCTCTTAACCCCTGAGCCATCTTTCTAGCCCCTCTCCCTTATTTCTTGATGATTTATTAAAATATATCATCATCTATTTATTGTCTTGTTGATTTCCTGTATATATCAGATCACTTCTTACGTATTTCTTATTGACTTACAAGTGTTCTTTATATACTAAAATTGTGTATATTCCCTCTTTTTGCATCTACTTGAAAATATCAAATACCAAGTTTAAGATTCTCTAGTTTAATCACCCTACTGTAGTATATTAGTTATCCACAAGTTTATACTATTATAAAGAGTAATACTCACTGTGTACTTACACATAGATTTTTATCTCCATTACTTCTTTGGAATCAATTCATAGAAGTGAGATTTATTGATTCACTTGTGCCAGGAGCTGATATGAGTAGATAAAGCTCTAAATTACAAGCATAACAATATTGTCTTTAAGATATGTTCAATTTAATAGGTAAAATAATCTTATTTTTTTTAGCTCCAAAACACACTTTTTTTTATTGGATATTTTATTTGTTTACATTTCAGATGTCATCCTCTTTAAAATAATCTATTCTTTTTTGGTTTTTTTTTGGGGGGGGGGGGTGGTTTTTTGTTTGTTTTGTTTTTTTGCAAAACAGGGTTGGTTTTGGTTTTTTTTTTTTTTTTTTTTTTTTTTTTTTTTTGTTTCTCTGTGTAGCCCTGGCTGTCCTGGAACTCACTCTGTAGACCAGGCTGGCCTCGGACTCAGAAATTCGCCTGCCTCTGCCTCCCAAGTGCTGGGATTAAAGGCGTGTGCCACCACCGCCCAGCAAAATAATCTATTCTTATATTGTATATTTGTTCCTATGAGTACACTTGTGTTCACATGGAGGCCAGATGTTGGTATTGGGTATCTTCTTCAATTCTCCTCCACCTTAGTTTTTGGTTTTGGTTTGTTTGCTATTTTTGTTTGTTTATCTTTGTTTGCTTTTTGACAGGGTCCCTAACTAAACCTGGAGCTCATCAGTTCTGCTATGTTGGCTGGCCAGTGAGCTCCAGGGGTCTACCCATCTCTGCCTGCTCTGATCTGCTGTTACAGACACATGGTGGCAGAGGTGTATGTACTTTCATGCTTGGCTTTTACATGGGTACTGGGGATCTGAACTCCTAGATCAACTGAGCTGTACTCCAGCCTCTGGATTCTTATTTTAATATTCAATTATTTTGATAACTGGAGGTTGACTCTTTTCACGTTTTAAATTGTAATTTTGTATGAGTGCTTTGTCTATTGGTTGTTATAGGGTCTTTGTTCATTTCTCAACTTTTTGGTTTTTTGGCATTTTTATTAGTTTATTAAAATCTTAAAATACAAATTCAGGATATTAACAATGTAATATTTGCTATAAATTATTTCTGACCTTATACCATGAATATTAAATTTACATTTAACTTAGTTTACTTACTATTTTAGACTATGTGGTTGTATATAGTCCACCAGACCCAGTATTTTCTCTTAATCACTTTTTTTCTGGTTTGATCTTGTTCAGTTGGCTTAAGGCCCATTGGTATTCTCTTGTGTCATCTGATTAAGGCAAGGCTGTCTGAAATTAGGTTAGAACTGTTATCAGACAGAATCTTGAACTGGAAGAGATGCTGAGTAGACAAGGGACTTAGAGTGAGTATATAGTTCTCACAGGGATGGAACAGCCATTTGGGATATCTGGACATTCAGGATCGTGGGGGGAGGGGAAAGGGGAAGGAGAGGAGCAACAGAGCCCACAAAAGGGGGCTTCTCCCTTCTTCTGCTATCTCCATCTGTAGGTTGGGCCCTGCACCCTCTTTAGGTTAACCTCTAAATTCTCTTCTCCCCGTGGATTGTTTATTTTTCCATACTTCAGTAGGGAGGACTGTTCCCCTGATGCACAGTTTAAATCTGAATCTTTCTTCTGGACTTGAAGGGTATAAAACTTCTTCCTGACCTTCAGATATCTCACCTGATAGTCAGCATGATCTGAACAGGACACAGCATCTTCCTTGTGACCCCTGAGTCCAGTTATCTTCTCCTCCAGGCTCCTGATCTTAGTGAGTTTGCTGCCAAGCCTCATATAAACTCATGAACTGAAAGGCAAGGGGTCCATGCCTCAGAGGATAGATCCCTCCTCAGAGGAAAACTTGATGGGAAGAAGCTCCATGACGGAGAAAGAGGAAGTGCTAGCGTAACTTCCAAGGAATGTTAAAGACAAAGGAACCGTAGTATTCTTTGAGCTTGAAAATAAAGTCTGATATTTTCAGAGCCCACAGATGTCATTTGGGAGAACATTTCCTGAGAATCTCTCCAGGAGTCTATAAATACCCCCTTCCCAAGTCCTTAGCTTGCAACCCAGTCTCCAAAGGTCACAGCCTCCAAAACAGTGTCTAAATTTGCTTTTACAATTTGCATTCTTAAGTAGACGCACCTGCAGATCATGTAGGGCAATAACTGAGTGGTGGTCCACAGAGGCTGCCAATCCACTTTCTAAAGCAGGTGATGTCTCTTACAGGCAGTTTCTAATGCAGGTGGATGCTTCTTAAGGAGAAACTTCTCAGACATACCAATTGGATGGAATTGGCTTTTAATTGCATTTTTTTTTTTTTATTAACAAAAGATGCAACTGGTTGATCAGAATGGGGCTATTTCTTTTTAGATAAGCACCATAAAGTTTCAAGTTAGTTTTAACTAGGTGGGGCCAGTTAAGTATTTGAAGAAGGCAAATGAAGGAAGCAAGCCTCTCTCCCATCTGGTGACACTAGATTCATTTAAAACAACAACAACAACAACAACAACATCAACAAAAACCAAACAACTCAGGAGTGACACACCACCCTGCTTCTATGTGGTAGTTGTTGCTGAAAGGTAAAGCATAAGACTTTGTAGACTTCCCTTGCTTTCTGTGCTCTTTTTAGCAAACCCCAAGCTCATCAGAGAAGCTGCCTTTGTACAGAAGCCACCACACTGTAGAGTGACTTTCTCAGACCCACCAACAGTATAAGACAAAGAGGCTTCTGTTACAGTTTAAAGTTTAGGGTTTGCTGGGGCAGTCTCCCAGCTAGCTCATCTAACTTAACCCAAATATCTAGACTATGACCCACCACAAGGCTAACTCTATACCTTTCTCATCTCTGGTGTGGTCCAGATGTCTGCCCTCAGAATCTCCCTCTTCTGCTTCCTTCTCCTGGCCTCACTGCTGGACCCAGAAGTTCCATTCTCATCCTTCCTGCCCAAGCGGTTGGCTGTCAGATCTGTCTTATAACCAGTCAGTAGCAAGAGAAACAGCCTCTTGACTCACAGGCCCAATCAGTCTTGCTCTTGCTCCTGTGTTCAGAATTATCCCCTTGAATCCTACTTTTTCTCTTAGCTTCTAATCTGAGTGTTTGCCTTATACTTCCTGCCAACTTGTAGAAATGACAGGGAAACATTTTATTTCAAGGATCCTTATGAATCTTTGAACTCAAGAACACCAATTTTTTTTTTATCTTTTTGTAAACAGATTTTCTCATTTTAATTTTATGATTTGGGGTGTTTTGCCTGTGTATACTTGGGTGCCATGTGTCTGCAGTGCTGGCACAGGCCAGAAGAGGGTGTGAGATCCCTTGAAACTGGAGTTGCAGATGTGTATGAGGATGCTGGGAATCGAACCTAGGTCCTCTGGAAGAGGAGCTGGTGCTTTTAAGCACTGAGCCATTTCTCCAGCCCCAAGAACATTAATTCTTACATAAAACACTAGAGAAAGTTTTGCCCGGGAGGAGTTTGGCTGCCGTGTTTCCTTACCTATTGCTATCCTCTACAGGTAAAGTTGTTGCTGTCAAGTTCATTCTACAAGTTGACAGTCACACATGCTTGCACCATTGCAACTGTATGTTGTACATGACAAAGGAAGCCATTCTGGCATATTCTTATGCTTTGGAAAAAAACACTCGTATTTGTACTTCTGTGTTATTGATGTGTGCCTTTGGGGAAGGGGAAGTCTTATTTCCAAAAGACAGAAAGATGTACTTGGCTTAGTGCCCCCATGATGAGAGAAAAAGGCATGGTTAAGTGCAAAAACCACCGATTCAAATCCAGTTCCTGATAGGAAGCAGACACAGCCAGATAGAGCATCCCTGAAACTGCACCATGGAGATCTGCAGGCAATGAGCTGAAAACAAACAAAGCAAGAAACTTGTGGCTGCCTGTGGCGCAGCAACTTCAGTCTCAGCTTCCACTGAGCGTCCCACCACCTGACCTCCTTTTCATTTAGCTGCAACAGCCCTGGCTGCTTTGCCTGAAAACCCTGGAGATTCCTTTTCTCATCCCTCTCCTTCGTGGAATCTTTTGATCTCTGCCAGTTGGAATCAGAGGTGGGTAGGAAGTGGGGGAGCAAGCCGTATGGTTCAGCTCTCAGAATGGCAAAGTTTAGACACTAAACATAGGTGGTTCAGAGGAATATTTATTTATTTATTTGTTGGCTCAGTTGATTGATTGCTTATTTGTTTGTAAAATCTAAGTTTGGCTTTGCAGGAAAGAATGGCGTAAGGCTTTGTTTGCAGGGTGGTTTATACACCACCGGGGATAGGAAAGTGTTCATTCCAAAGGGGTAGCAGTAAGATCCTCTTGTATTCGTTGCACTGGCATTGGCCATATAAGTACAACTGTGATTCTTCATGTTCTGCAAGCTCATTCTCATGGCCCATCTCTCTAGTCTTCAGCGGCGTCCTGAGAAGAAACACTCTGAGGAAGCTATTGGCTCAGGACTCTTTTTCTTGAGGATCTTTTTCATATCGTCTGCTCAGCAATGCTTGATGCTTCTTTTGGTCGTGTTTTTCCTCCTCCCTCAGTGACTACTCTGTCTCCACTGATGGTTCTCAAGCCTCTTCCATCCCCTCCCCCACTTCTTTATATCCTTATGCTGTGTTTCAGTTGTGTGCTTCCTCTGAGATGTCCATCACCCAAACGGCCATGCTGTCCATTCCATCCAGGTATTCTCAGCATGTGTTCTAGTATCATGAAGGTCCGATAGACTACAGAATTACTGCTTTATGGTCGCATCTGTCCGGGTACACAGCATCACAGATCCAATTTACCTACCATCAGTCAATCACTTTCTATCCACAGTCGAGCCTTCTTCTAGATGGTCAACCTTGAGCACTAAGGCACCTTTTCCACTTGGTTGTATTTTGGGCATGTATCTCCTTAGTGGCCCAGGCTTGAATTCTTGTTTTTTCCTAAATGCCTCTCCCACTTGTCGCCATGTCCTTCGCCTGTCTCCATCTATTTACACCTGAGGTTTTGCTATAGCCTGTGAGCTGATCTTGTCACCAGGTTTGAATCAGCTCCTCAGATCTGTGCAGCTCTATCCGATCCATCTTCTGGAAACACCTCTTTCCTTCATCAGACTGTCTGAGCAAGTTCTTTCCATTGTCTGAAGCCTACAAGATCCAGCCTGTCTTTAAAGAATTATAAATCCAGGCTAATGTGAATCTATACCTCCAGTCAAGGTGGCACGTGTATTAGTATTATAAAATAAACATGAACTTCTGCTGGCTTCCCTATCTTAAGACTTTCTCATTCTCCTCTGCCCATATCCAGAATTTAGCCTCATCTTCAAAATCTTCATCAGGACCTACATTCCCCTTGAACGTTTCTATAAACATTTAAGCCATAGGAACCCAGCATTTTCATCAGAGTACGGATACTTCACCTTCGTATTAAATTACATACCTCTTTGAAGTTGATGTCTCTCACAGTGTTTCCTTTGATTGCTATTTCAGGTTCACATTGGATTTAGAAAGTTTTTCATTTGCATGGGTCATAGCCACGTGCTTCTTGAAGGGCAGAGCTGCTTGTTTTTCTTCTTGAGTCCCCATTGTCTAGCACAAGACTATGTCTAGCACGAGTCACCCGGGCAACAGTATGCAGAAGATTTAAGGTTACCTGGGACTTCTAGCTTAATCAAGGAAACCTATTTTTAAGATACCCATTTTTTTTTCCTCTACAAATTATTTATTAACCTATTCAACCCTCCCGACTTACCATATGCATGTAAAAATAAAATTTTACTCATTAAAAGCTGTTGTGTTTATTATCTGTGAACTTGATTGTAGATGATTGACAGCTGAGACACGCTAATATGATCCTTGTGTTTAAGGATGCATTTTCTGCTCTTGTTCTCTGATGAGCCTGGAGAGTAGTGCCCACAGCTGAATATTCCTGAGGTCTCATGTTTGAAACTCAGAAGGATGGCGATGGCAGCGCAGTAGGCGGCAGACACTAAACCTAATTTAAGCACACACTGGACCTGCTGACTCTTACGTGAGAGAATAATAGACTGGCTGGCTGCTGAGGCTGGACCTGGTTCTCAGCTTGGCGAATCCAGAAACTTGATTTCATGGTTCACTACCTTTTTTGTTCTGAGGGAGAGATTGGTATTAACCATACGCATCGAAGAAGCATTCTGTTGTAATAATTTATCAATAACGGGCACATTTTGAGAATAGATAGATTCATATCTACTCCTTATGGTAATGCTTGAAAGATATTTAGATCTTAACGGCCTGATTATCATTCAGAATTGATTGATGATCCAGAGAAAATCAGAGCAGAAGATCTGGGGAAGTGTGGTGGTTTTAATGTGAAATATCCCCCTCCCACCCTGAAGGTGTTCATTTGCATGGGTGCTTGCTCCCTAGATGGTAGTGCTCTTTTGGAAGGCAAAGAAAGCTTTAGGAGATGGAATCTACCTGGAAGAAATAGAGCACTGGGGGTGGACCTTGAGGTTGAAGAGCCAGACACCACTTCCTATCTGCCTTCTGCTCCCTGACTATGGACATGGTATGACCAGTTGCCTCCTATTGCCATCCCTTCCATCATGTGATAAATCATATCACTTCTTACTGTAATGCAAAAATAAACTCTTTCTCATTTACATTGCTTCCTCCAGGCATTTGGTCATAGCCAGGAGAAAAGCAATTAATACAGGGAGTATTTCCAGTTCATGGAGCATCTGGAGAATGGACTCCATTATGGTTGTTGTATGTATATGCTGCGAGAGCACATCAGTACAATATATACTATAACTCCCCCTACACGTGCCTATACATTCGTATGTATGTTTGCACATACATACATCATACATACATACAAACAAACATACTGTAATTTACAAACATGTATTGAGTGCCTGTTAAGAGCTAAGGGCGCATGCATTGTTCCGACTCATGAAGTTCACAGCCAGGTGTTTGTCTTTTGGAAAGTATTGAATAAATCTCAATAAACGAATAATCATCTCTTTTGTCCTTCAGCTCCTTACAGATGGTCATTTCCTTTGTGTCTCAAAAATCATTAAAGTTAATCTGTTTATAAAACCAGCTGATGACATTAATTCTGTGCCGTCTTATTTTTGAAAGTGTTATTTTCTAATTGTCAGTGACATCAATTCTGTGCCATCTTATTTTGGAGGTAACGGTCCAGTTCTGGACAGCACTCTTACTGTAGTCAAGCAATACTAACATATGGGGAAACTGTGGCCAGGTGTGTTGGCCACTATTCCTCCATTTTATCTTTGATGTAGGTTATTATTCTTTATTGTAGGTATGTGAGAGAAGATCTATAAGACTGTTAAATCCAAGTACTTCCATTTCCCCCTTTAACTTGAGAGCTGTAGACAATAAGATTGAAGCTTCCCTGTTCTGTGTATGCATCATGGAAGAGTAAGAAGTGCTGACAGACACTGGTTCTTAGCAGCTCTGACTTAAGCTATCTGTGGCCAAGGCAGAAGCTCTCGTCTCCTTGATTCTTGGCAGCACTGAGAGGTGACACTGTGTTTGGAAGTTTCACAGTTATCACTGAAGATGTCATAGAGAGGGACTCCCACATTTATCTTATGGGGAGAGTAGGAGTGTGGCTTCTTATGAGGAGGGGATTAAAAAAAGATGGATGGGTTTCAGGCTGGAGCAGAGAAAGGCTCTAGGTGAGGATACTACTACTGTTTCTGCTCTGTTTACCAGCAGAAGATATGTCAATGGGGAGGGCAGAGTGACAAGGCCTTTTCTGACTAATACAGGATCAAGGGCACAGACTTAAGCTGGTTCTTTAATTAGTATGAGCAATTTAACCTAGGAGGTGAGGTCGCCAGAACTGGAAGAAGACTCCTGGTGCCTGGCAAATACCAGGAGGACTTTGGATGTCAAGATTACCTTAATTCCTAGAGCTGAGCTCCTGGGATGTCTGTCCAGGAATAATCAATGCCAGGATGAAGAGTTTGCAGGGAGTAAGGAAGACTGGCTGCAATAAGGCAGATACAAAACTGGAAACTCGGGAGGCACAATCCAGTCCTCATAGTTACTCCATTCCAAGATACGATCCTAGTGAGTTAAAACAGAACATTTGACCAGAGTCTGGATACGACCGGAGTTTGTCTGGATCTGCCAACAATATAGGATTAGTGATAAAATATCAGATTGCCTTTGCTGAAGATAGAGCAACTGAAAAACAGTAACTCTGACGGCTGGGTAGGGTTGCCAAAGCTGGATTCTTGTGCACATCTCTAAGACAAATGTCAGCAGTATTTATCTACACCTAATGGTTATTTATTTTTTATTTTATTAGATTTTTGACTTTAAGGAAGATAGGGGGTTTGGAGGAAGGCGCTTCAGACTTATTGTAATTATTTCTTATTGAGCAAGCTTTATTTTGAGATAGTGTTATGATTGTAAGGTGGTCACACTTGGGTGATATGTGACGACCCATCCACATATCCACCATCCTTCCATGCACCCACCTCGTTCATCAGGTCATCCATCTAACAATAATTCCTTGGACCTACAACATAGCGTTCCCCACGACACAAGTTTCCTGAACATGTTCTATGAGCATATTGTGATGATGGCTGGTATCCATCTTACGGCTCATTCTGAGGGTGTGATTGGGAATAGGAAA
The DNA here is from genome assembly GCA_030674055.1 of Rhabdomys pumilio. Taxonomy (NCBI): domain Eukaryota; kingdom Metazoa; phylum Chordata; class Mammalia; order Rodentia; family Muridae; genus Rhabdomys; species Rhabdomys pumilio. Next base: position 46,384,525 of record JANHMN010000016.1, read on the forward strand.
TTAATAATTAGATGTTGCAATACTAAGAAGATTGGGTATGCATATATTTAAGCTACCTTGAGTTCATTTAGAATGGGAAAAACCTCAGTATGTAGACTGTAAATTCTAAGTTTTTCCTTAGTTGTCATCCATTTGAGTGGGTGCTTCATTTAATGTTCAAAAATTTCACTCACACTTAGGACAGATACGACTTTCTACTTAATGAGAAACACAGATGTGTGAGGCATGATGGCTAACTCTGCACTCTACTTCAGGGGCCTAGACAGGGGTGTAGAGATTTTCCAGCCTGACTGGTTCATAGCCCATCTTGATCTTATACTGTGTTACCTTGTAGAGAGCAACACAATGGTTCTCCTACATCTGCCCGGAATAACACCGTTAAATATTGCTAAACAGCTACAATTCATCTTTCAGAGAAGTGATAAATAAATGTGTGTTTTTCATGCTTTCTTAATCCTGCTAACGACATCTTTTTTTTTTTTTAAACCATATGTCTCAGATATGCTTACCATGGATCCAAACTTGAAGCTGAGATACTTCTGCCCTAAATGAACAATTCAACCAATTTTTAAGCAATAGAGGGAAAAAAGTAACTGGGATGCTTAGAAAGAATTGTCAAATTCTTCAAGATATGATTGATGCAGTTGATCATTGGGAAAACAGAAGGCTTAGGAATGGCACAAAATTAAGAGATTTGGTGATCCTAGTGGACCATTGCATTTAAAACAAGAAGGAAACTGAAGTGTGGAGAGGTTAAATAATGTGCTTTTGGTACACAGCTAGTAAGTAGTCTGGAAGTCTTGGCAATGAGTCATTGGCGTCTCTCAGTCTCTAAGCCTTAGCACCCTAGAAGTCAGTTGGACTCTGACTTGCTACCCCTATGGGAAAGCCTTTCAAAAATAAGGATGCTTTTTAACCTGCTTCCTGTCCTAACCCATCCCTGTCTGCTCTGATTAAGAAAGCACCCTATTCAAGGCTGTTAGTGAGGCTTTGTCCCATATACTTGCTTCTCTTGTTTCCCGTCCAAGCCTCAGCATCTGGTAGCTAAGGCTGAATGCACAGCCCAGGTGAACTCCCCAGCTAACAAAGATGCTCCAGTGGTTGTCACCATCACTAGTGGTGAAGCTATAGTGGTTTAACATCCTGTGAAAGGAAGTAGGCATGTGTTCTCAAGATGCTGATAGACTTTGAAAGCAGCCTGCCCTCCTGCCCTTCATGGTGTGGACATCTCTTCTGTCTCAGCGCTGTGCACACAAGTGCCGACAAGTGCCGACAAGTGACTTTTGGTGAGTGAGCTGTGTGCCTATCCACAGTGCTAATTGAGTCCAGGTGACAGAGACCAGACTCCTAAAGATGCTTTGTCAACAAGGAAGTACAGGCTCAGTCTCTCCATGATTGCTCCTGTACTTGCTACGACTTGAATATGGCTTCAAGGGCTCCACATTGTCCTTACTGCCTGTTGTTTGTCTTGCAGACAGTACAAGGACCTCACAGAGCTCCCACAGGAAGAAGGCAGCTGCTCAGACCAGATTCTTGGTCAAATGGCCTTACGTCAGACCAGTGGTTTTCAGCCTGGGGTTTCTGGTAGAATCTCTTTTAAAAAATCAACACTTATAAAGATACTCGTCCCACAGCTTTATCCTTGGGTTTCTGGTCTACTTGTTTCATTTTAAAAATGGATGTTCTTTCTAGGGTGATGCTCATGTCCGGTCAGGGTTGGAGATACCCTGGGAAACAGTCTCATCCTCAGGCAACTGCAGGAACCAGGGGTCACAGATGTGAACAGAGGCAGAAGTGCCTCCCCTGATCGTAGGACCCCTGTGCTCGTCCTCCTCCTCATTTGTACACAGTGTTCTGTTTTGTGTTGGGAAACAGCTGGTGGAAATCAATTTAGAAGCTCACAGACTGGCTGGGCATCTGAAATGATGCAGGTCGCAGGGCCAGACTGTTCTCTTTGTGTGTTTCTCTACCTGCTCTGTCACTGAAGCCCAATAAATGTCATCTGTTGTTTATGTTGTTATTAATAATGATAAGTATGACAAACAGCAGTGCCAAGGGACATGTTTTCAGTGTCAGTTGAAGCTGCTGTGAAAGCAGTGTGGGAGCCTGGGGTCAAAAAACTTGGTTGAATGCCGGGGAGGTGACTCAGTGGATAAAAATGCTCACTGTCCAAACCCAAGGACCTGACTTTTAATTCATAATGTTTATGTAAAACCCAGGAATGACTGCTAGCGGGGTGGGTGTAGCGAGATGGGGGTACTGAAGCTAGCCCAGCTGAAAATAGTGAGCCCCAGGTTTCCTGACTCAAGAGAATAAGGTGAAAAGTGTTAGAGAAGTATAGTGATGTATTCCATTAGCCTCTACATTGTGCACATGGTATGCACGCGCACATGGTCTACACACACACACACACACACACACACACACACACAGAGAGAGAGAGAGAGAGAGAGAGAGAGAAGGAGAGAGAGATATTTTGTGGAGGCAGAAGATTTCAGTAAGCCTAGTTAAGTAGGAACATTAAAGGCAGAGACTTAATGAGAACAGGGCTCAGAGCGACACTGTGTAGGAGGCATTTGGAAAAAAAAAAGTCTCAATCTGCCTACATCAGGGACTACAACTAAGGTAGAGTAGCCTGGTGAGAAATAGAGGTGAGATAGACTGAGGACTTGGGGTGTCGCTCACTGGTGAAACACTTGCACATGACACATCCTTTATCCCTATTCTCTATAGAACATTACCCCTCCCCGCCCTCACAGCACTATGTGGTCAGGGCTAAGGAAATTTGAATTAACAGATTAGTCTTCTTGCTTCTTCCTCTTTCTGGTACCGAATTTTAAAATTCTCCCTTGTATTTTGCCATCTCCTTCGGAGCCCCACCCCTTGTTAAGGGAGGAGGTTAAGTCTTCATTTGGAATTCTGAAGAGCAAGCTGCCAAATAGCTTCTAGAAGGCTGAACTGCAGCGGGTCTGAATGCTGCTTTTTATGGGGTGTTAAGTTTAGTCAGACTCTCTGCAGGTAGCTAACCACTGGTAAATGTTAAGAGAAATCTCTCCAAGAAACGCTGTTTAAAAGTCACTTGTGGTAGGCAATCCAATGCACCATGAATAAAAGACGCTGGTGTCTTTGAAAAGTCCTGCTACCAAGACTGAACAATCTGTCTTCTCATCTCTATCCTCACAGCCTCAGACCAGTCACAAGATATGACTGGCGACAGGAACATGTTCTGTAGGTAACGCAGGAGATGCATTCAGAGAAGCATGCAACGTTTTATATTGAGATAAAGTTACACATACAGCTTTTTCAACTTTCTTATTTGAATTATGATCCTTTCTCAAAATCAAGTAAATCACACATTATTTTAAGGCTGCGTAGTTTTTGTTTATGCAGTTCTATTTGTTTAAGCTGTTTACATTTTTCCCAACTATTTTTGGTATTTCCTGGTAATTAATAGCAGGAGTACTGGTCTTTTGTTTGTTTTACATGTGTGTGTAGAGGCCTGAGGATAGCCCGTATATTATCTTCAGAAATGTCTTTGAGATAGGATCTCTCAATTGACCTAAAATTCACCAATTAAGCTGCTCTGACTGGCCAACAAGATCCAGGGATCCTCCTGCCTCTGCTTCCTCTGTTATGGGAAGATGGTTGCATACTGCCCTGTAGGCATTTTCACATGGGTTTGAGAGATCAAAATTAGTCTTCATACTTGTGAGGCAAGCTCTCTTCTGAGTCTTCTTCCTGCTCCCCATAGCACATTTTTAATGGCTCCATTATTTATTGCTCAAGAAATTTTTGGTTATAGACCTTTAAGCAGTTTTCATTTTTTCCAACTATTTTTGTTATTTCCTGGTAATTAACAGTTAGAATATTAGTCACTATACTCTCAGTGTTCACATATTCAACAAATGTTCCTTGAATGCTATACACTGGACTGGATGTGACAGTAGTTTTTCATTCAGGAATAAGAGATAAAAATTACAAACTCAAATTCTATTAGGACAGAAAATTCACAAGGTAACTATATAAATAAAAGAACAAGTATTGTTGGGTTTCAATAAGTGTGCTACATAGAAAAACGGGCAAGGAAAAAAAATTAAAATATGAAGTATGGGGATAGGTAGTTAACATTTGTAACAAGAGACTCTCCAGATAGCCCTCAGTGAAAAGGGCAGGAGAGGGCCATCCAGGGGAGTGTCAGAAGACAAGAATTCAAACCAGAAGAATCAGAACTAGCAAGGGCAAAGGCACATGAGTGTGTACGTGCGTGCGTGCGTGCGTGTGTGTGTGTGTGTGTGTGTGTGTGTGTGTGTATGTTTGTGAGAGAGAGAGAGAGAGAGAGAGAGAGAGAGAGAGAGAGAGAGAGAGAAAGAGAGAGATGCTTAGAGGTCAGTTGAAGCAGACAGGGTGAGGGACATTACTGGGGGATGATGGGAGGAGTGAGGTAATTTAGGTGCTTGGTTCCTAGGAGCAGGAAAGCTATAGAAGATATTATCCAGAAGAATAATATGTTTAAATAGAACTCTGTCCTGAAGCTGAAGGCAGGGCAAACTTGGACAGAGGGACAATAGATTTTACATTTAACTGAAGGTTTTAAAATACAATATTTTGATCATATTCTTCTCCTCTCCCAACTCCTCCCAGATTCCCCTAAACTCCCTACCCACCCAACTTCATGCTTTCTCTCTAACCAAAGGCCAATCCCTTCAAGAAAATCAAAACAGAAACCCAATAAGACAAAATACCAAAACAAGACAAAAAGTGCACTTTATAAAAACATGGACTCGATTTTGTATTGGCCAATATTCTAGGGCCTGCTCTGGAATGTGTTTGAGATACCCAGAGACAATCCATTGAAAAAAACCTGTTTTTGTCTTTCCTAGCAGGTATCAATTACAAATAACTTCTTGGTTAGAGATGGAGCTCTCTGTGTGTGTGTGTATGTGTGTGTGTGTGTGTGTGTGTGTGTGTGTGTCTGCTTCCTCTTCTCAGTGCTGGGATTCTGTCTGGTATGAACCTGTGTAGCCAGACTTTTGGCTACTTTATTTGTTCCTTTTTCTATTACCCTTCTCCCTTTCAATTCCCCAAAACTAGGTAGGAGGGAAAGAAGTTTAGAGGGGAAAGGGGGCATTGATCTCATTAGACAACTTCTGGTGACTAAGGGAGTCAAATTTTCTGGGGAAAATTGACCTTCATTGTCAGGATATTTCTAACCAGCAACAGGAGGAGCAGAGCCACCACAGCCCCTCGTGGGGGTGGGGGTGGGGGTGGGATCTAACATTTTATGCCTTCTCAAGAGTCCCCAGAATTCCAAATGTCATATACTTGCAGAAACTATCTGCAGCTGGCAGAATCACGTGCCCGCCAGAGCATAAGGTGAATCACAGTCTGTTGCTGAGGACAGTCTGAAGCAGCCTCACATCCCACACCTGGGATTAAAAGAAAAACATGTTTCCAGAATATTTCTGTGGTTTTAAAGAAACAAAAATTCTCACTACCAACCTGTGCATATTTTCCGGGTGATGTCACAGTCTCTGTGAGTTCTTACGTGTATCAGTGACAGGAGACTACGTAAATAGTCCAGACAGCAGGATGTCATGGCTTGAGTCAGGCGATGTCAGACAGAAGGTGAGAAGTGTAGGATTAGGACGGACTTGGGCCACCTAGAGTTTTTGACTGAGTGAACATGAGCAACAGCTTTTATGAAGAAAAGAGGTTTATTTTGTTCTTGATCCTCTTTGGAGTTGAATGACTACTTCCGGTGAGGACCGTGTCGTTGGCAGTGGTGTGGCATGGCACTGGACACCACAAGGTGAGAGACAGAGAGACTGCATGCTTTTGTGTGAATGTGGTCTCTACTTTGTCTCTCTTCTCAGATCAATAGCAGCAGTCAATCATGAGGCATCTGCCCCGATCGTGACTTCATCTGGTCAGAACCACATTCCAAAGGCCTCATTGTTGAACAGCATATCCACATGGCTAGTCTGTGCTCTTAATGCCTTACAGTGGGGACGGAACACCAACATGCCACGTGGGTGCAACAATCCTTGTTTAAGGTGTAGCTGGAGGAGCTGCAGAAGCCGAGTTTCAGATTTGACGATGTGTGAGACACAGCATGTCTTCAAGATTGCTCTTGACAGCTGTGTCTCCTTTGAGGCACAGGTTGGCTCCCGGTTTCGAGTGATGTAACGGTTTGATTTTAGGGGATTTCCTCATCATGGCTTTAAATCAGAATATATCATCGCTTTCAGGAATCATTTGCTACTTTTTTTTTTTTTTTTTTTTGGTGTGTGCCCACATCTTGTTTTAGCCATAAATCTGTTTACTATAGATTACATTTTTGTCAGCTGTCTCAGCAGATTCTTCATAGCTATGTATTCTGCATAAAAACGGGCCTTTTGTTTCTGACTATTACCTTTGAGCCTATCCTCCCGTTGAAGTCATAATGTGTTCTTTGTGACAGCAGAGTGGTTGCTCTGGGAAATGATTAGGATGTCACAATTAGGATTAGCATGCCAGGTGGAGAACAGCAAGTGTGAGGGACAGATGGCCATTCTCTCAGAAGCAAGGAAAAAAGAATCCTTGCCTCCTATCCAATGCTCACAGAAACAAGAGAAGAAGGCCAGGCATGTGTACGATCTATAAATAGAACTGTTTCTGAGGAGACTGCTTTCCTCAAGATTTCATTAGGCATCAGAAAGCCCTTTGCACTTAGCAATTAAAGACACTGATTTGCCTATGCTGTTATATGAATTTGAGGAAAGAAAGCCAAACTTGCATTCTTATTGAACAGATGCAGGTAAAATGCCTGAGAAAACTCTAAATGGGCTCTATAAATCTCAAGTGGTTCCACCGCCTCCATATTATAAAAGCAGCTTGAAGATGAGATGTCCCCAGTATTTCTGTGTTAACTCCTTCTTGTAATGATAGTTGTCATTTTTGTCTGTCATCCAGGCATCACCCACCCACAGGAAGGGCATCTCTAGGACCATGGAAAAGGCTTTGCTCTTCTTCCTGTTATCCCAGGTGATCTGAGGGCAAGGTTTGCTGTTTAGCCCTGGGGCAGCTTTCAGGGGCACCTCTGCTTGCTGGTCCCTTTGGAGTGTGGGCTTCTGGTCTGAGTTTGTTAGTGTCATACTCAAGTTTGCTGAATCGACAGGACCCAAAGAAGGTGAAACCAACCTTCATGTCCTCCGAAGCCCACAGGGATCTTTTTCTACATGCTGAGTCCATATTCTCAGACATTGACAAACCACATCAGAAACGTCTTTCTCCATCTTTCCCCTGGGAACTGTGATCAAGCCAAACGGCTTTTCTACCTTGGATGGTTTAGATGCAGGTACATGCCTTTGATTAGTCATGGAAGACTGCCCAGGAAAATAATGTTAGCCTCTCTGGGAACTCAGTTGTAGATAAACCTAATGCCTTATAGGCTAATCCTGAGAATGACTAAGGAGTTCTTTTTACGTCTCAGACACCTTTGCTAACCCAAGGAGACTGTAGACAGAAGCTCACATAACCCTGACATTGCCAATGCAGTCAGAAAGTTTAGCACCGTGCTTGAGGTCCATCTGTGAACACTCCTATTTTTGTAATACCCAGTTTTGTTTTCTGTTTTTGTTTTTCATGGGCTGAATTTGTCTTGAATGCGTTCATCAGTGTTCTGGGTACTAAGTCCGTAGCAGTGAACAAAGGAACCGTATACTTTACATTTGCATATCAATACAGCGGCTAACAGTCTTTTGGGAAGAAACTCAGATAATTTGCTTACTCTTTCATTTATCATCTTGCTTTCTTATGTTCCCTAAATCATAACATTCATTACCTGTATTAGAGAAGCATAAGAAAAGAGATAAAAATCCATGCTTCATTTCTTAAGGCTAATTAAACAGTGGCCAGTGCTCCTTGTAATGCAGTGTGGTTTGAAAATGAATGTGCATTTTATCAGTCACGATAATATTCCAGATGTATTTGGATGGATAACGGCCCAGGCATGTGCAGGGTATGTTACCTGCTCAGGCTCTGCCTTATTGTTTGCAGTACGCATGAGCAGATGCTTCGCAGTCATCCAGGCCTACTGGGAATTGATTGTCTTTAAATTAGAAATACTGCCTCTAAACCAGAGCTTTGTAAATGTGGCCCACAAACCACATGCTGTTGATATAAACAGTTGTGTCAAGACACAGCCATGCCCTTTCATTTCTAGATAGCTCATGGCTGTTTGCACACGACAGTAGCATAGTCAACTGGGTATAAGAGAAATGGTTTGGGCCTCAGAGCTTAAAGTATTTACCACTCAACCCTTTACAGACAGACTAAACCCGTGGATTACAGGTCTGAAGTAGCTCTGCCCAGTAGCACTCTGTGGAACAAGGAAAAGCTTCTTGTGCTGTTGATCAGTGAGCACCCTGGGGAACAGGCATATCCAGAACCTTATCATTATATCATCATCATCATCATCATCGTTATCGTCACCACGTCACCGTCATCATCATTGTCATCATCATCATTATTTAGAGAAGTATTAGGTTCATAGCAAAACTGAATTGAAAATGCATAGGACTCCTGTATACCCCCTATGCTGATTCATGCACAGCCTCTCTTACTACTAGCATTCCTTACCCCAGAAGTACATTGTTAAAATACAATACATTTAGCACTCTTAAAACTTTATAGTTTACTATGAGGTCCACTCCTCATTCTATAGATTTTGACAAATACATGATGCATTTTAATATCTTTCAGGGAGGTAAAAAAAAAAGACAAGGTGACTGCTATTTATAGTTTATATGCCCCCCCCCCAAGTTTCTGTATTGGACTCTTGATCTCTGCTGAGGAAATGTTGGGATGTAGACTTTATCAGAGCTGTTTAGGTCCTGCGAGCTTTGTTCTCAGGAGTGTGGTAATGTTATTATCTCAGGAGCAGGTCTTTATAGACAACCACATTCAACCCCCTCCTCTCTTCCATGACTCCTGCCTTCCCTTTTCCATGGGCATAAAGCTCTTACACATGTTAGCTTCTTGGCTTTAGAGTTTGTTGCCTCAAAACCACATGTCTATGCTTCTGGTTTTGCTTTTTTTGTTTGTCTTTCTGTCCATCTGTCTATCTATCTATCTATCTATCTATCTATCTATCTATCTATCTATCTACTTATCATCCGTCTACTTTGCTATAGTAGGACAGACACACACAGACAATGTGTAATCCAACCATTAGCCTTTGCTTTCTAGCTAAAGCTCACTGTGCCACGTAAGGTCACACATGAAGATGGGATTTAGAGGCTGGAGGTGGAAAGGCAGGTTGCTGGCTGGGGTTGACAGGGGGTAGTGAAAGGTGAGAGGAGAGTGCAGAAATACACATATTTGCTTTACAATTTTGTGACTCTCTTTCTCTCCTCTTTCACTGTTGGCAGCTGGGCTTTTAATAGACTGGTATGGGTTTCTCCTCCATAGCTCAGGTGCTTTCAGGAACTACCAGAGAATAGTGGGGCAATGCCAACAGCTAGCCTGCTTTTCTTAAGAAGGCCTGCTAACCAGAGATTACCCCTGTTCTACTGAATGCTCACAGAACTTTGTTTTCAAACCAAGTGTATGGTCAATACTGTTCACCCTAGACAGTGCCATAAGTTTGTAGATTTTGTCCTTTGGAATTAGCCTCTTCAAAATTGTCTTTGTGTAGCCCTGGATTGATTTAAGATTTATAGTTTGCCATGAGATTCACCATTTGAGGAGACCTCCTATAATGGCTTTATCTTTTAAAGGAAGTCATGTTTGCTTTATTCAGCGCCTCAGATGTTGGAAGTGATCGAGTGCCCTGTACTCCTGTGACACCACCTCTCCTTATGTCTTGTCTTTAATGAATCATACTAGAAGGACATTGAAAGATTCTTGGTGTCTTTCAGGAATAATATGAGGGTTTATTTTGTCACTAGTGGAGATTCTGGGGGCTTTGTTTCTTAATGTCTCTAATGTATTTGAAACAAATCAGGTGGAGGCAAAATAAGACTGGCATAGGAGATATAAGATTTATTTTGTGAAACCCAGATAGCTTAACTTAGACTATGCCATTTTTCCCAAGGAAGCCTTTGCGTCCTAAACTATGGAAATAACTTAGCAAGAAGGTTACTAAGCCAAAGAAGCTTTGGTTGAGACAATTTCAGAACCAGCACCACACCCATATACATATAAAGCATGAGTAATTCAACCAGAACCTCTAGTGTACTGGTTTTGTATAGTACTATGTTTTGCAGGGACATCAAGCTAAGCCATCCCTTTGCTTCTCCATGTGCTCTGGGGCACAGACCTGAAGTGCTTTCTACCACAGATTTACAGTCAACTTTCCTTGAATACTGAATCCTTCAAGGATGATGAGTTGCAAACAGAGAGACAGCTTTGTATCCCCACTGGACCTCATGTCATTCAAGTGTGTTCTAAGACCTCAATTTCATACCCATTTCCTTCTCCTAGATGGGGAAGGAGAGACTGAGGTCACTTTTGTGCTGGAAGACGCAATATTGATCTTTTCTCTGGAAACCATGTTTTCTGTGGAGGAATAGGAACCATGACTGGTGTGGTGGAGAAGAATTACAGCTGAAGTTTTTCAGTTTTTTTGTTTGTTTGTTTTTTGTTTCAAACTTCACATTAGTAGAATCTTATGTCTACTACCTCTTTGTGGATGGAGGAATACTGGGACAATGAAACACGATCCCTTCTAGTAAGAAGAGAAACAAATAGGCTTCTTTCTGTTCTTGCCGGGGAGGGATGAGGAGTAGGTAGTGAAAGTAGGTAGTGTGATAGGAAAAATCTCTGGCCTGAGACAAGACAGACACCTGGGCCATTAAAAAGTATGACTAGGTTCCTTGAGTTCTCTGTCTCTAGAGTAGGAACCAAGAGAACTTTGTGCCCAGGTTTGTCCGTGTCCTTCTCCTCTTGTTGGTAGACCGCTCTGGCTTCACCCTCTGCTACAACTCTGGCATGAGCTTCACAGTCTACTCAGGAGAAGAACTTGTAATTGTGTCATGAATCTTCCTTGACATGGGCCCCAGGGCCCTGGCCCTTGTCATTTACCAGACCCAGGGTAAGTCATCCAGGGCAAGAATGCTTTCCTTTTCTTTTCCTATAAGAAAGTTGAAGCTCATTGGCCTGCAAAGGATTTTGGAGGCCAGAATGTGATCGGTTATACTTCCATCTCCTTCTCTGCACACATGGCATTTAGAGAGGCCCCCCTGTGCCTAGTGATGTAGGGAATGAATCCAATTGTAACGTAGGGTTTGCACACATCACCCTGATGTGCTGTGCTCCTTCTCAGATTGGTCTTCTTTAGTTAACATGTCACCCCCTAATCCCTGTCTTTGGCTTTTATGCCCCTTGCACTCTTGGGATGAGGAGGTAGAAAGAGTGTTTGAGGCATTGACACTGGATATAAAATTCCTCAAGGTGGGAACCATACATTACTCCCCTCCTGCCAGATCAACTTGAGATCTGTCCAAAGATTTTGTGGAGTTTTATTCAAATGTACCGTGATCAAATGAGTGAAGCGACAGCAGCCCTAGACCCAACCCTCATCACCCCTACCAGGATGCTCAGGTAGCAGTGCCTCTCTGGAAAGAACTTCAGGCACCTCCCATAGAAGACAAGAACAAGAGCCTAGACCTTGGTTACCTGGACATCATCATTACCGATTCCCCCTTTTACCACACAGAAGACTCTAGAACCCATCAGACATGCTCTTGAGTCACCATAGCAAGTCATCATCCTGGACAAGGCAGCAGTGCTGCCCTTTAATTTTTATCCCAAGGGACACTGCAACACATTTAGGTAAAGTTGTTTTTTGTGGTTGTTTTGTTTTGTTTTTCTCTTGGTGCCATTCCCCAGAGGGTTTGAAAAGCCAGTCCTATTAAATGGCTAGCATATCAACCAACAATCAGCATATTTTATAATGGCCACTATAGGTGTGTTGGCGGAAGAAAATCAACCCTTGGCAAGTATCCTTTCTACAAGATGCACAGTATGTTCTGCCCCATTAAGCTGACAAGCATCAAGTGAATTGCTTTAATCAGGGAGCTGATAAAGGAACAGAGGAGAGAAGACGGGACGTGATCCTAGCTCATAAGAGATTAAAACACTGTTCGGGGAGAGCAAATTCACCCAAACAGGGAGACTCATTAGAAACTCATGCTACAGACTAACTAGTAGCACACATACAGAATCTGGCTGAAGGCATTCCTGAGAGCTGCTGCCAGAGAGATACGCATGGCCTTTTCTGCACAGGGTGGGGGAGGTGGGCTAAACTCACCAAGAAAGCCAAGGAATTTAGACCCTACAGATGGGTTTTAAATTTGATAGGAGCATGGTCATATTTTTCGTAAAGCTCACACTGGCTGCTGGATGGAGGTTGACATGGACATGTGTACGAAGGGGTGGTCTTAACACAGAGTCAGGAAGGGGAGATTGCAGTGAAAGACATATAGAGATGGGTGGCTTTGATGGAATTTCTTCAATGAGAAACCATAAGAGGCTTTGAAAGACCGAACGATGACTTACAGATTCATAGGCTCACCCAGAGCCCCTGTTTTGGTTACGTATTGGAGGCAGAAGGAAGAACTATCATATTAATCTAGGGGGCAGATGACAGGCCTTGACTAGGAAAGCAGTGGTGCGGGTTTTGAGAGGTGATAAAATTCTGACTTTAGCTTGAAGATTCAGCCAATAGAGTTTGCTCACACACTGTATGTGAGCTATGAACCAACAGCTCAGGCCGACTCCAAGGCCACATCCACTGAGAGGAGGACAGCAGAATGGACGAGATTTATAGAGAAAAGGCTGGATGTGCAAAGTCTGGGATGTCTATTAGATATCCCAGTGGAGATATTAAGTAGGCAAAGGGATTGCAAGTGTGGAGTTCAATGTGGGGCAGAGACTAGAGGCATACATTTGGGAGTCTCTGACATATAGCTAGTTTGTAAGACCACAGAGTAGATGCTGTCACTGAGGGAACAGAAAAGAGCAGAGGAGAGCTGCACTGCGTCCTGGGGCACATAGATGCTAAGAGGTCAAGAAAATGAGGAAGCAGCAGCGAAGCAGATGGGAACTCTGGCTTGTGGTCAGCAGGGAAACCCAGCAGTGAGGTGCTTGGAAGCCGTGTGAACAGAGCACTTTAGTGTGCAGAAATGAGGGACTGTGACAAACACTGTTGTTGGGGAAAGAAAAAAAGATTGAGTTCTTTTGGTCTTGGTGGCCCAAATGCAAGGGTAAGTCCCATAAGATCAGTGTTGGTGAAGTAGAGGAAGCAAACGCATGTGCATGCTGGCTTTAGGAAGAGCAGGTGAGACATTGGCTATGGTACAGTGAGAGAGAGGTATTTGAAAGGTATTTGGGGAGGGGTTAAGGAAGTCATTGGTATTTGGAGCTGATGCTGTGGGGGAGAAGGATCTGTGAACTACATGTTTAACATTAAGGAAACGTGTTCAGGGCCAATTCTCAATCTCTCTCTCTCTGTCTCTCTCTCTGTCTCTCTCTGTCTCTGTCTCT
>JANHMN010000016.1:46413183-46424171 GCA_030674055.1 Rhabdomys pumilio
CTCCTTCTCCTTCTCCTTCTCCTTCTCCTTCTCCTTCTCCTTCTCCTCCTCCTCTTCCTCTTCCTTTTCTCCTCCTCTTCCTCTTCCTTTTCTCCTCCTCCTCCTCCTCCTTCCTCCTCCTCCTCCTTCCTCCTCCTCCTCTTCCTTCTTCTTCTTTTTCTTCTTTTCATCTTTCTGTCATATCCTGCCTTTTGGTAACAAGAAAGTAAGGCTATACAGCAGGAAGTAGCCCTGTTACTGGTCACACTCCATATCTTTAACTGGTCTCCTGCACTCCTTGTTTTCAAAGTAGGAACCAGGGACTTTGGGTGTGGCTCAGTTGTAGAATATATGTTTAACACACAAGGCCTGGATTCAATCTTCAGTACCATGAAAGAGGGAAAGGGAAAGGAGGAGAGGAAGGGGAAGGGGGAGAGAGAAAGTCATAATGTTCCTCTTCTAATGACAGTTTATTATTCATTGGCTTTTCCAACTGATAACCCCCAAACTTTATTGGGTTAACGGAGCAATTATTCATTCAGCTCACAAACTTCTGAGTTGATATTGTGCACTGGACTCAGATGGGTGGCTTTTCCTCATCTGTGGTTCACTCTGAGTCAGATGGGCGTGGCTTGGGGTTAGCTAGTTCAGATTGGCCTTTTCTGGAATGGCCACCCTCCAAGCTTCAGCTGATTGCATGGTTACCAGCTCAGGCTCATTTACATGTTGGCCTAGCACAGCTCTGAGAAGAGCTGCAGTGTGCAAGGCGTGAGTGTGGAAGAACAAGACCACTTTCACTGCACGCCATGGCTCAAGTAAATTCATGTTAGTCTAATCCAAAAGAGTGGAAAATTAGACTCCACCCTCCAGTAAGAAGAGCTTCACCATTAAAGGAGTGTAGCTACCTGACAACATAGAGCATCTTTGATAAGAAATGCCCCGAGATTGGCATCATCCCACTGTTTCACTTCTATCTATGGGCCTGTTATGCTTTTCCTTTTCATATCATTAATACCTTTCATTCTCTATATTTGGGATACTTAGTGCTATACTACTTGGGGCACTTTCACGCAAGCGTATATTAAACATTAATCATGACAGCATACCTTCCCATGCTCCCTCTCACAGCCCACTCTTCCTTGTTAGTCAGTCCCTTTTGCTTCTATAGGCAGTTTTCTGTTACATGTACATACATCATATCATATTCTTCAGTATGAAAAATCTCTTAATCTGATAACCTTTTAGAGAACCTCCTAGTTTCAGGTCTCAGAGCCAGGTATTCCTAGGGATAAGAAACAACCATGTGATGTGTTTCATCATTGGTGTGAGTCTACCGATGGAAGCCAGGGAGGAGCTTAAGGGTAACAGAGGCTTCTGAGTACCTCAAGCACCCCAAATGTGTTAGGCCTGAGGCCAGCGAGCCTGGAAATGAGCCTCATGCAACCTCTGTCCTTGGACATTCCCACTTTTCACATTGTTGAGTGTCTTTTCAGGTAGGCTTTCTCTCCCTGTTGCTCTGTTCAAACCATCAAGCTGTGGCTTTTCCTTTTAAATGCTTTCTTGCACGTATCTTTTTCACCACCCCCTCAGTTTAGTCCTCTTTATCTGTTGCCATGACTACAGCGCAACCTTCTTGCTGGTTCCCCTACCCCACTGTCTCTTCTGTGAAGCTAATAGCTAAGTCCTGCTGCTGTCAGAATGTCCTGTATCACACAGACTTGGTCATAACGATACCATGAGAACATTCCTCTGTCAATTTCTGAAGCTTAAGAGCTCACAGTAGGTCTCACTGAGCAGACATGCCCGGATCTCACCTCTCTTCATGTTCAGTTTATATATTGTTCTTGAGGGTCATAGAACCTCTGTTAGCTTTTTGAAAACGCCAATGTTTCTCAAATATTTTGGCTTCTACATGTTTGTCCCTGTGACAAGAACCATTCGCATCCGGATTGTCTTCCTAGCGACCATGATTTATTTTTAGGGCTGATTATTCTCAAAAGTTATTTACATTATTTAGAAGCATGCACACAGTTCTAAACAGCTATTTCTGCTGTCTCTGGTGGCTCCAGACTCTGTTCCCACGCTAAGTGTAAGCCCCATGGCTTCTTTCCTGTTATGTCCCATTCGTCACTCACCATCTTTTCTGATCTGTTCATCTTCTGTACCCTTCTTTAAGGGGGTGACCTTGTCTTTTTTTCCGACCTTTCTCCGGTAACTAGCACTTAATAAATATTAATTAAGTGGATGAAATCAAACCAGAAAGAAGAGGAAGACATTAGGTTCATTTTAGTTACACCGATGGGCAAAATATCATGTACTGATCACTGAGACCTGATGCCAGAAGGTGCTGCTTCGCCCCTTTATAGCCATTTGACCTTGAGGAAGTCTCATTAGCTCTCGTAGTCTCGATTTCCTCATTAGCTAAACAAGAATAAACCCACCCGTTCTACTTCATAGCGGATACAATGAGGGAGCAAAATGTGAGCACTGAGTTCCTTGCAGAGCAAGACTAGGAGCTAATGAGATTCCTCATGGCCGACTCAGAGAGATCTATGATCCTCCTCCCTTGTCTCTCCATCTGCAGTCTGTGCTTATAAAATCACCAGGAGACAACAGCAATATATCAAATTTGCGTACTAACAAATGTTTTTCCTTGAGTTTAATATAATCTAAATACTGTAGGGTTATTGTTTGTTTTGCTTTGCCAAAGATTAAGCTATCCTCAAAGAATGCTAAAGAATTTATGCTGCTGGGAAGCCAGACTGCGCTCAGCGGAGATGTTCTGGTGTTTTGCTAGCCTTGTGGAGCACAGAGAGCTCCCTTCGATCCCACCACAGCTCCAGAGTTTGATATAAAATGCCTTTAGGCTTGTTTGCTTGTTTGTGACAAGATTTTCTGATGGCATCCAAGCTGACTCCGAACTCAAAATCCTCCTGCCTTAGTCTCCAACTACTGGGATTACAGACTTGTGTCGAGATGCTAGGGTTTGTCTTGAGCTTTGAGAAGATCGTAAAGCACCACCTACAACCTAGTCAGTCAAACAAAATGAGCTCAGATGTCTGTGTGTTCAGGTGTGTGCGCCAACCTCAGGTTATCTTCATTTGGGAGAGAGTCTTTAATCCTTTATACCAAACCTATTCCTCCATTTTCAGCTTCAAGCCCCAGAACCCTTCCTGTCGCAACCCATCTTTCTGCCCCAATCACCTCCTTGTCTCTCTCTGGTGGCTCTTACATGTGTAGACTACTTAATTCTATTTCTGTTTACACTATTCCAGTGCCACGGTCCCTTGTACCTGCCTCTTCCCAAGACATTTTTTTTTGTTTTGTTTTCTTTCGATTCTTTCATTGCTATGGGTCCCAGGTCTTCTGTCTCGCCCATAATTTCTGCAAAGTGATTTTGAATGTCCTTACAGGTTCAAGAGATTCTAATAGTCCTCTGTTTAGAATTAGAAATTCCCCTTGAGTTTTTACTTTTTTTTTTTCTTAGAAGAAACAAAGTCATTCATGCTAATGGAAAAAAAAATTCCATAAAGGCAGACACATGGAAGTAAACAGCCTCTCTTCAAGCAGGCTCTATGCTGCTGTTCATGAAGGGGGAGGGAAAGATGAAGAACTGTTCTTTGGGTAGAGAAGACAGGGGGAGCCATGGTGAATACTTATCATTTTCCAAGGCTGTCTCCAACTTTATTGAGGGAAATCAAATGTTCTTGCTAATACTGTCAGGGCTTTGGCTACTGTTCAGACTCATGACTAACTCAGGAAATGAAAGGAGTTCACAGGATGAGAAATATAAGGAGGAAAATAGCACCATGGCCAGTGAGGCTTCCCTCCATGCCTGGAGCTATAGAGCATCATGGAGACCCCCAAGGACTCCTGACAACCCTTTCATCAATCATGCATCTGACATAAATTGAGTGAGATCCAAACTGAATGAAGATCATGGATTTTCTTACAGGGCAAGATGGTTTAAGAGAGTTGCCAAGAACTGTTGATGTTTGAGTGACATGTGTGTATGTATAAATGGATAGATAAAAGGGAGAGTCAGGTCAGGTAGACCTAGAGGGACATTCAACACTGGTCTAAATACCCAGAACAAAGACTACACAAGAATTTAGCCTGTGACTGAGCTAGCCAAGGTACTTCCTGGTGTGTGATGTCACATCCTCTCTCTACCATTAAACTTATTCTCACAAGATCAATGAAACTTAGATTTCATTCATTCATTCATTCATTCATTCATTCATTCATTCATTAGTTTGTTCCTTCCTGCTGGCCTTGTAATTTGTATAGCTCAGGCTGGCCTTGAAACTGTTGTGGAGACCAAGCTGCCATTTCTCAATCCAGTCTCCTGAGTGCTGGGATTATCGATTTACTCCTGGCTAGAACTCAGAATCTCCAATCTTGCTACTTTTGGTAATAAGACCTCTCTCTATTCAACTGGCTTGGAATAACAATAAATCTTAAAGAAAGGAAATATTGAGATTTTGCTTTAGACCTACGGTGTCTACTGTTGTCTTCTACTACAAGGGGCACTTAGGATTCTATTGCAGTCTCTAGTGTTGGCCTTAAAGGTTAAATTGCATTTAGCCCTGCTCTCTTAGAAGCCTTTTATAGGTAAAATTGACAAATTTGTCTAAACCCGTTTTATGTCTTTCCCTATTTCAAGTCAGTACCACCTTTGGAGATAATGAGGTATATATCTTTATAAATGTTATGGTAAAATTACCCTTCTTTTGATCTTAAGCTGATGTTATCTTTGCTGATATTTCTAATGTTCTTTCCCATACCTACCCTTGTGTTTATAGTAAATAAATGGTTTATCACATAATAACCATAGATTATAGTGTTTCTCAACCTCTGCAATTATGGAAGGAGTGAAATTCTGGGGATCCCAAGTCTCCAAGGGGCTTGTGGGAAAAAAATGTCAGCATTTTTTTTTAATTTTGTTGGGAAAATTGTATTTTTATTCTCATTAACAGCTAGTTGAATTTTAGTATTTTATTCCATTACAAATGCCACTATGAGCATCACGGATATTTTTCTTTTATAACATTTTCTGATACATTGAAATATCATTTAGAATCATCACACCTTTGTAGATATAGAATTCTTCTACCAGTCATGAGCCTTTGTTGCTTATTGTATTAAAAAAAAGAAGCACCAAGGTCTCCACATTTGCTGTTTGTTTTAAAATATTTTTGATAGCTAGATAGTGTCAAGTTTGTAGTTTCCTTGGTGGTGCGCTATCTTGCATCTTGTATATTTTAAACATTATTCTGAGTAGGCATCTGTAGCATCATAGACTATAAGTGGTTCTCATAGACCAAAGCAGGTGAAGAGTTTGCCTTTGAGACTAAAAGCCACAGACTTATGACACTGCCTCTGGCTAGAACTCAGCTGTTTGGAATTCTGTCTTCATATACAGCTCATAAATCCCGGAAACACCATTTTTCTTGTCTTATCTGGAAGTACAGTTCTATGATATCTTTTTGAAGGCAGAATTGAATGTAGCCTTTTAAAGAATGAAATGTCACAGTTTATGTAAAGGGAAAGGCAAGCCTTTCTGCCTCACTTCCCGTGTGTATTTTGATAGTGGCCAGCTTCTCCTAGCCTTGTTCTAAGCAGCACAGCACCTTGGGATCATCAGAAACCCCTCCCTCATGCTACCCACCAGACAGCATTTAATTCCACAGGGGAAGTTTAGATCATTTATATCGACACCCATTACCTTGTGTCTATAGATTTCAGAGATTTTCCTCTCTCTGTTTTCAGTAGTTTGGTCCTTCTTTCTCCAGATCGATTTGTTGCCATCTGTAAGATTCATCATCAGTTTTAAAGATGTTAAATATCACTCTCCCAGCAGCCCTTGCTGAGAAGCCACGACTTCCCTTTATGCTTCCCTGATCAGAAAGCAACTTGAGAGATTGAGAGAAACCTGTTAATATATTTGTTTCCTAAGCCAAGTCATTATTCACCTTCCTCTCTTTTCCTCATCTCTTCTCTTCCCCTCTCTCCCTCCTTTCTTCTTCAACCCCCAAATCCAGGGCCTTGAACATCATTCTAGACAAAACACTCTGCCAATGAACCATCCTCTCAGATTAAATCGGCTTTTTTATATAAACTCCCAGCCTTACCCTGTATCCTCAACCCTAAGACAACTCACTAACTCAATTAAAGTCAGTTAAACAGGAAACTTTTATTTATGACTAAGAACTTGTGCTCCTTTTATCTATATAATACTTCCTTTTAAAAACTAGAATTCTTTGTAGTTAGATGTGAGGGTTCTCTTGTTTGAACTATATAGCTTTTCCATTCATAGGGAAACATCCAATGCATAGACACCCATCAAAATAATTAGTTTTATGAATATTAGGTCTTAAGAAGTTACAGTTTAGGCTAATCACCAACACCTGTAGAACCAAATTCTTAAGAGCCTTAGTAATACATCTCAGGTGTCCAATCCTTCACACACATGTGCATAAACATATTTATGCATACATTCCTGGGCAACCCACTCAGCATGACAATGCCTGACTTAGCAGCCAGATATAAGCAGATACATTGGTGTTTGAAAAGAAAAGGGCTAGCTGTGCAGTGGTGGCGCATGCCTTTAATCCCAGCACTTGGGAGGCAGAGGCAAGTGGATTTCTGTGTTCGAGGCCAGCCTTGTCTACAGAGTGAGTTCCAGGACAGCCAGGGCTACACAGAGAAACCCTGTCTTGAAAAAAACCAACACCCCCCCACCCCCCCACCCCCACCAAAAGGGCTGCAAGAAATTAGGAGATTCTTCCATAGAAGATCCAGGAGCTCTGCATTAGTGTATAAAATCAAAGGCTTCACAGCACTCTATCCAGGATCTGTTTCTCTTGTGATCTGCTCTCCTGGCTTCTGCAGAGAGTCTCTGGCTTTAGTGCATTCTTCTTATCACTCTTGTCCTACCAGCTTGCTGCCCTCCTTATGGCTGAGCCTTGAATAATTAATGCACCCAATGTGGTATATGGAATTTCTCTTCATCATTTTCTTGTAGTAACTACTATGCTAACATCCAGCCTCCTATGTGTACACTATGCTAACCTGAACTCCAGTCTCTCCTAATTGACCCATTATCACCAATTCAACTGTTAGCTTACTCTAACCACAATGACTCTAAAGTTATACTACTAAACCACTTTTAGAAAGGCTGTGGATACATTTTAGCTCACAGTGGCTTATATCCACTCATTCTAGGCTCCAACAGGCACTTCTCCAGGTCTGTCCTACTGTTCTATTGAATACTGGATGCATTTTTAATAAACAGTCTTCAGAATTGGTGGCTATTTATAGAAGGCTATATATTTTGGACTGTTTCATTCTTGCGTTCCTCCAGAACCATTGTGTATATGCCGCTGTACCTTGACAATTAATTTTATTTTATAAGTTTAATTTTGTGTCATGTTTACCACCTTCATGGTAGTCACATGACTGTGACTTTCTTTTGACAGGATAGGTTGGGAACAGTAGAGATGATATATCCTTTGGCAGCCTTGAAGACATATGATTGATGAGAGCCAGCCGTGCTAATCCCACGGGTATCTGACAGCTTTTCCTTTTTTCAGTCTCCCACACATCTTGGGGCATCCATGGAACTGTCATGGAAAGCAAGAGGAAAGGAGACACCTCCTGGAGGCTTTGGGCAACAATTTTGATTCTGAATAAAAGCCCAGATCCCCAGGAAGAAAAAGCCTTTTCTCTGTCCCCCACTTCCTGCTCAGCGTGTGAGTGTAGACTTGTCTAGTATAGACTTGTTGTCCACAGCTACTGTGCCACTAGCATATGAGTGTGATCAGACAGTGTGAGCAACATGATGCTGACCCAGCATCCTGACATTCTTGTGCTCCTGCACTAACTGTAATAATCCCCTTTTAGACTTAGCGTGGGATAACACGAACCAGCTTCTCATGGGTCAGATTTCTGATACTTGTAGTCAAACATGTTTTTGATGGACTTGGGCTTAAAATGCAGTGTTTGACCACATTTTTTTTTTTAATCTGGGATTTAGGTTAGACTCAAGTTGTGGTCTTTAGATGTAGTTATAAGCAAGAATCAAGCAGTTTAGAGGGTTTGGGGAACAAAAATATCAGCTAATCCTCCTTGATAGAAAACAGGTGCACAGGTGATTCCTTGGCCCTGCAAGGGCACCCCAGTGGAGAGAACACCAATCGCCATAGGCAATTCAGACAGACAGATCTCAAAGAAGAGGACCTGCCAAGGACCAGAGAGATCCAGGTGGAGAGAATGGAAAAAAGAGGTTAAAAGGCATTAAACTGGGGAAGGCATGGGACATCTCACAGACATTTTCCAGGACTGTATGCCAGAATAAGGTACTATTTCAAGGGAAGTAGCCTGGTGGTGTTCTTGAACCTGGAATGATTATGCCAGTCACTGACTGCTCTACCAGAGCCATGTCTTTGGTTCTCACTTGTCGACCTGTGTTTGTCTCCACCATCCTCCTAGGATTTAAGATGAGGGAGTAGGACATGAGGAGTAACCTAACTGGAGTGTCAAGTAACCTGGAGAATATTTTGGAAAACTAGTACAAGAAAATGCGTGAGAGCATCTTGAACCTCTGTGCCCATGACAGATCCTGGGGAGACCGGGAGAGTGGTCAGCGTCAGCCTGAGCTAAGACTGTAAAATCCCTCTACAGGTCTGGACTTGCTGAGATGTGTAGTTTCCAATGCAAAGACATCATGTGTTTTGAAAGATGACTTATCAATGTTTAAAATCAGGAGATTTTGCATAAATCCTCATAGTCTGTCTTCTCTTACAAAGTCAGTCATCATGACAATAGTAGGATTGCATTTCTGCATGGCAGGGTGACCCTTGTTGTGTGGCCTGTCCTATACTCTCTCTGGCTTGCAATTGTCACCTCCTCCTTATTACTTCCATGACACTAAGGGTAAGACTTGGTTCATCATCAGTCTTACAGTGTTATTCTCTCACAATAGAGCCTGTCTCTCTAAAGAGTGGGAAAAATGAAAGAATAGATTGAGTAGGCTGTATGTTTCTTACACTAGGCTCACTTCATCATTAAAATTAGCTGCCTACCAGCACCTGTAGGCCTTAGAATTTGCAAACCTGACTCTAACTGGTACAGTCCACAGATGGAAATTTGTCTTCATGCCACCTTCAGACTCATTCTTCTTAGGAGAGAGAAGGTGAGAAGGTTGATTATTCTTACAAGCGCGGCATCTTCGGTGCACGGGAATGGCTAAATTAATTCTGCTTTCCAGACCCTTTGCTGCAAGACAGCTAGTCTGACAAATGTCATTGCTAATTAGTCCACTGAGTTAGGGGAGGGACTATCTGATGATCGTAATTACTGCTTTTCATTAGGGTCCGTAGATTAAGACATGCTGGGTGATCTCTGCTCAGCACGGAGACAGTCTTGAGTGACAGGAGGAGGGCCTTTACTTTCAACTGACCGCTAAGCCTCTGTCAGGGCCATTTGCTAGGACAAAAAGCATTCAGTTCCAGCACAAGGGTATAAACATATGGACATAAACATGTGACAAAATGAATCCATTTTGGTTTTAGAATGTGTATACACACACACACACACACACACACACGATGCTTCCAGCCTGATCATCTCTCACATTGCAGAGTAAAATGCTGTCCCCAGGATACCTATAAAACTGCTGCTCTCTTCTTCAATTCTCTCCTAAATGCGAAAGCTTAACATGTGTGCAATTTTTTAAAAGACCTGTTAATTAGTCAGACTATTAATTTGTCCACTAAAATAAAAGAGCTCTGGGGAACAAGGAAGCTTAGATACTTTTACAACCAAGGTGTCAAGTCTAAGAAGGTCTCAGAACTCTTGGACATGGGCAGTTGACTCTAGTGAGTGGGGACCACTATGTGGGGGCTAGGCAGAGATGCATCCTGCAGCTCGAAGGGTTAGAGGAAAAGTGGCAAGGGTGATGCTCAGAGGTCAGCTCCTGTCATCCTTACCAACAGTCTTCTGCCATTTAGAGAGACTCTAGTGTGTCGGATATGGTCAGAAGTATGGAAGACAAAGAGACAAATGATTTGTGTAAGCATAACGGGCTCTGGGAGAGCAGGTGTGAGTCGGTTCTGTGTGGCCAGCACAGGCTGAGACCTCCCCTGCCAGTGGAACTGGAGAACTGTCAGGGCAGAACATTTAGAGGAACAAAATCATCAGTATGGTCCCAAGGGCCTACAACAGAGAAGCTCATTAGTGCCGGGGAAAGAGCGAGCAGCCTTAGCATACGTCAGAACATTATGACTCATGAATAGGACTGACCTGGAGCCTTAGAGATTTGGTTTTGCTGGTTAGTAAACAGCTAGGAATTCCTTTAGGATTTTGTATCAGGAGCCAAAATTATTTTGAGCAAAATGCATTACATATCCCTTTCTTCCCTGGGTTTGGTGCATGCGTCTTTTGACTGGTGAGGTTAGTCAAGATTTCAATAACATACAGTGGCAAAGCTTCTTAGTAACACTTTTGGTGTGGACAAAGGAGTATTGGAATTTTCAAGTGGGGGAAACTGAGGATCAGTGTGGTAGGTGACTGGCCATAGTTGGATGAAAACATGGAGGACAGGGATGGGCGCACCCAGTTCTCTGACTATTTGCAGCCCATGTCTACCATATGAAGTTGAGTGTTTGCAGGAGCAGCCTCGTGTGTCTCATCTCCTTCAGGTGCAGGGTTCAGAGGAGGAGATTTGGATGTAAGCTAGGTTCCTTTCTGTTATTCTGTTATTCATGTTAAACAAAGTGTCCATTTAAATATAGCCCAGGGCTGGAGAAAGTGTGGTGATTGACCCCTGAATCTAGGAAAATGTTAATGAGCCCCCATGAATTGTCCTAACTCCCGCCTGATAGCTGATTATGCACGTGCCACCCACAAATGAACTGTATTTGTATCTAGTTGTAGTGCTGTTTCTTGTATGAGTAGTTCTCTCTCTCTCTCTCTCTCTCTCTCTCTCTCTCTCTCTCTCTCTCTCT
>JANHMN010000016.1:46424181-46456161 GCA_030674055.1 Rhabdomys pumilio
TCTCTCTCTCTCTCTCTCTCTCTCTCTCTCTCTCTCTCTCTCTCTCTTTCTCTCACACACACATACACACACCCTATAATAAATGACCTCTTTTGATTTTGCTTGCCATATCCTTACTTCACAAGGTGAAACATTTCCATTTTCTTGCCCCAAAACAATATCCAAGAAAGTGTACTGTCTTAGAGAGTCATTTGTGTTGAACTTCTGGGCTCTGTGCTGCTAAAAAAACAAATAGCTCTCCCAAATATTTGTTCCTATATATTAGGGTCACAGGAAAACATTGGACCAGTGATCGTGTATTAAAGTGTGTATACCCTAGCTAGATGTGGCTGCACATAGCTAGATGGTCAGGCCTTATCTTAGGAAGCAAAAACCAGTCAACAAAAATGTCTACGGTTTATGCCAGGTAGATAGCACAAAAGACAACAGGAACTGCCTCTAAGCAATCACCTTGGTAGTTTCTTTGTTACCTTCCTGTAAACTGCTCATTGCTCTTCTGCCCAGCCTGCAGAGTGCTCCCATCAGAGTGCTCCCAGTCTCTGCCCCGCCTGCAGAGTGCTCCCACCTTGTTTTTCTGCACTTAAATCTTTTGAGCTAAGATAATTTGCTTCATGTGCTAGCTTGTATGACTTGGAGCACTTTTCCTTAACCTCTGTGAGCCTCAGTTTTCCTGTGGTGATGATGCCCGTGGGACTTATGCAAAATTCTAGAAAAACGTGGATGTAAGAAAAGTGGCCCTGCTATCATAAAATAAAAGTTCACTGTCACTCAGGCCTTGCATGCGATGATAGGGATGAATGGAGACTGAGGATAACATGTTACATTATGTTTCTGTCTCAGCTCACAGTGGTTTGTGAGAGGATGCAGGATTAATGTTAACCAAATCTGCTTTTCTCTCTCTTTCTTTCTTTCTTTCTTTCTTTCTTTCTTTCTTTCTTTCTTTCTTTCTTTCTTCTTCAGTGAAATCTGTAAACCAAAACATGAAGGTAATGTCTCCTAACTTTTTTTATTTTGTAAGTCTTTTAAAAATTCTCACCACACTGGGAAACCAGCAATATGCATCTTTGGCTCAGTGATGGTGCCAAGGACTGCTGTGGAAAGCCTGCAGGCCCATCTCAGGAGCCTCCATCACTCCTCCCTCCTTTCAAAGGGAAATGGTGCCTTCTCAGCTTTATATTATAGGTAATATTAACTTTGAAAACTTCTCTCTTCAACTAGATAGCTAATGCAATGTCTTCTCAGAGACAGTCTGGGTTCCAATTGGCCCTCATGACCTGGGTTGAACACTAATTTGTGATGTGACCGTAACAAAGTTCTAAGAGACTTTTTTCACCTGTACAAGGAAGCCTCCACTGGCTGCAGATGATCTCACAGTGGTAGTCATAGATCTGGGGACTAAGGACCCTTGATTTTTATGCTGGCTCCTTACTTAAACTGGACCACACTTCTTTAGGCCACCCCGAGCCTCTGTTTCCTTGTGTGTCATGTGGAGATGGTAACAATTCCCAGGGGACTTGGTAAAGGTTTTTAAAGGCCAGAGGAAATGTATATAAAGACACTGTGTTAGGTAAATGTCATCACTAAGTTTCTATTTTACAACAAAGTTGTACGGAAATACCAGATTTTTTTTCTTTATGATAACAGAGGTGGCGGGACGGTCACACCTCTCACAGAGATGGAGTTCACGAGGGGGAAAATTGCCAAGCATATGGGGAGATCTTCTTTTTATTTTTATCAAGGAGACTGTGTTTCTGTGTGACAGAGCTATGGTGAGCCTAGGAGAGGAGATGGAAGTGCGGAGTGGACCAGCTCAGCTCAGACAGAGAAGCCTGGAGACAGTAGCGTTTGGAGTGTAGGTCACGTGTACCAGCGGAACATCAGGAAATCTCTGGACGTTTAAGTGTGGGAACCAGGATTTCAGTCACATCCCCCAAGCGCCTGTCTCTGTGATTTCTCAAATAAGTCCCACAGTCTGTGTAGCTTAAAACAGCGGATTGATTCCCTTGCAACACTGGAGGCTAGGCATCCAAAACCAAGGTGCGGCAGAGCCAAGGCCACTTCCTTAGCTTCTGCTGGTGGCTGGGTAATCTCTGACACTCATGGGATGGAACCTGTACACTTCCTTCTCTGCCTCTCTCCTCCCGGACCTTCCCCTCTGTGTGTGCCTGTCTCCGTTTGTTGTTGTTTACTTGTTTGTTTTTCTCTCTTACAATACTGATGGAGCCTGACTCTGGCATCACTTCACTTTACCTTTGCATCTTAATTACACCTTCAAAGACCCTGCTTCCAGATCAAATCACACCCTAGGGTTCTGGGATTCTTAGGACCTCAACGTGTCCCCTTAGGTGACACACTTCAACCCACAACGATGACCTCAGGCAAGTGTCAGTTAACCCTCACAATGTCACTTCTGTCCTTTGTCTGGCTTACCCATCTCCTGGAGCTGTTCAGCAGAGCAAATGTAACAATGCTGGGGAATCCTCTGTGAAGCACAGGCTACTTTGTAACTGCGCGATAGTTTGTTCTCACCCTGGAGGGTACGTGAGAAGGTCAGCGACGATTGTTGAATCGTGTGTCTTCCTCTGGAGCTATCATAAATGTAAAAGCTTGTAGTATTCATTATTAATAACCTGCTTGCTGGATCCCTGGAGGCCACGGGGCCTGCTGATGGAATCCTTGGACGCTCTCTTTTTTTTTCCTTTTGCTGAGCCCCCCCCCCCCCCCCCCCCCCCCCCACTCCGGTACAGAAAGGATGCCCATGAACTCTGGCAGGAGAAGAAAATGATCGTGTTGTTTTCCCTTTCACTGAAAAGAAATGTTTCACAGGGGCTACGTGGGATAGTCCCAAGGTTCCCTGCTTTCAAGCCAAGGTAGCCTGCTTTCAAGTGTATGCTTATACCCAGAGGGCTATATGTTCTTCTTTAAGACCTGCATACTCTGAAAGGCTAAAATCTTCACTTAGAGATCTTTTGTCTTGGGGAAAGGAAGAGGGCACAGGGATCCTGGCTCAGTGCTCTGTGTTTACCTTCCCAGCTCCCTACTACTATTGATTTCATTTTATTCTCACTTTCTTTTAAAAGATGTATTTATTTTTATTTTATATGTATGGGTGTTTTGTTTGCAGGTGTGTTTGGACACCAGTTTGCATGTATCGCCATGGTGGCCAGAAGAGGGCGCATAGGATTCCCCGGAAATGGAGTTAATGGAGTTACAGACGGTTATGAGCCACAGTGTGGGTGCTGGGAGTTGAACCTGGGTCCTCTGGAAGAGTGACTAGTGTTCTTAACCACTGAACCATCTCTCCAGCTCCACTTTATTCTCTTTATGGCACCATTTTGGTTGTATATGCCTTACTTTTCTTTTTTCCTTTCCACATTCCTCCCCACCGACTTCCCTTCTTTCCTCATCCTCTTCAAAGAACTCAAATGCCATCCCGCTCTCACACCCTTCGCGCCTCCCCGCCCCCCTTCCCCTTCAACTGAGCCTTTTACTAATGGAGCCTAGATGATGTTTTGGGCTCACCTCTGCTTTAGTTTTACTCTAGAGCCTTCACAGTCCAGCCTACAGTATACTCTGCCACTCTTGTGTGACAGTTTATAATCTGTTTTATGGACCTTAAAACTATTCAATCTCTTTGCCCCCTTAAGGAAGATTGCTGACACTAAATTGAATCCAAAGGGTTTTCATAGTGGCACCACTCCTTTATGGGCAGTTGCTTATTTATGTCTCTTTATTGTGTGGTGGTTGATTTGTGTTGCTGAGATTCTGGGCCTTGTTCCCAGGCAGGAGACCACATGTCATCAGAGGGCAGAGGGAAGGCTTCCTTTGTGGCCCCATTGAGACCACCTGACCTGAGTGAGCACCAGTCTGCTTGTACTGGGGGTAGCTGGGGAGGAGGGAGAAGAAGCCACTTCCTATTCTTCTGTGAAGCTGTGAGCTTCTTTTTTACAGAGCTCTTATTTGACATCGGGGCTGTAAGATTCTCTCTTCCCTGGTTCAGCAATTACTTTCTGAGATCCTGTTGTGAACCAGGTACAATGCTAGTTCAAACATTCTGCTGAAATCAGATGCTCTGACTTGTCAGTGTCCTGATAATTACAGAATCCACCTCTAGCTACAGGCTGTGGTGAGCACCCAACCTCACCTCTCGTGGTTGAGGGAACAGACTGACAGATTCCTGAGAGGCAGTGGCTTTGAGTTCAGAGCTGTAGATAGGAGTCAACTGAGGGGAAGACAAAGGGGACAGGATTACAGGCAGAGGATCTATGAGTACAAACGCCTTAAGGGACAGGTAGACTCTAGGTGTATGTGAGGATGTTAAAGCCCAGTGAGATCTGACAGGAGCCAGGTAGCCATGTTCCCTCTGGGAAGGAATATACATGTTGAAAAACAAAACAAAAAAGAAAAGAAAAAGAAAAGCATCTGAAATACTATTAAGCCACTCTTCAGAATTGGTATCATATCATATTTACACATTTTAAGCTTTTCTGAAATATACATATATAGTAAAGTACCTGAAGTGTATTTATCTGAAGTGTCTGTCTTCTTGAATTCCTTCTTTTAATGTAAATAAACTCTGTGCTTATCAAGATTGTGATTCCTTTTTAACTTAACATCGAATCAAAACAATCTTGCACTTTAAGTACTTTAGAATATGATATTTACCGACTGAATGCTGTTCTGGCCCAGATACCTCTTCGAGTCTCTGCTCTTTAGTTTGTGCACTTTTTTTTTTTGGTTTTGTTTTACCCTGTTGTACTGTGCATGGAAGGATATTGCGTATAAATATTGGCACATGCCTGGTTATCTTCCTAGCGGTGGTACTAGAGCAAGCAAGGCTCTAGACACATATTACCAGATCCTTAATCCCACTCCCTGCTGTGGGAGAGAATTCCTGAATCCCCTGTCTGAGCTCTCCTGTTAAACAAGGGATCATCGGAGGTATTAGCTGTGGAGGGCTAGGCTGACCTGCAGGTCCAGGGTCCCTCCTGCAGGTGGGCTAATACCAGGAACAAGGCCATTGCTTACTGTCACTTAAAGAGATTTAGTTAAAGCCTTTAACATTCCTAAGTCTGGAGAGGTGGCTCTGGCCAAGAGCAATTGCTGATCTGGCTGAGGACCTGAATTTGGTTCCCAGATTAGCCATAGAGCTGCTTACAACCACCTATCACTCCAGCTTTCGAGGGCCTGACAACCATTTCCCATAAGGAACAATGTTCAGATTATTTTTGTTGAATTAATAAAGCTGCAATTTCATAATTGATACTGTCTAGAAATTTTCTCTAAGATTTTTGGCACCCTGTCTGTATCTGTCTCTCCCCTATCCCACCCCCTCATGTGTTCATGAAAAGAAAGAGCAAATGAGGGAGGAGAGGGTCACCACAGAGAAGGTAAGGTTCCACCCATCCCTCATGCTCTGTCCTTCCCTCAAAACTGCAGCTCCTTGCAGGGGTTCTAGCTGTTTAAAATGGCTGGTCTTTTGTTTACTTCCTTGTTCATATGTCTGAGCGAATGGAAAATTCAAAGGAAGGTGTTTTGCTTTTTCCCTGAGCAAGAGTGCTGAACAGAGCGGCACTTCTACCAGGCGTCACTAATGGGGCTTGCTCTCTGCAGACTGGCTGTAAGCCCAGGTTGATGGAAATTCGCTTCAGACAAATACATTCTGCCACCTTCTCTCTTGGGGACAGATATGGCACACTCCCAGGGGGTCATTCCATCTGTCCCCTGGAGCCAAGATGACTTCCTACATCATCTTCATAATGATTATATTTTAACGTGACTTTTAAATAAATTGTAACATGGAAGCATGCCTGGCAAGTGGAGACATCTCCTATGGGTTGAAAGGCTAATGGAATCTTACAGCTTGGAGAAAGCAAAATAAAATAAAATAAAATAAAATAAAATAAAATAAAATAAAAACCTGCAAATTGTGGAACAAAAGGGATACACGTCTGTTTACTTTGCTCTTCTTTCTCCCACCAGGAGGCCAACCTCAGTCACTCCACGTGCCAGTGAGTTTACACATAAGTCTAAGGGAAGGATGGTCTTGCCCTAGGTAAGGGGTCCTAGGTCTGATGGAGCTGTGAGGAGTCCCCCCAAACTCTAGGAGGAAAGGACCCAAAGCAAAGAAGCTACATGGAAGAAAGGGAGGTTTTAAACAAATTCATCATCAAAGAATACAGTCTTAGATTACCAAGAGTGCTGGGCGAGAGACTGAAGAGGAGTGAGGAGGCAGGCTGCTCCATGGCCAGAAAGTGAGGCCTATGAGGGAGACCCCTAGGTCAGCCTGGTATTCTGCAGGCCCAATCCTAGGGCAACATTGAGCTGGTCATGATCTCTTCCTCAACGAGCTTTCACTACCACTGGGAATAATATACGGAGTGGGTAGTTAACAAACTGTGTAGCCTCACACTGTGCAGCAGACAGGGGGCGCCACTGTTGCTCTACAGAAGGAGAATCCAAGTTAGGCTGCAGCTGTTGACCATTTCCTGGAGAAAGAGAGCGCTTGTGCAGATCTTGGAGAGAGTGAGATCTGGACAGAAAGGCCAAGGCATTTCAGATTCTGACTCTGTGATAGTTGCCAATGTCTAGTAGGGTGGCTTTTGCCATGTAACCAGCTCTTTTTTTCCCCCTCTGTGTAGGCATGTCTATGAACAGAGATGAATTATAATCAATAGGATAGTTGGTTAATTGTTGCTAAATTGTAAGAAAATGACTCTCCTCTTCACACATGACAGCCACAGAGGACTTGCACACTGGTCTTCACCTGCTGCTACCTGACCTCCCGACATGACTCCCAATTATATGGCTCAGAAGTGTGGTGCTATCAGCTTTCTGGGAGTAGAGCCATCTTTTTGAAAATGATGAGCAACTGCTGAGTTCATGGGGCTGGTATAGAAAAGCAGAGCTAACCTGTGCAATCACCCTGGCAGATAGACAGCAGCACAGGTAGGAATATTCAGAACTTCATGTAACAAGCTCTCTTATTCTCTATGTAGGCATGTCTACGAACAGAGATGAACTAGAATCAGTAGGAGCCTTTACATAGATGTAGAAGAAACAGGGGGAAAGGAAGTGTGTGCAGAAGGTAGTAACTGAAATAGACTGTTTTTTTGTTTGTTTGTTTGGTTGGTTGGTTGGTTTGGGGGGTGTATTTCTGGTCTCTTCCATAATCCCAGAGTGTGCATTTCACCAAAATATTAAAATTCTAAAGTTAGGCCGGGCGGTGGTGGCACACACCTTTAATCCCAGCACTTGGGAGGCAGAGGCAGGCAGATTTCTGAGTTTGAGGCCAGCCTGGTCTACCGAGTGAGTTCCAGGACAGCCAGGGCTACACAGAGAAACCCTGTCTCGAAAAAAAAATTCTAAAGTTTATAGCTTCCATTGTACTTTAAAGTTACACTTACCAAGAGAGCCAGAATCCCAGCTGTCTACAGGCTAGGGCCATCCCATCCCACCAGCTCTCTAGACAGCTTGTTTCTCTCATCATCTTTATGCTCAGCAGTGCCATTTCTCTGGTTTGTCGAGACACTGTTCCATTCCTCCTGCCCTCTCCATCATACTAGTCCCAGCAACATCCAAATATCTATTTTTTTTCTTACCTTAGAAAGGTCTTTTCTTGATTGATCGTGTTCAGCTAAGATCTTGATTTTTTTCCTTTTGCAGAAGAGCTCCACAAGAAATGTTAGCTGTCCCCACTGTCTCCTCCTCCTCCTGATCTTCCTAAGATCCCCTTAGTCCAGCTCATGCTAGCTTCCCATGTCCACCTCATAAAATGTACCCCTGGCCAAGTCACTAGTGGCCTCTATATTGCCAGTCCAATAGTCAAGTCTCAGATGTCCTCTCAGCTGACACATGAGCATCCTTGGGTGGAGGCTGAGCATACTCTTGGCCCAGGAACTCTTTGGAGGTGTTCTTTCCTGAAGAGATCCCTGGGCCATTTGCTCATCTCCTCTGTATTTTCCCAAATGTCACTTTCTCAGTGGGGCTTCTATCCACGCAGCAGTTACATTAAAAGATATACTTCCCCAGACACACGGTTGTTTCCTCCAGCCCATTTCCTTACTCTAATCAGAATCCATTCTTCTATAATGCCAGAGGATACGGCAACTATCAGTGTGTGTGAGATGGGGACTCTTGAGAAATGGTGAGAGGCATCTGTGTTCACATGGAGGATGTCAGAAGTTTTAATTACTTCAGAATTATGAAGAAAAGCCAAGTGAACTTCTTTGAAAACTCAGATGACTGCTTTGGAAATCGCACCTTGTACGGCCCTGAAATAAAATACTGAGCAAATGGAAGTGTTTGGAGATTGGGTCTGATAGGACACCCAGACTTTGCAAAGACACAACAGTGGTCCTGGACTGTGAGAGGAACAGACAGCAAGAATGGGGACTGGGGTGGAGATGATAACAATGAAAAGTCTGTAGGAGAAGCACTGGACAAAGCAGGAGAAAGAACTGCGCATGGAATCAGAAGCACTGGTTTTAGAGTTAAGATTGCCTAGAGTTTAGCATAGGCTCAACCCAAGTAGCTGTGCAACTTTGAGCAAGCTGATTTCTCAGAGCCTTGGCTACTTTGTATAAAATGAAGAAACAAACAAAACGGACACAATATAACAGAACAACATTCCAGAGCCGATGTGTCTCTCCCTTGCAATACCAAACGGTGGAACGAGACAGAGACTGTGCATACAATGTTGCATACAGCATTGTTAGGACACTCAGAACATGAGAAGTGGTGTATTCTTGCTGTATTTCAGGCTCTGTGAAGAGCAGAGGCCAGAGCAGATGGTGAAAGGTTATGGATATAGACAAGCTGATGATCCTCAGGCTCCAATAAACAACAGGAACTTCCAATCCTGGTAGATGCATGGAACCACAGCCGGTGGTGGGAGTTGCTGTAGGTCAAGCTGTTTTGGAGGGGCAGTGGAGGGAAGGACAGTGGGGGATGAGTGGACTGAGATGCTTATTCAGAGGCCATTAGTGGGGTCGCTTCCTAGGCACAAGGGAAGAAAGTCAGACCAAAGGGTGGTTGAGGTACCATGCAGTCTCTGCCAAGCTTTTAAAGCATTCGATGAGGTGCTCCATAGCCTGAGTTGGTCTTCAGAGGTATTCCAGCTGAGATACTTGGAGGCCAGTCACCTGGAGTGCAGCCTGCTCCAAGGAAAGAGTTTCCTTGACAGTTTGTTTTGATCGGGCAGCTCCTGGAAAAGACCCATCCCTCACTGTTGGGCTCAGGAGCCAAGGCTCACACAACTGATTGGATAGAGCTATTGGTCTGGAAAGGTTAGCTGGACAGCTCCCTGCAATATCCACTCCAGGGCTGTTTCCTGGTTTTCCACCTGAGTTCAGAGGCGGGTATTTAAGGGTCTTGAAATATCTGCTCAGCCGTCGGAATATGAACCTGAAATCTGTGCAAGGGGACTCCAACTGTGGCACTAAATTCTTCAAGGAAAATACACATTTAGTTAGGCATTAAATTCATCTCTGATGAGATAGACTCTAACAGACGAGGAAGAAAATAACCATGATTTAAAAAAAAAATGGACTGTGGTGATGACTCAGTGGGGAAGAATGCTTACTGAGCAAGCATGAGGACAGGAGCTTGGATTCTCAGCTCTCATATCAAACGCCTGGCATGTCCACATATATTTTTATTATAGTACTAGGGATGAGGAGACAAGAGGGTTGCTGGGGCTGGCTAGCTGAGCCTCCCCAAATAATGGTAAGCTTCAGGTTGAGTGAGACACCTAGAATCAAGAGAATAAGGTGGAGAGTGAGATAGAAAATACCAGCTGTCCTCCTGTGGCCTCCTCACTTACACACAGGTACACAATACATACATTCTACATGTACACACATACAAAATTGACACATAGTAATTATATATATTTATAGGGGACAGTGGTACTTTGTCACATGTAAATAATATGTAATGATCAAGTCACATTAATTAGCATATTCACTACCTCAAACGTTTTTTTGTGTCTTTAGGTTGCAAACATTAGAAATCTTTTCTTCCAGCTCTTTCGAAATACTTAATAAAATGTTCAGCTTTCAACAATAACTATTTTTATTGCATTCCACCATAAAGCCTTAGAACTTATTCAAGCGATTTATCTGTATTTTGCACCCAGTAACCAATCTTGGGCCATCATTTCCTCTCCCAATTCCTGCTCCCCTTCTGACATCTGGTGTCCATCATTCCACTGTCTCAGCGTCTAAGAGATCTACATTGTGGCTCCCACATAAGGGAGACTATACAATCCTTCTCTTTGTGTGCCTGGCTTGTTTCACTGAACGGCAGGTTTCATTCTTTCCATGGTTAAAAAAAAAAAAAAAAAAAAAAAACGAAATGACCATGATCTTTAAAAGGACCCCTTTCCCCCTCTGATTTTATGCTTTCCCCAGTGTCTATGGAGAGAAGGGCAAGGTGTGCTTCGTAGCTGGGTCACCAAAGCATGCACCAGTCCTTTCTAATGTTTCCAGTGTGAAACCCCCTATAACACCTCTGGTCAGGACCTCCTGCTTAGTCTCAGGATGGTGGTTATGGCTATTGCATGCTATTGCCTAGGAATCAGCATATGATAGGGACTCTACCAGAAACGTGTGGCTCTGGAAGGAAAGTATGTGGCATCTAGCAGATGTGGCTCCCTCAGATAGCTAGATAGCCCACTGACTACTGTCTCAAAGCATGAACTGTATAGGTGCATGCACACCAATAGGCAGCATGGACCACACTCACGGATGGCCTTCTGCACACAAGTTCTCACTTCTGTTTGCTGTGTGTATTACAGTGGAGAGACGGGCACATGGATGAATGGGAAAGAGCAATCATTCATGGCGGAGAAAGGGCTGATGGGAGGATGGGGGTGAGAAAGTGGTACAAGATTAGTACGGAGTCCTGTATATTTTTGTGTACTGCTTCTTTCCAACATTTCCTGAATTTGGTTACCCCTGTGACAACCACTTAAGCATCTGTGGGACTTTTTTTTCCCCCCAAACCACTGACTTGTGATGTAAGTTTACTCTGGTGTTTACTTTTGCAGACGATTTTCTCTGTGTGACTCTATACTCATCTATGAGCTGAATTTGTAAACATTTAATCTGGTAGACTAGATCATTACTTAGAGACCTTAACTGGGAGGTTCCACCTAGGCCAGACATAATGAGGCAGAGTACCGGCTGCTGATACAGAACCCCAGGGCCTGCATCTCATTCAGTATGAGCTCTCTGTTCATTTTAAGATGTATGTCCCCTCATCCCACTGCTGGGATTTGAGAGTCTGTCTTCCTGTTTTCAAGCTGTTTCTTGCTCATAATTTGATACATCCTTAGATCCTGACAGGTACTTTTCCTTCAAGATTTTTCAGACTTGATTGACACATCACCCTCTCTGTGTGTTGGATGATGAGATAACTATTTGCTTTCCTTTATTCCTTTAAACCACTTAGCTGTTGTTTAAGCATCCTGTGAGTTTAATAGCTAACAAGAATAAATGAGGCCTCTGGTTGCGTAATGGACTCAGTCACAATGAAGAGGTTTAGCTGAGGTCTGGGTTTGGAACTGCTCGCGGTCCACAAATCCTGTCATTTCAAGATCGTTGGGATGTGCCTTGTGAGTTGCAGCAAGCACCCCACCCACATTACATCTTGATTGTACCTGCACAGAGGTTGTCAAGGCTAGACCTTTAGTATTAGATGAAACAAAGACAAGGAGTTAAAAATACAGTAGGAACCGTCAAGAATGCTGATGTTTAACACACAGGACCAGCATCTGTGCTAGTAGACTGGATTACATCCTACTTCTTAGTCCAGATGGTAATAGTTATGTTCCAGGGGAACCAGTTTGACTCCAGAGTTGCTCCTGGTATTTATTCTTAAGAAACATGAGGAAATGAGCCTCTGTTACTCCGCACATTCTTGGTTATTGGAAGCCATGGTTATTGTGTCATGTTTAGGAGCTGAGGGTTCTGGAAGTATTTTTAGAAATGGTCATGCTTTAGATTTGTTATAAGATATTAAGATATAGATTAAGATTAAGATATAGAAGGGGGCTCATTTTAAAAAAAGATAGAGGTGTCCTTGGGAGGTCAGAAGAGAGGAGCACGTCCTAAGCAACGGGAGGATCCCTTAGCCTTAAGAGTTCAGAAGGGACCAGACCAGAGTAGTAGCCCAGGGGCAGGTGATCCTAGGGCTGAGGACCTAGCTTAGTCTTTGTAAGCAAATACTTCTATTTATAATGCCAGCATTCATCTCCCTCTTTGCTCTCCCGTCATATCTAGTGAACCAGTTAATGCTTCTATTTCTCACGTCTTTTCCGTAAGTATTCTATAGTTAGCATTAACTGTCAACTTGCACAGCCCAGAATCATCAACAGGAAAGCCTTGACTGAGGACTTTTTCTAGATCATATTTGACCTGGGGAATGTCTGTGGGGATAGTTCAGTTATTATCTGATTCAGGCAGGTCCGGTCCATGTGGGCAGCAGCGTTCCTAATAGACAGGCGATCATGAGGCACATAAGAAAGCTAACTGAGAATGGGTAAGGGAATAGGACAGTGGACATTGTCCTCCATGGTTTCTGCTTCTGTTCCTGCCCTGACTTCCCTGAATGATGTACTATGACCTGGAAGTGTACGTCAAATAAACTCTTGCCGTCTCCACATTGCTTTTGGTTTGTGGTGTTTGTCACAGCAACAGAAAGGCAGTTAGAATAGCAAGGAACTAAACAGCTTCAGTAACTAGGGAATGTTCTACTTTACGGAAGAAAGCTATCTAAAAAGAATAAAAATAATTTCAAAATATTTTCTTAACATCAGTGAAATTATCAACTCAGATAAGTATTACTGCTCTGAAAATCACTGTATGTGTAGCTACCGAAGGACATGACATTTTCCTAAATGGTATCTTTTGTACTGACTATCCATGGTACTTTTTTTTTTTAATCTCTAGAGGAAAACCTAGCTGGTATATAAGATAGGAAAGAGTTCATCATCACCCGAATCAGGCATCCAACAATGACATCATCGGTGATATAACAGCCTGATGTTGTGTGTATTTGATGTTATGGAATAAAATATCTCTTTGGCATTTTCTTGACAACATTGCTTATTGTTAATCCATTATTAGGCTTTAAGTAGATCTGCCACATTCTAGGAAGTATAGGAACAAGGTAAGTGCCTACTAGGAAGTGATGACACAGATCTGGAAGCTGAGACATGTCTACAGGATGATTCAACTGGAATCTTCATCACTGAGGTACAAAAGGCAGAGCCTGCCAGGGTCAAAAGCTATAAAGGTCGTAGCAATCACATGCTAGCATGCTAGGTTAGACACTGCTTTGAAATTTACTGGGAAGGATTTGAATATGCTAAAGATATTAAATGATATAAAAACTCATCGAAATGGAAAAATCATTGACTGAAAAGGTGGGCAAGGGTCGGGCTGCTGGATAGATGGACTGTAAATCTCACGTTGATAAATATGTCCACACACACTGGAAGCAAAACCAGAGACAATAACAGTTGGTTCTCATGTGGTAGAATTGTGTTTTATTTTAATTAATTAATTAACCAAAGGGTTGGTTTTGCTTGCATGTATATCTGTCTATGCATATATATCTCATGCATGGCTGGTGCTCACACAGCTCAGACAAGGGTATGGGATCCCCTGTAATTGGAATTACATAGAGTTGTGAGCCACCATGTGGATGCTGGGAATTGAACCTAGGTACTCTGGAAAAGCAGTTTCTAACCTCTGAGCCATCTCTTTAACGCCTGCCTCTGTTCTTAAACACACACACACACACACACACACACACACACACACACACACACAGACACACCCCAAACCTCCCCATCAGAAAGACATCAAGATGAATTTACGTTTACTTTGTATTATACCTTTGCTAGTTTGGAACACTTGCACCCCTTTTCCCAGTGTCTTGTACCTTTCTTAAAACTTAAAAGTTAACACTAGTACATTATTGTTATCTAAATTCCCAAGTTCATTACATTTTATCATTTTCATTTTCTGCACCAATGTCCTTATTCTGATCCAGTATGCCACATTGTACTTGATCATCAAATCTTTGTAGTCTCCTTTGCTCTATGCCAGTTTCCATGTCTTTCCTTATTTTTCCACAACCTAGACAGTACTTAAGAATGCCCTCAGCTCTCTGGTATAATGTTCCTCATTTTGAACTTGCTTGATGCTTTCACCATAGGGGGACTGGACTTGTTGCTTGTGTACAAGAATTCTATGGGTGCAAGCGTGTGCATGTGTGTGCCTGTGCCTTACACATGTATGCGTGTATGTGCACATGTTAAGGTATGGAGATTAGAGAGAATGGGTTTTTCCTTCCACTCGTGGGTCTCAGGGATGGGCCTCTGGGTGTCAGGCTTGATAATCTCTCTTACTTCATGAGTCACCTCACTGGCCCTCAAACATCCTTTTTATCTCAGTCTATCCAAAGTGTATGACATCATTGTGACTTATCACTGGTGAAGTTAATCTTGGATCACTTGGTTGAATTAGCATCTGCCACATCCCTCTGTTATTTTCTTATGATATATTTTTTTAAGTTACTATTTTCTCCTTCCTATAGTTTCACTGATTCCCGAGTCCAGTCCATATGGTTCTTTTGAAACCTGAGAAGAAACAAGAGCATCAGTTAATTTTAACTAAGCCAAGATAAGTTAATTTTGCCCACATTTGAAAGTGCCTTGTTTGACAACACCTCACAGTAGGGTGTGATACAGCACACAGTAGGGCTGTGACATTGGTGGAGATGACAGTGAAGCAAGAGGAGCCTCAGAGAAACAGGACTTGAGAACAGAAAGCCTGGGTCCTGCTTTGGGGTACTGACCTATAATAAAGATCCCCTTCCTCCCTGTACTCAGTCTGAAAAATCTGTGGTCCTGGAGGGGCTGAAGAGATGGCTCAATAGTTAAGAAGTCTTACCGTAAGGGGGGCAGAATTTGGTTCCTAGTGCCAATGTCTAGTGGCTTACAACTGCCTGTAACTCCCACTCCAGGGGATCCAATGCCTTCTTTTGACTTCTGTGGGTACCTTTACATACACAGCATGTATTCATACATATAAATACATGTAAGTATGAATAATAGAAAACAAAGCTTTAAAAATCAAAAGAAAATCTATGGTTTTTGTTATTAAAGCAAAGGTTTGCCTTTATCAGAGTGCTTCCTGATGTCCATAGAGCTTTCCAGGTCATAGAAGACTGGAAGGCAGAAGGAAGAAAGGAAGGGATAGAAGCCAGTGAAAGAAAGCTCTCAGCCAAGTTCCCTTCCCCTTGCGAGCACCCTTTCACACTTGAGAAGTGGGCTATGCTCCCATTAGCCAAGTGACATTTCAGAGTTGCCATCTGGGGCCTCAGAGATGTCCAAGCCCTGCAAACTAACTGCAGTCTATCATGCAGTGAACAAGAAGAGCACCAGGGGACAGAGCTGAGACATAACTCAGAGAAATCTTTGTTGGGAGACACACATGCCAAGAGGAACAGCACCAACGTCTGAGAGCCAGACCGATACATCTTGTCTCTTCTGGTTCTCTGGTCAGGCAGGCTTTATAGTCTGGGTCTGTTAGACTTTCAGCTTGCAGGCATTCCTGAGCATTCTAACCAAAATTCATGTTATTTCTATGGCTATGTGTGATTATTGATTTTTTTTTAATATTAAAGTCTTTTTTCTAATTTTTATTTTTTAAATTTAAATGTAATTACATAATTTCCCTTACAACTTCTTCTATATGTTCCTCCCACCTCCCTCCAAATTTTGTTTTAATTGTTATTGTTAAATATATGTGGATAATTATATAAATACAATCTGTTCATGCCATTTACTGTTGCTTGTATCCATATGATTTTAGAGCTGACTACTTGGTATTAGATAACCAATTAAAGGGCTCATCCTTGGGGCGGACTATTTCTTCTGCTCCCAGCATTCCTATTTGCCTGTAGATCTTTGCGTAAGGATGGGGCTCTGTGAGATCTCCCCTTTCCATGTTAGCATATCTATTTTCATTGTTCAGGTCTTGTTTAGGCAGCCATATTATTGAGGTTTCCCGGATGAAGCTTACCTATCATATCTAGGAGACACAATCTCACAGCAGATTGGGTCTCAACTCCTCCACATATTCTTCAATGTTCCCCGAGGCCTTAAGTGCAGGAACTTGTATTGTAGGTGTATCCGTTTAGACTGGATACCCTCTGGCCAATTCTCCAGATTTTGACCATTATCTTTCGATGCTGTGCCCTTCCGGTCTCCCACAACCTCCTTACATTCAGAGTTGTGCCTTTCTTTAGCTGTCTGCAATATGAGGATCATTTTGTTGCCCAGATGAGGTCTTCTCCACAAACATGTCTTCATGGACCGTCATGGCCCGTGTCTACTCTCTCACTTCTCTTAGTCTGTCCCTTTTCCCACCTCCTCTTCTCTACATTACCGGGGCCATAGTGTGAGAAGCAAAGGCTTTCAGCTCTGAACAACACAAAAAAGTTGCTCAGTAGATTGGAAGACTGTTGAGGTACATTACATTTCTACTAAAGACTTCTTTCTCCTTCTGAGAATTTGAAAGTGGTTTATAAGATAAAGTTTATAATATTTCACAGAGTGGCTCTTTTACTTCTTTAGATAGAAACTAAGAAATTTACTTTAGGTGAATTTTCAGAATACACTTTCCAGTGATTTAAAAACTTTAAGGCATGAAATGTGATTGGGGGAATATTGATTAAAACCCTAGATGTCTGTGCTTATCCCTCCAGTAGCCCAGCACAGATTGTATTTTGCAGAGGCTGGTGGACAGCAGCAAGAATGTGAATTTTGTGCTGATATTTGTTGACTGTGGACAAAATCTATGTGAGATATCAGAATGTTTTAGATTTCCAGCAAAGCATTTGAAACACCTGAGTCTTTTGATCACGTCCTGGTCCTTTTGTCAAGAACATTCTAAGGCAGTTGCCTAGGAAACATCATCTTGCTTATGTTCCATGGCAGGGACCTTTCTGCACTTTAAGAAAATAATATGTCACCGTTCTCCTTTGTAATAATATAAACTTGATGGAATTCATAGCAACGCTTTAGGAGTTATTATTCTTCCCTTCCTGGCTAGCACATGTGTTTTATCCAGTGTCTCACTGAAGCAGAATAATATATTGTTTTCATGCTGCAGAGATTATTCTACGTTTTGATTAAACCTTAAAACAGGGGGTCGGGGGGAGCCAACATGTTCCCTCTCTTTAAGCAGTGAAAACTTAGCTACTTATTATCACCCTTAATGCTGTTAGGTGTCTGCAGCAGGTCATACCATGGCAGGGGAAGTGGACTCCATGTATTTATTTTAGAGTCAGGTATCACCTATGAACCAAAGTGTTAACTTCCTAGGATGTCAGGGTATTTTAGAATCAAATATCTAGAAGAAAGGCAAATTCATACCCATGAATTACTGAGGCTAGTGTTGTAGTGGCTGAGAGGACAAATTCATCATTATTGTGATAATTAATAATATAATATAATGATATATTCCCCTCCCTTAGCCACAACACAGTCCATATCTTCCATGCATGCCCAGCTTGGTTCTCTTGCATGGTGGCTCACTATCCCTTAATATTACAGGGAATAAAGCAAGGTAAAGAGCAGCCTTCTCATGCCCAGAGG
Source organism: Rhabdomys pumilio (assembly GCA_030674055.1). Classification (NCBI taxonomy): domain Eukaryota; kingdom Metazoa; phylum Chordata; class Mammalia; order Rodentia; family Muridae; genus Rhabdomys; species Rhabdomys pumilio. The sequence goes on from JANHMN010000016.1 coordinate 46,441,856, forward strand.
TTACACTAAGTGCAGCACTGGTGTGGCCGTGGCCTTTACCTGTAATTAGTGATCTGGCCTTACCCCAACCATTTCAGTCCTATAGCTAATTTAGCAGTGGTTTCTCCTGACTTTTGCCTTAGGGCTTTGATCACTACCATGGCCCCTTTTCCTCCTCCTTTCTTCTTCTTCATGATGTTTGTATACATGCATACATATATGCACATGCGCATAAGCATGTTTAGGTACATGTGCTCACATGTGTAAATGTGGAGGCCAAAAGTCAAAGTCAGTCTCCTGTCTTATCATTTCTCAGCTTGTTTGCTGAGGCCAGGTCTCTCCCTGAACCCAGGGCTCACAGTATGGGCTAGGCTGGCTGTCAACAAGTCTCCAGGTTCTGCCTGATCTCTACTGCACTAGTACTGGGGATATAGACATGCACCACAGCACCCAGCTCTCTACAAGAATTCTGGGATTAAACTTGGGTCCTTGTGCTTACACATCAGGAGAGATCTCCATCTCTCATTCTTCCTAATTTCTTCTTCATCCTTAAGACAAGAAACTACAGTGCAGCCTCCTCTTCTGCCCCAGTTGCAGACATAGTCCTTCTGATTTTTCTGTACTAGAGTTGGTTTGTCTCTGTCTCAAAACTGAAGGCTGTATGATGTCTTTTCTCCCTTTTAAGAATCTTTCACTTTTTATAATTTTTTTTCTTTGCTCAGGTTCAGATGCTTCACTTTTAAACTCATTATTTAGAAGTTTATTCTGTTTGTCTTATTTCTTTCCAGATCTCCCTTTGACCTTGTCTGATTAAGACATAATGAATCTCAAGTGTATTTAAATGAATCAAGAAAATGAGGGTCTCAGTAGCCAACATTCCTACATTAAAAAAATTAATGACTTCTTTGAGGTCTCATGTAATTAGTTTAGGTCGATAAATGTAGGAGGGATTGTCATATCTGAAGACAGTGACAATTCAGGGTTCCCCCAGTTTTGCATACAAGGAAAATGCATTTCCTTAAACTGAGAAAATCTTGCTGTATTCCAATTCTTTTGTCTTTGCTCTACCTTTTTCTTTTTGTAACACAGATTACAAAAATATCTTAGACATCTGTGAAGATTTGCCTGTCTCAAATTTAAAACACTGTGGACCCCTCTAAGTGCCAGGTTCAGATATTTCTGCTGTCCAGTGGGTTTCTGCATCTGCACATGGTGCCTAGCACTTCAAACTTGCCGTGCCTCTACAAACCATGTTCTTGTCTGTCAAACAAGTTTCTTTCTTACTCTTGACAATTAGAGTAGGTGGAACCACCCATCCCATGGTGCAAGTACACTTGAACTCTCTCTTTACCTCTACCCAGCCATCAGGAAGTCTTCTGTCCCTTGTTTCCAATTTATCTTTAATCAACAAACAAATCACAATCCAGGCCACTCCAATTTCTCCCCCAAGGGGCATTTCAGGAGCCTTTTCCATTGTATATCAGAGCCTACCTGATAAATTTGGCTTACTCCCTCTTCCCATACTTCCACCATCTGTTCTCTTATAGCAGGGTAGATTTTTTTTTTTAAACAGAAACCATAAGGCTAGGGGAATAGCCTTAGTGTATGAGAGTATCTACTGTGCAAGCTTGAGGATCTGAGTTTAGATCCCCAACGCTTGCATAAAAAAACAAATCTGTGTGTATCTGTGTGTGCTAACCCCAGTGCTGTGGGAGGAGGTGATAGGCAAAGTCTGTATATGAGCACTAGGCCTAATGCTTATTGACTTATCGACTTCATCCCAGGGATCCCAGATCCAGGGATCATTTCAGAATAGGGTGTTGGAAAGAGCATAACAGCAAGCTGTGATAGATGACTACAAGGCAACTGTCTCCTGGATATAGCAGGAAAACTAACTGTGAGCTCGAACAGGCTATAACATTGTTCATAAGACCCGTACAAGCTCAGCCAGACAAAAGCCCAATAAGGACTGGGAAGGTGGAAACAAAATTCCATCCCTAGCCAAGAAGCTATTGAAAATAAATGGTTGTAGAAAGAGTCGTTGTTGTTGTTGTTGTTTTGAAGTGTGTTGCCTCTTGTAAGTTGACCACATTCCAGCGGAAGACCCCGCATTCAAAACAGCACAAATTAATTAGACTCGATGGGTGTATAAAACAACAAAAGAACAGGACACCAAGTTGGGTAGGGAAAGGGATATGAATCTGGGAGGAGTTGAGGAATTTGGTAAATATGATAACAACACATTGTACAAAATTCCCAAAGATCTAATAAAATGTTGAAAAAAAAAATAAAAGAACCACCCTTTGGATGTTAGTAGACACACAAAACAAGAAAACACTAATACACTGGGCTGGACCTGTGGCAACCATCCTTAGCAACCAAGTGATTCAGTTCTATAAGAAACCTAAGGACATATAGTTCCAGGCTGTGCCTCAGCAGAGTGTGGAGTTCCTGTGTACCTGCTGTCTTATGAGTAATGTAGATGTCACCGCAGCATTGATCAACATGAACCTACAGAAGACCTCTCACCTTCTGTTCAGGTATCTTTAAGAGCAATGCCCCATCCTTCTCCTCCTTCCCTTGGGATCTTAGAGCTTGGCAACTAAACTTGTTGCCATGCCAACAGCAAGACCTCAGGGCAGGAGACTGCAATCCCACTTCTACTTCCTTGGCAACTGCTGATGTCCTCTCCTACTTGAGTTCATACTGGCATCAGATCATTGCTATAGAATTACCTGTTTTTTTTCCTTGCTGTCCTTGAGATTGAACCAATAGACTCATGGATGATAGGCAAGAGCTCTCACGGAACTATATCCCAGCTGTAGAACGGTGTGAGACTGGACTCTGCCTCTGGGCACAGCTACTGGGGAGGCAAAACACAGGGAGCTTGACTGCACATATCCCAAGCTGCCATCATTAGGTGCTGGACCTTTGGGGAAGTGCTTATACACTCATCAGGGATGGGTAAAAAGCAGTCTGAGATGTGGAAGCCAAAGCTGTATTCCCTGACTCCCTGGCATCTATTTGCTGATAGAAAACTGCACAGAGAAGTCAGGAACAAAGTGTCAGGGGTCTGGGACATTGGTGGCCTGAGGGCTGAGGACTATGGCTATGTCCGGGACAGGGTTTGATATCTCTGGCTTAGTTCATCAGTGAAAGTGGTGGTGGATGTCTGGGGGTACAAATAGGCCTTCTACAGGAGACTTAGGCTGAGTGGCTCTGTAGGCAAAGGCCTTATCTATGCTCCCCATGCTGATGGTAGATGGAAGAGTCAGTTCTTGATTCTAAACTGTTTATTGGTTGTTGATCGTGGAAAATGGATGTGTACCAACTTTTGGGTGGACCAAAGATTAAAGACCCTTTGCAGAAAGGGATGTCTGGGAAGGGAAACTTATTGGCTAAATCCTCAGGGCCTATAGGTACCTCATTAGCATGGAGAATTCTGTTTTGGGCTATGGCTGACTTAGAGAGTGTGGCACACAGGCACATTTTCCTGGACAGGAATCTGGCAGGAAGCAGGGAGGTGCCTACCATCTTAGGTGTGTGTGTATCCGAGTTTCTGATATCCCAGACCTGCTCTCCCTTGCCAAGTTTCCTAGCATGGTCCACTGTCCCCCAGAACGACTTCTGCTCTAACTTGTGCAAGAAACTCTTGCATAAGCCAGCTTCTATATCTCTTTGCTTGTTTAGAAACATGTTCTTAGGAATTTGCTTTTTGTAGGTCAAATTCTGCTTGAGATTTCGTTGATCAACTGATAGTGTGGAAATCTATTATATATAATCCGTCTACTTATCTTCTCTCATGGAGCATGCTTTTACCCTTGTGGTTATTTTCCATATCATTGTTACCAGCTCAACGGAACCTTCTTTTTATATAGGCTTCCAGAAGAGACATTATCTCCCCTACTATCTGTACTTTGAAGAAAAATCTCACAACCCATTCCCCATGTTCCAGGACCCTTAATTATGTCGGGACTCAGCACATGTGGGTACAGCATCCATTACTGAAATAAAACCACACGCTATCTGACTACCTCTTAAAGTTGAGCCAGATTCTGTGGACTCTAGGTGCACACTATGGCCTAGCCATGAAATACTCCTTTCTAGGGCATTCTAGAAGATAGATTGACTTTCTTTGAGCCCAATTAAGAATTGTGAAGATACACTTTACAAAGCTATTTGAAACTACTTAACAAATTAGAAACACTGTTACCCATAATCTTGAACCCTACTTCTAAGCAATTTGATACCTTAGAGCAAGTTTAGAAAACAAATGTCTAGGCTTCAAAAGTTGGTGTCTACATACCTGTGAGCAAGAGTCTTCAGTAGTCTCTTCTCTTAGGACCTCAATGATGCTTTTTACCAAGTCCCTATCCCTCTGTTGATTACTCTCAGCCATGTTGAAAGACAAGCATTTTGTTCACCTAAATAGAAAGTTTCTTGTGATTCTTGGTAGGTCTTAATCAGCCCTAGCTTTGTATACGTAGGGACAGCTACCAGGAGATCCTCAGGACCATCCACTGTTGGAAGAAGAACATCTTGGCTGGCCCTTGTGAACTACAGTTATAATCCCAGTGGAGTTTAGAGGTTCAGGAGTTCAAGTCTGGCCAGGGGTACATGGTGAATTTTTGATGAGTCTGAGCTCATCCTGGTGAGTGAGGCAGGCACATTTCTCCATGAGTTCTGCATATAGGTCCAGTGGGTTCTGAGGCCTCTTGCCCTGGAAGAAAAGAATATTAACTTTAGTAGAATTCGTTGGATCTGAGAATATTAGCATTCAGTAATAACAATCAGTCAACATGTATATTGTATTATTACTTACAGTGTGTTTATAGAGAAATCCTGTCTCAAAGATAAAACATCAGAGAAAGAGCAAAATTTTCTGAGATTGAAAGTCCTTTCCTCCACTACCAACCTACTTTAAAGAATAATTATTCATCTCTTAGTTTGGCCCAACCCAGACTTGGTTGTGTAACCGAGAGATAGAGCTCTGTTTAGGGGTACTTTCAAAATCTATTATATTGTATAACAATGATAAAGGAGTCTTTTGTGTTTTCCTGAGTTTTCCACGCCATTCAGACTGTCTCAGTATCTGTATGTCAAAGATATGAGGACCAGGAATTTTGAGCCTGGAGAGCAGGTGGCCTGTGCAAATAAGTGGGGACTTTGAGGGGCTCGGGGGCTTTTCAAACTGTGCCCTCATCTTCTGGGCTCTGAATTGCCATGGATTTAATTAGCACTCCCTGTTTCCACCTCAGCTCTTTTCCCTCCTGGGTAATGACTCGATTAAAAAAATCTTATCTGTTTGTTGGTGGCATTCTGGTACAAAGGGTCGTTTGGGGATTTGGCAGGCTCTTTGGCACCATTCCCTAGACTCCAAATTATAGGAGAAGTCAGAAGCATTAAGATCCGCTCCAAGAACTTTGCTCTCTCGTGGATCAAATGAAATGTTACATTGGTTCTCAAGTGCTCCCGCTCCTCAAGGCCACTACACAAAGCTCTTGGATTCTTGGGTTAGCCCTTCTGGAAGGAAGGCACTGGTGCTCTGATATGATCAGAAAAGCAGTGGGAATTCTTTCTGAACAGCATGATTGTATATATGCACACAGCACTGACCTGTGTGCTTGATGGACAAGCAAGTGAGATCTACTCTGGCTAATATAAGCGAGTAAGAAGAATGTCTACTGGACTCCAGTAAAGGATAAGCAGCCCAGGTCAGGACAAAGGAAGAACCAGGCTATCCTGAGAACCCAGGGTGTGGCATGTGGAAGTTTTCACCTAGATTTCAATAACTCAGCTGTAATGATGTCCACTGTGCAGCTTTCATAATCCCAGGAGAAAGACATTCCTTGTCCTATCTTGAGTCAGAATCTGTCTGCTTTTCCAGGAATGTGGGCTGCTCACTGAGGTTCAATTTATGCAGTGTGAAGCTGTTCTGGTCATGGGGGAAGTCATGGTGAGTGAGGCAGGGCACATTTTCTATGAACTTTGTGTGCAGTTTTGGGGTCTCCTTCATGCTCTGGTAGAATACGATAATACGTTTGATAGACTCTGAGATTATAAACAATAGATAATCATAATTAATATGTATGTTGCATCATTACTTATAGTCAGACATTTGGCCAAATAATACTTCTGTATGTATTCTGATCTTATTTGTATAGCAATCCCGTAAGATAGATGTGTATATGATGATGATGATGATGATGATGATAAAGATGTATGTCCATAGAATGAGATAGTTTAAGGTCCCCTAAGCTCTTAATAGATGGTGCTTATAACTGATTACAGTTAGAAGTTCCACCTCTGCTTCTGAGTTTGTGTTGATCTGGATTTCATTTTTCACTCGTCTGAATAGGTCAGAAGTAAATTACAGAATGCCACTCTGCTCCCACAGACAGTAGATCCGGGGTAGACAGGTGTCCCTGGAGACCACCCTCTCTTCTAGCATAGTCAAGGACTCTGGAGAGGCTTTCATGCAGAGCAGCTATCTTTAGCAGACTCCTTTTAATAAAGGGGAAAGCATTTAGCCCTCGCATATCTGCGTGCCCCATTTTTTTTTTGTCACACAGTGGGTGGCTTCCCTCTGCCCACCCGCCTACCTCCTGCTGCGACTCCCTGTGGCCTGCCACTTCTTGTCCATCATCACACGCCTCACCCACAATGTTCCCTTTTTGGGTTCTGGGCCTCTCAACCACCTACTCTTGCTCTGTTCTTCCATCGCATAACCTAAAACTCAGGCAGATCCCCCTCCCCTGTGGTCATCTTTCTGGCTACACCTGCTTTCTGCAGGAAACCCACCCTCTCACAATCTGTCCACCTGCAATTGACACCTGCCTTCTTCCCCTTATGGCGGCACTTGTTCTAGCATCCATGCCATAAATCTTAGTAGCTTTTCATCAGCTGATTGCAGAGTGTGCCTCATGGATGCATGGTTCTGATCAATTGAGCAATAGGTTATATCTAGATGACCACACATAGGGTCTTTCTGCCAGGTCGCAGCTTTCTTTATTAAATATCATTATTTTTTCAGCTCAAATGTGCTTTTGAGTGACTCTAAAGTCCTAAAGGTCAACAGGAAGCAGTCTATGTGTGTCTTAGGTTCCCTCTCCCTCTCCCTCCCCCTCTCCCTCCCCCTCTCCCTCTCCCTTTCCCTTTCTCTTCCCCTAACCCCACTCTTGTAAACATATCCTCACCATGTCCTAAGATCATCCAAAGGCTGACCTGTATACCTGACTGACTCTTGGAGGCAGTAAGATTCCCATGGATCTTCCCAGGTTCCAAAGTCTAGCTGAATCTAGCATTATATCACCATCTCTGAACTGCCACCACTTAGCAACTGGGTCTACCTGAGTTTCTTAAGCTGGACAACAGAAACAGCCATCCTGGCTCATGTAGCAGGATCATACCAGCAAATTAATCAGTTTTTAAAGAATACTCTGATACTATATGCATTAAATTGAGAAAAAAATATATATATAAGATTCACAATGAGTCAAAAGTAGTAGCTATTCTATTCTGGGCACTCTTTTGCTGTAAACACGGGTAAGATGTAAGGATGAATATCTTTCTTCTCTGTTATCAGGTTGCCACAAAGCAAGCCATATCTGTTTTCCTAATAGCCCCTTCTGGACTGCAAAGTGGTCTCTCTAGTAAATTGGTTTTGAAGCTGGGTTATATCTAGACATAGGCTTCCATTTATATAGCCTAATGGGAAAAAAGGCTACATTTGTACAACTTATATAAAATAGCAGCAGATGTAGTAGTGATAGCTGTTATATATTTACCGCTTAGAGCTTGGGAAGATTGATGGGTGTAGGAGGCCCTGATGCTCCTCTGATCTTAAAATCTCTGATTAGCCAATAATAACACACTAGCACACCAATTATACCAGCTGTCAGCGGGCAGAACCATGCTGTCAAAGTCATCAATAGAGAGACAATCCCCTCGACTTTCAAAATTGTCCTTGATCAGTGTCAAAGCGTTCATCATTGGAAGACGGCTAAATGAATCTTGATGAGAACATGGCGTCTACAGTTTCCAAGGAAGCTCTAGGTCTGTGTTCAGAGACTTGAAGAGGGAGGAGATATTTCTAAAGACATTCATCTTTCAGAGGGGTGACAAGGATGAACACCGTATATATCTGTCAGGGGTGTCTAGGAAATAAGAAATGAATTTCCCGTTCTTTTTGAAAATTACAACTGTTTTGGGAAGTGAGCAGTTTGTGACAGAAGGTGGCCTTTGGGGACCAAGCTCATGCTGAAGACGTCTTGTTCTAACCCAAGCAATTACTACTAAGGGACAATTTACCATCTCACCTAGCAACACATCAAGCACTAAAATCCATTTCCTTTCAAGTTAAAATTCCCTGCGAGGAGGGGCGGTGCTTGAGAAACATTTAAGCTTAAAGGAGAGCTGGAGAAGAGGGCAAGGCCAAACTGAGTTCCAGGGCACACACTGTTTTTCTAGCCATAGCATGCTTTCCAGCCCACTCTGGGACCTCAGTTTGAAGTTGGAGACGTGATTCTGTGTTATTCAGAGCTCCGTGTCCATGGCTTGTACCTGCTCCAGTAGTCCTTGTTCCCAAACAGTATATTTTTGTTTATTTATATTTTCATGAACTGTATCTTCTTGCACAGGAATACAGTATACTGTAGCTTTAGAGAGATCTGCTCCCACTCTTGATCTAGGGAATTTTTCTTGTTGGTGAGGTCCTCTCTCCAAGGGGGCAGGTCTTATACCCAGTCTTGTAGGTCTGGCTGGTGTCCCAGTGGGGTCTTGAAGATGTACACTATACTCTATAATGTAGTTTACCTTGCCTTTGTGTTTTCAAAGCTAGAAATTCTCAAACTCCCTAGCCCGTTCTAAGATGACATTTGGTTAGAAATTTTATATATGGCTTGGGACTGAAGGTGGGGATCATAATTTCCCAGTTCTGACCTTTAGCTCTCAATCCCACGTGACGAATAACCTTTCTAATGTGCACATCAGAAAATTTATGCCACCTTTCCTCTGAAGAGAATCTCAGGTGATCTATAGATATATAGTGCACTCGACCTTGGCCAATATCCGAACATTGATTTTGTTTTTTTAACAGCAAACAAGCATTTATGGGGAGGCAAACAAAGCATAGTAGGCATTAAAGAAGAAAATAGTCAGGTCTGGTTTGGGGAATCACATTCAGAAGGAGGTTAAAAAGGTGATGGTGTCTAAGCTGTCTAAGCTACTAAGAAAAAGCAGGCAGAAATTTTAGGAGAGGGAGGAGGAGGGAGGGAGGAGAGAGAGACAGAGAGATACACACAGAGAAAGAGAGAGAGAGAGAGAGAGAGAGAGAGAGAGAGAGAGAGAGAGAGAAAGAGAGAAAGGAGACTGATCAGAGAGAAGAATGAGTTTGGGATGAACCTGTTAGAGAGCTGGGAAGGCCTTGAAGACCAGACCAAGTGGTTATTGTGTTATAGTTTGTAACATTCACTCATTTCTTCCTTCCTTCCTTCCTTCCTTCCTTCCTTCCTTCCTTCCTTCCTTCCTTCTTTCCTTCCTTCCTTTCTTCCTTCCTTCCATCTTTCCTTCCTTCCTTCTGTTTTCTATGGATTTTATTTTATTATAGTAAAATATGCAGAACATACAATTCCCCATTTTAATTATTCTTTTCACTGTGTCGTTGAGTAGCATTCAGTGTGATGATAAAATCAACTATCAGTCCCATCCATCTCTAAAAACATTATTTTTTATTTCACTTTTATTTATTTCATTTTTGGACATGTGAGTGTTATGTATGGTATATACTTGTAGATGTATAAGTGAGTGCATATGTACCTTGTACAAGTGCTTGGAGATGCCAGACATTGACACTGATGCCTTTCTGAATCACTTCTTCACCCTAATTTTCATTCAGGTCTCACATCAAGGCTGAAGCTTACTGGTTATAGTAGTGACCAACAAACCCCAGGAGTGCCCCTGGATCCCTTCCTAGTACTGAGATCACAGGTGTGGGCTGGGGGTGGGCTGTAGCACCCCGCTTTCTATATGGATCCTAGGGATCTAAATTCTAGTCCTTATGCCTGTGAAGCAAGCACTTTACTTACTGAGTCACCACCGTCCCAGCCCCTCTAGAGCGTTTTGATCTTATAAAACTGACTCCTCCTTAGATAGCAATCTCTTTATGCAGCCCCTTCTTTTGGAAATGTTACTATTTTTCTTTCTAATTCTGTGAATTTGACTGTTCTAGATACTTCACTTAAATAGAACCACATCTTATCTGTCCTTTTCTTGTCTGATTTCACTTTGAAGAATGTCTTTAAGGTTGTAGAATATTTAGAAATTCCATCTTTTTAAGACTAACTAATATTCCTTCGTATGTAACAAATAATATATAATAGTGCATTCCATAGTGTGTTATAACAGCATCTCACTGTGTATGTTATATGGTGTGTGTGCATGCACGTGAACAGCATTTTATCCGTTCATCTGCTAGTGTGAACTTGGGCTGCTTTCTCCTTTTGTAAATAGCACAGCCATGAATGTTGGACTGATTACTTTTTCTTCTTTACTCCATATACTTGGAAGTGTGACTCTATTTTTAGCTTCTTGAGAAGTTGCCATACTGTTTCTATTATGAAATTTAGACATTTACAAAATTTAAAGAAGAGTGCAATGAACACTTAGATGCAAAACAAGACACTCAAAGTTTGTAGCCCCTGAATGCCGTCTGACTGAATATGAGACATAGAGTTTTGGGTTGCGATATGAGGCTCATAATTTCCAAGTTCTGGCCATGAGTGCTCACCCCCTGTCACTCACACAGCTCTGATGCTTCCTTATTTGAAGAAAAACAAAAGAAAACGAAACTCAGAATTGCTAACCATCTGCATTTCATCTTTGTCTCTTCCTCTATATCAGAAATGTTTGATTATTTTCATGAATCATATGAGTGTAACTTGCAAAGGTCACAACCCTTCTTCCCTAAATACACACACCCACACATCCACCTTGCACCATCACATGAATCAGGGTTAAAAATACCTTCCCGTACCACTTACATCTTCGCTTGTATTTGGATGTCCCAAACTTCCCACTGTGTGTTATCATGGTTTTCTTTGTCCAAGCCTGAATCTGATAACCAAGCATCATACAGGACAGGGCTTTGAATCTGTTCAGCAGATAAGAAGTTGTCACTAGAGGGTGAGAGGTCCTGGCAGGCAAGAGATAATAAGGTTATTGTGGACTGAGGTATCTTCCTAGGCCCTTGAGGGCCACTCCTAACTCCTAAAAATGGACTTCTGAAACAGAAGGCTGAGCTCCTTGTTCTGAGATAAACCATATCCAGAGTGTGTCATGATTTTGACCTGGTCTATACTTTGGCCAAATCTCCAATGTGTGTGCAAGCTGCAATGAGTCATTGCCAAGAAACCAGGCATTGTGTGTTCCCCATCCCCAAATCTTGTTATCTCAGTAACTAATGTGCTTTCTACAGATTCAACCGTGCATTTGTGGCACATTAGATGCTGAGAATTCACCATGTGTATGATAACTCATTTTCTCCCGCAGGGTTCTTCTTCCTCTCTCTGGTTCCCTGGAATGAGGGCACCCTAGGATGGTGGTATGGGGGTGTTTTTCTCCCCCAGGGCAATGCAGTCTTTATCTTCCATACCACAAAACTAAGCATCCCTAAAGCCTTAATCTGCCACCACACCAGCAGTATATTTACTAAGTGATAGCTATTTGCTCAGCACTGAGAGGGAGCCAAAGGAAAAATAAAGCACCCAGAAACAACAACAACAACAACAAAAAACCTATTAGAAACATCATTGCAGAACTGATGCTTTCAACTAAGTGTGCACATGGTGGCAGATGTGCAAAGAAGACTGAGATAAAAGAACAATAATCTATGTACAAAAACAATGAAGAAAATGGTGGCTTCGAGTTTGAGGGAAAGCAAATGAGGATTACATAGGCGGATCAGAAGGAGGAAATAGAAGGGGGAAATGATGTAATTATTTTTAATTAAAGTAATTTTTTAATTAATGTAATTTTTAATTAAATCTTAAACAAGGACAATAAGGAAATGACAGACTTCCAGGGTTGTAGGGTCTTGAAGAATGTGTTGTGTGTGGCTAGGAGGTCAGGAGAAAGAGAAGGTTGGCTGAGTTCCTTCCCCGCTTCTATGGAAATCATCTACTATCAGCCAGGCACTGGCACCCTGAAGAGGAATGTCCCTAGATGAAACATGTCACAGATCTCCTGGTCTCAAGAAAGCCTTCATTTCATTCCTTCTTGATATTGATAGAATCCTTGAGGTCATTAGAGACTACACAGATTTTACTCTCAATGAGCCATGTTTGGGGTGTGGAGCATGGTGGTTAAGCCAAGTAGACAAGTGCATTTCAGACATGTAGTGCCCATTGTGGGAGACTTGTGCAGAGACACACATTTCACTGTAAGGCAGAAAGAATATATTAGCCTAGCGTTTTCGTCTTCTTCCCCAAACTTGAATGACAGCGTAACTCTTCGGGGTTTACCTTCTCATGCTCCAATTTTTTTCTCTCTTCACTCTTAGAAGGCTGGGCTCCTTGAAGGTAATTCAGCATTTCTTGTTTGTTTGTGTTACTTATTCAGTCTCTGTGAGTCATTGACAAGCGCCATGACTCGGGCTTTTCTTGACTTACAGTTGTATTTCCAATGGAACCGGCTTTAAGATCACAAACCCCGTTTGTGAACAGGCTTTTTCTCATAATCATAGGAGTGCTTCACGCCACTTTGGAAAGACCAGGGAAAATGCATGAGTTTGAGGAGGGCTGGGCCATGCCTGTCTCTTGCTACATTTCTTCAGAGCTCCCAAGTAAATACAAAGATGTAATATGATAAAAATAATGGACAATTGAGCCTAGAGGAGTTTGGTTCTACCAGCTTTGTGGACTTCACATGAGGCAGAAGCACTCCTATCTATCACGACAGGCTCAAATGTGACTCAAGATTTAGATACACTTTTAAAGCTCAGCTGGGCTTATTACTAGCTGTGTGAACTTTAATAACAACAACAGCAGGAAATCTATGCTTTTTAATGTATCTCCACTTCCTTATGAATAGAATCTACATTATATTAATTTAAGAGTTGTAGGGAAACTTAGAGATTGTTTAAAAATTTCCTACCCTCTAATATATATGATAACACAAACTTAATCATGATAGCTTCAGAGTAGACTAACAGGCTGTAGAGGGATCAGCCATGAGGATGCAGGCCCTGGTGTGAATATTCTTCCCACTCACACCATAATTAATAGAGATCTATAGTATTTTCTTTTTTATATTGGTTATTTTTTTTATTTACATTTCAGATGTTATCCCCTTTCCCTATTTACCCCTCCCCAAGACCCTCTATCCCCCCTCCTGCTTCTATGAGGGTGTATTCCCACCCATCCACTCACTCCCGCCTCCCAGCCCTCCAATTCCTCCTCACTGGGGCATCCAGCCTTCATAGGACCAAGTACCTCTTCTCCCACCAATGCCCAACAAGGCTATCCTCCACTACATATACAGCTGGAGCCAAGGGTCCCTCCATGTGTGTTTTCCCAGGCTGACTGTTTAGACCCTGGGAGCTCTGGTTGGTTGGTATTGTTGCTCTCCCCCTGGGGCCACAAGCCCCTTCAGCTCCTTCAGTCTTTTCTCTAACTCTTCCATTGGGGATCCCGTGATCAGTTCAACAGTTAGCTGTGAGCATCCGCCTCTGTATATCACCATAATTAATGGAGACCTATGGTCTTTTCAACAAGTTCTGTTGTGTCTGGCATCGCAACTATGCCTTGGTTAGTTTGCATCTTCTCAGATTCTAAGATAGAGATTAGAAGCATGACATCAGCAATTCTTTTATATCTGCATGGTTTTTCTTCTTAGCCACAACTTACCCTAAATCCCACCTTGCCTTTCTACTCTGAATTCTCCTAGGATGCGGTTCAGCTAAATTATTGCCCTGTATTTTAAGCATATCCTCTCAATCTGTGACGTTTTCTATCTTTTGTTCTCTCTCACTCTTTGCTGATTCCTAGGCCTCTGCCGCCTTTACACACTCAGTCCTGCATCCCATCACTGTGATCTGAGTCTAAGCTGCCTTTACACTAACCAGCTTATTTGGATCTAACTAGAATTCTAGTTCATTAATACACACACACACACACACACACACACACACACACACACACACACACAACCTTGATACCCACACACTGCAGAGGAAGCTACAGAAGGAATCCATAGATGTTTAAGACAGTTATAGAGCTAAAACTCATGTTTCAATGTGATATAAATGCCCTGGTGTCCTGATACTGAGCCTC
>JANHMN010000016.1:46473043-46517745 GCA_030674055.1 Rhabdomys pumilio
CACACACACACACACACACACACACACACACACACACACACACACACACACTGGCCATGTACCTGGTTATCTAAAGAGACCTAAAATAATAGTAGGCTCAGACAGGTGAGGTAATTTGAAAAGTTCTCACCAGAGGCCATGTTCTAACCTTGACTGTCTGAACTCATTTTTGGTGATTGATGCTAGGCCATCTGTGGTTGTTGCTGCAACTGTCTGACTCTGACATTAAAAGTGAGCCACAATACCCACTGAATGTTAAACATAAAAAGATCAATATGATGAGTTCTACACGTGTTTTACCACAATGTTAAAAGGGGGCGGGGGATGGTCTAACATACGCCACAACACAGACAAACCTAGAAAACAGTAAGTAAATAAACTAGACCCCAAATCCCTCATGAAGCATGCTTCTACTTGTGAAAGGATCTGAGTTCTCAAATGGATGGAGACAGACAGTGAAATGTGTGTTGCTAGAGACCGGGAAATGTGGAGAATGAGGCTTGAACTTGTGCTACAGACTCTGGGTTTAAAAGCTACTCCCTTCTAAATTCCATTTATGTGTAAGCACTAGACTCAAAGGAGGATGAGAAACTACCATGAAAAAAATCTAAGCAAAAATAAATCAATAAAAATAAGTGGAGGGGGAAAAAATGTAAGACCTATAATTTCAGAGCTCAGGAGTGAGACAAGAAGATTATCGTGAGTTTGAGGCCAGCCTAGACAATATAGCAAATTGGAGGCAAGTCGGGGCTATCTCAAAAGACCTTGTCTAAAAGCAGCAATAAAATAAAAATGACTATTTAAAAGTTCTGTTTTGCCGGGCAGTGGTGGCGCACGCCTTTAATCCCAGCACTTGGGAGGCAGAGGTAGGCAGATTTCTGAGTTCGAGGCCAGCCTGGTCTACAGAGTGAGTTCCAGGACAGCCAGGGCTACACAGAGAAACCCTGTCTCGAAAAACCAAAAAAAAATAAAATAAAAGTTCTGTTTCCTGATTCAGCCATTCTCTTAGCCTTAGGGTGTACACATGGCCTGTGTACAGCGTGGGCTCTTCATGAAATCACCGTGTTTAATACATTGGGTTTTAAAGGGTAACTCGGACAGCTTGCCTGTTTGTTCAGCATGTTTATGAGCTGTTTGGGAAGCAGAGTGCTTGGCACTGAACAGAACAATCAGTGTAAATGCACTAATTGCATTGGATTTTGAAAGGTCTATACTCTCCTTGTAAGTAGAGTGAAGCCTATGAGGCCGGGAACTAGCAGTTCCCTATTCTTGTGGGTTTGGATGATGTTTGACTTAGGTTGTAAACAGAAGGTGGGGCTATCATATTTCAATGGCATGTTCTAATGCAAACATGGGTTTGCATGATGGGGGAATCCCTGTCCTTAGCGACTCTCCTCATTGGGTCACAGGTTTTCCAAGGCTGTCCCAACGTTACTTGGATTTCAAGATGAGCTTGTCTGGTCTGCCCTCATTGTCTGCTCTTCCTCTTCCTGTATCCACAGTGACCATCTGATAGAATCAGCTTGTCCTTTATCAGTAAGAAATGATATCTCCAAGCTGTCTTTGAAACACACTGTTGTTACAATGATTAAAGGATGGAAATGTGAAGTCCTTCCAACCATAGCACATGGTCAATACCGTTTAAATGATACCATTGCTTTGTAGCTAGGCACAATGTCATGCTCTGAGGATAAGAGAGGAGAATCACAGGGCCATGCTTTCTATAGAAGTCCTGCTCAGAGATAAATTGCCCATAAGCCTGCTCTACTGTGCCCTGGAATAAAGACAAGTATCCCTAATGGTGTAACAGTCCTTTATAGTTCTGCCTGAGAATGGTGGGCCCAGGACGTCTACAGCAGCTGGAACCCATAGACCATATAATCCACGCTGTTTATTGACACTTACGGACATCATTCTGCAAAACGTTGGGTTTTATTTGTTCTGAGTCATTTACTAAAGAGTATGTGGATAGATTCAGATGGCTGAATGGGAAAAAAACCTGTTTTGTTTTGTTTTTCCCAGTGATGTGGGATGATTGATGTCTCAGAGTCAAGATTATCCTGGGCTCCGTTCCCTGAATCGTTCTCCTTTGTGGCTATCTACCCCAGGTCTTCTTCTTTTGTGTGTTGTTGTATCAAAATGCTTTCTGTAACTTCCAGAGTATGCCCTGCTCCAGTAAAGATCTCAAAACTGGCGGTGTCACAGTGGCAGAAACATACAGAGAAAAGATTATCAAAAGACAGGAAGCAAGATGTGCCTCCTTTATACCAACCAAATTCTGTTAGAACTCATCCAGTGTGGAGAGAGCTTTAATATCCTCTGAGAACACAGTTCCAGTATCTATCTGTCTTCTACTAACTCATGCCTTTTAAAGTTCGCTACCTTTGCACTGCTATGCTGGTGGTCAAGCCTTTAGCATGTAAAACCTTGGGGTACAAGCTCAAACAGTACACAAACAAGAATGTTCTTCGATTTTGACAACTCTGAGGTAGACATTGTCAGTAGTGTTTTACAGGTAGGAAAACTGAGAGGCTTGAGGATAGCCAGAGTCACATGACAGACAAGAACCAGTGCTCGAGCTAAGTAATTGGGTCTTAAAATTCTCAGTGTTCAGTTGTAGTTATGAAACAGCTATAATTGCTGAAGTCTTGGGCTTTTCTTTAGGCCGTTGGATTTCGGTGTTAATACTGTCACAAAGAAAAAGTGTGTTTAGTGGCATGCCATTATGATCTTTCATGTCATAAAACTGTGGCAGCCAACAAAATATATGACTTCAGCACCTTTGGATGTCACTCATGGTGCCACATCAGAACAGCTTTATGGTGGCCCCATCTCTGCATTTCACAATTCTCGAGTTGTTTGGGGTATAGACATCTGTTTTTTCTGCTTTTCTGGAGAAAGCTGATTCTATAGCACACGACTTGTTCCCCTCTCCTCATCTACGCTGTTGCTTCTTTCAGAGTGTTCCTTGTTTATGCTCATCCTTGAAAGACACTGACTCAAAAATTGTCTGGGGTAGTAGCTGTGACATCACTAAGGATCTGAGAAACTAACTAAATAAAAGACTTTTATCGGTATGTCTCGTCAATCGTGAGCAGAGATGTAGAAGATGCTCTGTTCTCCTGAGAGTCCTTGAATCTGTTTCCATGGCATTCTTGGGTCATCTCACCCATGTGCTGTGTCTTCACAGCTGCTGTACTTCACAGTAGCTGCTGCTGAGGGCACTTGCTTTCTGGGAACAGAATGTCTCCAGGAGGGACAACTTTGGGCAGATGACGCTGAAAACAGCCTTTGCACATCCTCCATCACTCCAATCCTCATTAAAGCCCAGTGGTTGTGTGTGTGTGTGTGTGTGTGTGTGTGTGTGTGTGTGTTGTTTTAAAGAATACATTCATTTTCTTCTTTGATGTAAAAGCTAACTATACTTATTGTATGATTTTAGAAATCACCAAAAATTATAAAGAACCATATGAAAATCACCCATAATTCTCTCCTTTCACTAGTAATCCTTTTATATATTTTCTTTTGGGTTTTTATTTTTGCTTATTATTATCATCAGTGTTTATGATCATTATAATTATATATCTGGGAGCCAATAGAATATGCAACTTTGCATTTGTTTTTTTCCAGCGTCATTTAATTTCTCCAAACCCATCAGCTTTATGGCTGCATAATAGCCTATAATGCGAACATACCATCATTTGTTTAACTGTATCCCAATTGTTAGAATAGTTTGGATTGTTTTCGTAAATATGGCTTCTAATGTCTGCAATATGCTTCTCACATAAAAAGACATGGTTGGTCAGCTTGTAACATTTGGATATTAATATTTCACCAGAGAATATCTGTGAAAGCCTTTTGTTTCTCAAACTAATTGCTGATAACGATGGATGTTTCCTTATAGAAGGCAGTGTCTAGCTTTAATCTGATTCTATTCATCATCTATATTTATTTAATCTCTCTATACCCACATATACAGAATTAAGATAAAAAAATTATATATCTAGGTTTCTTAACATAAACATGACAAATAATCCAGCAGAGTGTCATAAATTAGATGAATTACATGTGTGTTTTTACTTAATCTATTTCTACCACAACCAATTTCGATGGGTGGTTCCTTGTCATGGGCAGGCGAGTGAATCTTTGGGAAGTGTTAAGGGCTGGGCTGGGTGAACAGGACAGAATAGGAGTGGCAGGATCTTGGGATACAGGTGTGTCCTCTTTGACACAAGCAAAGGCAGAGAGACTTGAGGGCAAAGGGTGTCATTTGGAGGGACGAGCTGCTCATCTGGCCACACGGCAGAAGAGTGATGATACTGATAACAAGTCAGACATGAAGGCCTCAGCTCAAAGATTAGGATTGACCTGGCAATGCACAACAGAAGCAGAGAAGAGAAACCTTGAGAAGCAGGACTCTGGGCAAGGGCCATAAGGAGGAGGGGGTGGAGCTCCTCCTAAAAGGCATTACACAAGCGAACATGTGAAGAAACATTCAGTTTACCCATATGGGTAAAACAGTGACTTACAGTCATTAACCCTAAAACCAAAGTTAGGCTCCATGACTTCTCTGAGTTACCCAGGAATGAAGAAAAGGGGACCAGGGCCAGAATGAAGGCAACATCTCCAGGGGTGGAGAGATATATACATTAATTACCATGGTAACAAAATATGATGAGCTTGGCCACGGATCAGAAATAAAATGAGAATGAACAGAACTCAAAATATCTCTGACATTTGGAAGTCCTGAGGACACTGACGTCATGAACATCCGTGGGGTTCTGAGGCACAGAATTCTAATTCTGAAGCTCATCAAGAGAACCTTGAGCATTGAGGGCCAGGCCCAGGAAGAAGTTCTGCATGATCCATGTGGATTTAGCAGACATTAAATTAGTGTTAAGCTCCTGGCTTGCCTGCTTTTTGTGGGCTGCCAGTGCTGGGTGTGACCTGTGCCAGCTAATCTCCTTCTGATCAATGCCAGTTAAGGGTACCTATGGGAGCTGGAGAGATGGTTCAGTGATTAAAACCACGGGACACTCTTCTAGAGGACCCGGTTTCAATTCCTAGCACCTACATGGCAGCTCACAACTGTCTGTAACTCCGGTTACAGGGAATCTGAAACCCCCATATAGACATACATGCAAGCAAAACACCAATGCACACAAAATAATAAATACATAAATCATGAAAAAAATAATAAAAAGGGGTTTATTTGAATGTAACTAAATTGCAATATAACTGTAAATTCAGATACATTTATATTCTTAATGTTTTGATAAAGAGAATAAAGTATCCTTAAAAAAATCTATGTGTCTGTGATGTGTAGCCTCAAATCAGGGATCTCTTTCACACACACACACGCACACACACACACACACACACACACACCCCTGTATATACAAGTGCTAAAAGCATCAAAGGTTTTGGCCCTTTTTTCTCTTCTCTACTGACAAGAATAGTGTTTCCAGAAGGCAGAAATAAACTTTGAGCTGGAGAATTGCTCTGTACTACCAGGTGTGAAGCCACAGGGATGGTGAGGACCCGATGCATTACCTCCAGATAAATGACATACCTATTGTTCCCTTAGAAATCTTCTGGGTGGAAAAGTCGTCAATATATAAACATCTCAACTTAAATATTTTGTCTATCATATTTTCTTTTTAGATTTATGATCCCACTTAGTTTTTTTTTCCTCTAGCTTGATAAATCCAATACTTGAATTCCATTATGATAACTGAAAAAAAAAGTTTTGCCCAAATGTCTCTCATTTTTGTTTTGAGTTTGCATGTATCTGCCATTGACCTTGTCCTCATTAGAAAGTGTCTTCAAGCGGCCTTCGGTAGCTGCCACTGAACAAAGACAATAGGGAGGGTTAAAGGAGAGATTGGCTTACAGAGGGACAAGGGAATGGAGATGCTTGTTTCTTGTACAACAAGACGTGAAGGACATAAAAATATTTACTTAACAAAAGACCCAACTGCAGGACACTAACAAAATTCAAAAGTGACTGACTACATAGGAAGCATGAAAAATGTTTCTAGCTAGAAGAGAATGAATGGAAAGCAAAACTCAGAAAATGGCAAACATTTGAAACTATAAACAAGAAAACCATTAGACATCACTGTTCAGTCAAACAAATTGAATCAGCATCCCCTTGCCTAGCTCAGAGTGAGCTGTGTGTACTGTGAGCTGTCAACGGTGCCAGGTAAATGCCGGCTCCTTCTTCCCTTGCTAAATGACTGTCTAGGAGAGAGACTGTGGGCTCCTACTCACTTGTCTTTCCATCGTTCTGTGGGGAACTATATTATCCGTTAGGCACTGGATGTTTTGAGTGATGAAAAGAAGAAAAGCGAAGCCTTAGTCTTCAAATGACTGAATGGCGCCAGAAGACATAGAAGGTGAGTGGGAGAGCAGGACCAGGAAATCTTAAGACTACAACCAGCAACCTCAAGGGAAGAGCTGGCACTTTCCCTGTCTGTGATGGCTGCTCTTGGTTGTCAACATGACTACATCTAACTAAAACCCATTCGACTAGGCACACCTGTGAGGGATTTTTTTTTTGACTAATTAAATCAGTTGAAGTGGGAAGGCCCACTCTTAAATTTACATCTTTTGAGGTAAGAGGATATACCTTTAACACAGATCTTTTGAGGTGGGAAGATCCAATTTTAATCTGGCCACACCATCTGCTGGCAACCTAGATAAAGGACATGGAAGAAGGAAAGCTTGCTCTCTTTGCCAGCTTGCTCTTACTTTCATTAGCAAGTCCATTCCTTTAGTAGCATTGCAGCCTGACTCTTCAGGATTCCAGTGTATACTGAAGATGAGCGGAGACATCCAGCCTTGTAGACTGAACAACTACTGGATTCCTGGACCTTCTGTTAGTAGGCAGCCATTGGTGACTAGCTGGACCACAGCCTGAAACCACTCTAACCTCTGTGTGTGTGTGTGTGTGTGTGTGTGTGTGTGTGTGTGTGTGTGTGTTCATTCTATCTGTCCTGTTCTTCTAGAAAACCCTGAATAAAACACCGTCTTTGTATTTTAGAATGCCTGACTGAATACCTGCCTAGAATACCTGAGCAAAGGATAGAATTTAGTAAATGAACAAATGATTTAGTCAATCAGTGAACGGGTACACGTTCAGTACTCAGAGATCTAACTAACCCACCACTATGAACTTTGCTTGTAGGATAAGTGATTATGGGCATATATGCCTACAAGAGAAGTTGCAGAAATAATGGGGTGAGCTGAGCCTAAGTCACATGACAAGAATAATTGCATCTCCTAACTCTAAACTTACGTTTTGGACACATCCCTTCCATTCCCCAAGCTTTGGTCCTTTCTTCTTCCCATAGCCAGCTCCTTCTATAGAGTATGTATGTGTGAGTGAATTTTCGCATCATACTTCTGTTTCTTAGGTTTAATCTCTGAGTGCACATACAGTATTTGCTTTGAATTCATTCATAAGGGAGATACTGATAGCCTAACAGTCTTGTAATGTAGACACTATTATGATCCCTATTTGTCTGTGAGGAAACTCAGCCTCAGAGAACCCAAGGTCACAAGGCTAGGAAGAGGTACATCTGGAACTCAAGCCCAGAAAGTCTGACCACAAGCTCAGGGTTCATCACCACCAAGCTCTTCTGTGCAGGTTTTCAGGTGAACCCAAGTTGACTTTCCCGAGTGTGTGTGTGACCCACTCTGATCATTTAGATAAGGGAAAGAGCCTGTGAAAGCTGAGCCTGTGATGGCTTCAGTTCATCTTCTCTGGTAACGCTTTTTTCCTCTGCATAGACCTGAACTCAAGGTTTGCGTACATTAAACTCATCTGCCCTTCCCCTGCGATCTAACACCACCTCCCCATTCTCTCTGGCCAGGCTGCTCGAAAGCTTGGTATTTAGGAAAGACTTTCTGCTTCTTGCCTCCCATTCATTCCTAGTAACCCAGTGAAACTGATTTCTACCAAAAGAGCCCTTGCCAAGGTCACATGGGACCTCTCCTCATTGTGAATCTAGTAAACACCACGTGACAAAAATTTGTATCTCCATAGACTGTTTCTCCTGCAGGTCACCTGATGCCAGGCATACAACAGGTACTTGGAAAATTCTTAATGAGGATTTTATGCTGTTATATCTTGATGAATCCCAACATTACTATCAATCAGTAAGACCTTTCATGTTTTTCCTCCCATGGTGTCCCATATAAGGCAGTTGCCATGTCCTCTTTGGCCATCCACCCTCATTCTTTTTTCTTCTTCTAATCTCTTAAGTATTATCGTTGTGAATTCAGAATGAAATGCTTTCAAAGCACATGTTTGCGGTGGTTGGCCCAACTGGAAGATGTAGCTCACTGTGGGGCAGGTCCTTGGAAATGTGTAATCTCAAGCCATTTCTCTGGGATTTCAGTTTCACAACGAACTGGTCTGCCCCACCATGCCTTTCCTGCCATGGCCAACTGAGTCCTCTAAAATGGTGAGCCAAAATAAATATTTCCTCCCTGAAGTTGTTTCTGCCAAGAATTGTGGTCACAGTAGTAAGACAAGTAGTTAATACAGTTTGTGTTCAAATTTCACCCTTGAGCGTCCTTCTTTATTCCTCCTGTGTGTGACTTTAGGAAGCAGGCGTTCAACAGACTGTTTCAACTGCATGAGTCACAAGTTACAATCTCAGCACTAATTCCTTCTCTAAACATGACCACAGCCTGTAAGCCACTCTAATAATTCCTCTGTGTGTGTCTTCATTCTATCTGTTCTATTCTTCTAGAGAACCCTGAATAAACACCCTGACAGTTAACATGACAATGGGCAGGCATCTCTAATTATCTGTCAGTGTGTTGGGTATGTAATTAACGGAATCTTATATTTTTCTCACATTATTTGTCCTTTCATCTTTATTCCAAAGTTCCACCTCCCAACAATAAAGATATTAAGAACATTGCATGTCTCATTTTCTGTCCACTGGGTGATGATGTCCACATGTTCCCAATACATGATACAGAAGAATGGATGTTGTGAGCAGTAGCTGTCTCACACCTTTATTTCTTATATTGTCACCAAGTGTTGTCAATTTACTTGCTTTCTATATATTAGTCTAAGTTCAGAAACTGCAAAAGTAGGGACTTAGAAGTTGCAGTCTGGGAGGTGCGGACTGCGTATCTAAATTTGCATTCTGGAGAACTAGTGAAATCCCTTTCTAGAGACCTGTTATTGTGAAGGGGAGAAAGAGCAGGCGCTGTGTGGCAGGGGCTTTACAGTCACTGTTCCAGATGGCTACACTTGGAAGATAACCAAGTCTACATTCCCAGGCAGCATCTGGAGTCATGCGTAAGTCCTTCTCTCATGATGGCTTCCCAGCTCCATCTTCACTAGCTTCTGCAGTGGTTTTCATTGTAACCCTCCTTGTTACCTCCTTTCATTCCTGTCCTCTGCTGTAATATCCCGTTTTCACAGTCACCAAACAATTGTCTTGTCTCCTTCCTTCACAGTTGGCCTTCCGCTTTGAAGCCATAATTATCTTTACAAACTGAATATACTCCTAACCCCTTCCTCTCCTGAATCTTAGTGCTTAGATTTCCAGGTGAAATCTAACACTGCACAACACTGCAGTGGAAAACTGGAGGAGATGTTTCTTTGCTGGAAGAGAGCATAGCTGGTCCCAGCAAAAACAGAACACAATATCTGATTACACAGCTCTTCAGTCAGGGTGTAGACTAATCATTAGGTGAAAATGTTCCACAGTGTGTGGAGAGCGTGCAAACTCCTGCATCATTTCCTTTGCGTATCTGATTCCCTCTGCCTGGGATGCCCACTGGCCTGGTACCTCCCTTCCTCCACTATCCATTCAAACACCATGGTTACAAGGCAGCTCTGTAACTCCACAACCCCCCTCCCATTTCACTGGCTTTCCTTCCACTTCCCTCTTTCATCTTTGTCCACTGAATTTCTCCCATTCCTGACATATGTACATATATCTATCTACATGTAGGTATGTGTTTAGTTTACTGCTTTCCCTGGAAGGTAAATTTTATAGAGCCAGGGACTTGATTTTGTCCACAAGTTTATTTCTTATACATAGTAGTAACTTGATAACTGTGCATGAAATGAATTAATAAATTAATGTCTTCTGTATAACAGACAGTATGGCAAAGAGATAACTTACCGAATGGGAGAAAATGTTTGCTAAGCATACATATGAAAGAATATTAATATCTAAAATATTTAAGGGACTAAAAAAACTAAATGCCAAGAAATCAAATATTCCAGAAAATAAATGAAAGAAATGAGCAAACAGTTCTCAAAAGATGGTATACCTTCATTAGCCATCAGAAAAATGCAAATTAAAACTACATTGAGAGTCCATCTTACCCCAGTAGCAATGACAATCATTAATAATAATAATAATAATAATAATAATAATAAATAATGGCCTGGATGAAGACAAAAGGAAACCATCATATGCTTCTGGTAGGAATGTAAATTTAGATAATTACATGTTTTCTTTTCTCTTCCTGAAATAAACACACACACACACACACACACACACACACACACACACACAGAGTTAATAATAATAAACAGTATATATACAATTAATTTTTTAAGCCACAAAGAATAAAATTATGTCATTTGCAAGAATATGGGTGCAAAGAGAAATTACCATACTAAAAAAATTAAGTCAAACTCAGGCAACTATCTCATGTTATTTCATTTGAGAGTCTTAGATTTATATAGCTATATAAAACCATGGATACATATATAACATACAAATAGTAGCAAAAATATCTAGAAGAACAAAGGGGGAAGTAGGAGGGACCAGAAGGGAGAGGGGGCGATATAGGAGGAGCATGGGGTGGAGTATATGAGGTAGTTATGTGAAGGTGTTCTTTTAAAGTCCCTCACTTATATACAAAGAATTTATGTCAAAAATAAAAAATAAATGACCCCATGATAGGTCAGTAGAACTACAGAGAAGCAGTAGCAGCAAGGAGAGGTCTCTGACTCTTTCAGTCATTACTGTTTACTAGCAGAGAGGGGGCCATGGTAAGGAAGAGGAGGAAGTGTGGCTGGGAGGAAGCGTAGACTCTCTCTCTCTGTCCACAGTCTCTCTGAGCTGTGTGGGAAGTGCAAGCCTTGTTATCATCTAGTGGATTTATGATACCTTAGCATTCTTAAAAATTGGCTCCATGATGTCTTATTAGTGCTTTAATAACAAGCTCTTTATTTTCAATTTGCTTTGTCTCTTGGGATAAAGACAGGCGGGCACACTGCAATTGGCACTGAGAGTTACAATTATTGGAACAGAATCATCTGGTCTACCTCAGGACTGCAAGGCAGGAGGTTCGCTTAACAAAGTCAGCACACAAATGCAAAATAATAATAATAATAATAATAATAATAATAATAATAATAAAAGGTATGACTTCTTTAAGGTGTGATAACCAGAAGAAGGAAGCAGAAGCCATCCCTGTTCCCAGAGTAGCAACTCCCCATACCACATCCCATAGTCGTTTCTGCCCTAAAAGTGCCACAGTGCCTGCTCCTATCACTCCATACACATGGATTTGGGAAAGAAATATCTTTGCTTCTTTGGATATAAGGGCATGCTCTTTGAGGCCACTCACTAGCATCCTTTGAAATTAGAAAACCAAATATACTGGCATGGCATAATTTAAAAGCCTTTTCAGGACAGGAGCAAAAAGGTACTCACCTTGTATTTCCCATGTTGTTCGGAAAGATTAGTACACCCTGGGGCTGCTAAATACACAGTGGATAATTCTGATGGTACCTGCAGGGTCCATTGTATTTGTGTTCTGTCTTGGAGCCTGGCAGTGAACATAAGTGATGACAGCCATTTGTAGCAGCACTTTATAGTTTACAAAGGGCTTTCAAAGATCTCACTTGATCCATGAATCTCGCAGGCTGTAGAACACAGTGATTAAAGCAAAAGCCTCAGAGTCGGGGCAGAATTCTCTACCCCTGACTACTGCTTTCAAGCAGCTGACTTGACCCCAAGTTTCTTATTATCCCATTAATAAAAGGGGAGAGGGCATTAAATGTGATCAAGTATGTAAATTGGGCTTAGGATAGGCGAATAAAGGCCACAAAACACTAGATGTATCGTCTATGATCATCATTCTGATTGCAGGTTTGGTTGTACATGGTTATCCATGACTCATTAATGAAAGACTATACTGTTAAATTTTGGTTTTTTCCTTACCTTCTAAGCCTGTTTTGTGTGAACTTCCATCTCCATTCCTGGATAACACATACAGGAGATCTCAGTGTGTGTTGGATACTTGTTGGTATTTATTTATTCATTCATTCATTCATTCATTCATTCATTTCTGTTTTATTTGTAGTTAATAAAATCTGAGAACTACTATCAGAACTTGAACTCTGAGCCTTCCCTTGTCTTCTCTCTTTCCTAGCTGAGCCTTGCCATGCATGAGAAGCTTGCCCATTAAAAGGAGAGATTGGTTCAGTCTCTTTCTTTTCATTCTACCTGCCACCTGTTTTGGTTCCTTCAGGGTCAGACTTGGAGAAGGGCAGGCAGGCGACATGCTAAGGAGCTCTAATATGCTCGGTGTTCTCATGCTCAGTGCTGGCACTTTGCATGTAGCAGTCTCAAATACTGGCTTCATCTCTCACTGAACAAGTTTGTAATTTCTCTGGGAACGCTCCATAGGAGTTGGCAGTGTGCCATTATCACCTGAGAGGAATAGACCATTGTCCAGGTGATCTGGTTTTACTTCCACCTCAACTCCCATTTTGGGTACTATCCTCATTGAGACTCTCTGGTGAAATCATGTCATCAAAACAGGCAAGGCACTAGGACAGAGTCTTTTCAAGGTTGTTAGATTTTACTGCTGTAAGTTTGGCTCCTAGAGAAAGCATGAGATCTTTCACCAGCCGAAACTCTGCAACTATGCTGCCCTAGGCAACCCTGGACAGCCCTTTACTCAGCTTTTGAGGCCACGAGTAAGTACCATCTGGTTTTTGTAAGTTCAAGAGCATTCCAAGTGGCTCTCTTAAGGTCCTTTCCATGACCTGGGTAGGTAAAAGTGGAGATTCCCTCATGGGAGGAAATGAAAATGCAGTTTTCTTATGAATCTCTTCTAAGAAGCCCTCATCCCCCAGCCTCCTTTCCCAGTTTCCTATTCTCTTGTTATAGGTGAATTGAAGATGGGATGGACTATAAGATGCAGAGCTAGACTGGAATGCCTTTTAGCAAGGTCTACACGGGTTCTTACACATCTCCCCAGCATCTTATAGGACGCTGAAGTCCTATAAGAGCATATCACAATTCACATACACAATTTTAAATGTCACATTAGTCACATTAAAGTCATAAATAGAAACAGGTATTTTCATAATATGACTTAATCCAATCTGTCCAAAATGCCATACCAAGATGTAATCAAAATAACAACCGTTAAGGAATGTTTTAAAGAAATTCCTGCTGAGTCTGTAGTATCCAACTATGGTGTATATTTCACGTGCACAGCGTGTTTCTCATGTTTAGTAAACATGAGAAGGGCTCAGCTCCACATGTGGCTTGTGAATGCCATCTTGGACATTGCAGCTTCTGGATGCAGAACAAGTTTTCTGTTACTGTGCCTCACCTCTGAGACCTCAAAACTAAGACAGAATGGCAACGATCTTCACAATGTATTCCCATTAATATGCATAGGGCCAGGATGCAGATTCTAGGTACTACTGAGAAGGAACTGAAGGCTGGCAGCTACCATCCTTAATCACTGTTCCCAGCCTAACAGGTTGACTGAATATTTGTGCTTAGGGCTATGTCAAGTCAATGAAACTCATATCTCTTAAGGAACTCAAAATTGGACTCTTAAAGTATTATACTCCCATTGTATAAAAGGCACCCTCCCCCCAATACCTACAATCCAAAAAGACTCCTTTATTAGCCTTTGCTCTGTTTCTCTTGCATGGTTATATGTGGGTAGGTACATACACACACACATGCAATATAGAAATACATAGGCTTGCACATTGCTTTTTGTTCAGTTTTCTTATGTCATTGACATCGTTCAACAGAATGGTTTTGTTAAGTGAATATATTCCATCATCTTTCACTGAATGTTAAGTTCAGTTCTGGTCTTTGAAATAGCACAGGGGATCAGAAGCATTCAAGAATGACATAAGAATGGGTGGAGTGGGACACTTTCTCAGAGACAATTCTTACCGGCTGCATAACCTTGGTCAACTAAAATCCCCATGTTTCACTTTCTATATTGGAAAAAAATTTTCATCTACCTCACAGGACATTGCAAAGGTCAGCTGGCCCATCCTAAGCACATTCCCCAATACCCTCCTGGACAGAGCATATAGACAATGTTGATTTCCTCTGTATTCGTTCCTTTCTTTGTGTTAAGCAATGCTAACTTGGCTGGTTCCCAGGCACTGGCCTAATTTTTCTATGGAGCCCATGTGTTTTGATGCTCTTATCTTCTGATTGCTTTGGGGAGTCTCTCTGGGGTCATTTCTGTGCCTTACACTCCAAGCAGCTGACTTGTGGCATAGAGAAGGTGAAATGGGCTCTTCTCTTGGGTAGAAGGGCAGGTTGCCAGCTCCACCCAGGTGTGTCAGGGTAGCTGAGTGGCAGTTCCCTTCCCATCATCTCCTTCTCAATTTTCTGCTATTGATTGATGGTCATCACAGCAGCAGCAAGGGGCCCAGTACTGCAACTTTATGTTTTCTAGAGGTTGGAATGCTTCTCCTTGTTCTGAATTCTCCCTCCTTTCACTTCTTCCTGTACTTGCTTTGGCTGCTGGCCCAGCTTTCATCAAGCAAGCACAAACTTCGTAACTTTTCTTCCATTGTTTTGACAATGGATGTGATTTGTATATGGCAGCGTGGCTTAATATCCCTATTTATGGCAGCTCCTTAATCTGGAGGTAGGATTGAGGAGGAGGAAGCTCCAAGTCTGTCGCCTGACCCAGAAACTGCTTCTTGTTTCTACAGCAACTGCCTTCTCTCCCTGTCTCTTCCTGGCTGTGGGCTTGGGTGATATAGGAGGGTCTGTTGGATTTATCGTCTAGGGATGACATTTGTCCTCGTGGCCCCCATGCTTCAGGCAGAAAGGCAAATGCACACTCATGTTTCCTTTGAATGCAGTAAGCAGTGATGCTGAATTGTTTATAGTTAATGCTGGCAAAAAAAAAACACCAAACAAACAAACAAACAAAAAGCAAACAACAACAAAAAGAAACAAAACAAAAACCAACCAACCAAATGAACAAACAAAACCCCCTAAGATTAAAGAAAACTTGAGTCCCAGTCGCAAGTCACAGTGATATTTGAGTCACTGAAGCAGGGTGGATTGTGAAGGTATTTTCTCCTCATTCCTGTGTTAACACACACACACACACACACACACACACACAGCTTTGATAATTACTACAGAGTCGGACGGTGGCCACATTTAGCAAATATTTGTTGAACACTTGCTTATGTCAGCCAATGAGCTAGGAACTAGGAAGACAGGAAGAAACAAACACCAGTGCAATCCTGAGACAGCTTGAATTTACTCAAGGGAGAGAGATGTAAACAAGTAAGCACAGTAAGACAGGGCAGTGAAATCAGCCAAGTGCAGCCCTGGGTATCCCTTGTGAGGTCTGCTAGAGCCCTACAGAAGCCACCAGAGATACATACACATTCTGGGGAGGTCTTCAAATATGGCATGGAGCTTGTCAGGCAGAGCATAGGAAGCTGGATGTTAGAGGACCCTCTGCCATTCAGAAGGGAGCGAAGGGAACAATCTGCAGTTTGGACAACTGGAATATGGAGGGCTTAAAGAAGGATGGGGTACAGGACGTGAGAGAGGGCCTTCTGAGCAGCATTTTAGAGTTCAGAACCCCATATCTGCCACTCTTTGTGGAAACCTGAATGCTAGTTTGTTTTTACTAAAATAACTCCTTAAATATAACTACACTGTAATATTGAACCAACCTGTGTTGTGTGAGTCAGAGGCGTGAGCTATGCCTGTTTTTCTTACCTACATCACCGAGTCGCTCTCAACACATCATCCTATTCTGCCCCATATTTCTTCCTCCTACATGCCCAAAGTGCTCACTGCCAGAGCCCAGGGTTGAAAGAGCCTGGTTGGCCACCAGCACCTCTGCTATTAGCTGCTGTAGCCTCCAGCTGTTTGGATCCTTGGAGGACAGACACTCCGGGGTGTATGCATCTCCATACTAATAAATAATTCCTTGGTCTTAGCCTCTCCAGCATTTGAAAGGCGAAGGAAGAGATTCCAGAAGGCTGCTCCCCCACTCAGTAGCAAATCTTGAATGAGAAGCTCACCCAACATGTGAGTCCGTTCTCTCTGAGCTCAAGGGTGGCAAATGCAAAGGATGCACTGTGTGGTAAACAGTTGCTTAAACTGAGATGGCTTGCAGTCCATTCCATATTCCTGCATCCCTAACGTTTTTTGCACATGTTAGCTCATGTAGACCTCTCAATAACTCTTTGACCTCGGTGCTATCCTAACCTCTACTCACCATCTACATAAACTCCAGAGAGACAGGCTAACTTGCCCAGCGTAGAAGAATGAGAAATCCAAGAGAAGTGCCCTGATTCCCAACGTCATCTCTTCCCACATTTCCACTCCAACACTATTTCCTTTGGAGATAAGGGATGGTCTCTGGAATGTTTCCTGTCCTTTGAATCAGCCTGTCCTAGTTGACATCATGGGTTTGAAATTCATTGCCAATTCAGTCTCATTCATATTCTCTCTCCCTCCTGACTCTCATCTTCTCCAATTCTGCCTGACCCCTTAGTACAAAGACTCCGGGGCTCTGTCCTCAGTGTGTTACTTGCAGTGTCCATGACCTGGTTCATTTGTGAATGATTGTTCTGCTCCCAGGGTGGCCCCTTTGTAACCAGGGCCAGGCTCTTCTATCATTAGGAAGGGGGAGCTTCCAGCAGGTATGGCTCTCTCTAAGTACCTTCCAACCCCCTCCCCTCCACAGCAGCTCTTTCCTTTCAAATTGCAGCCATTAGTACGTAGTGTCCCTTTCCCCACATGTCCTTACCTAGGAAACAAGGTCTAATCTGAGCTTACCTTTATTATTTTTTTCAATAGGAAAAGGGGTTTTAATAATGATCATTTTTTTTCTGTACAAGATCTTTATAGTACAAACTGGAAAGACAAGAAGATTATCTATGCTTTTCCTTATGTGGTGTTCACTTAGTGCAGACATTGTAGTTTCCCTCTGCAGAGATGCAAGCAATCCCTTTCAATTTAAATGTTAATTGGAGTGTAAACTTAAAAAAAAGAAAGAAAGAAAAAAGAAATCCCGAGGTAAACTGTTTTTTTTTTTTTTTTCTAGCTTTATTTAATGATTCTCCTTGTGTTTCTTCCTCCGCCCTCCCTCATGGTCATCCTCTGCTCTGTCAGTTTCTTCCCATCATGCTGGACTAAATCCAAGAGTTTAGACTGCACCTTCCTAATTTCAAACACTGGAACTTTAAATGTGAGGGTCATGGAACACAGACAACAGACTCAAACCCAGCATGGTTCATGAGATTTTTCATTTCCATGATTGCCTGCAGAATCAAACTTTCTCATCCAAGGCTCTTCTCTATGTGACAATAGAGAGGATTGATTTTCACATATTTTACGTCATAGGCAACCAAAAGTTTTCTAAAGCTTCTGGGAAAGGCAAGTTAAGAGTTTCCTTTCTCCATTTTACACTTTCTTTTCCTCTTTTCTTTTTCCCTTTTCTTAAGTCACTAAATGATGGTGAATGAAATACAAACCACGTAAATTCCCAATTAAAGAATATTGCTGTGAGTTCAAGGAAACCATGGCAGTTAGGTGGTAGTTTCTTATTCCTAAAGAAGACAGTGGCAGGCAGGTAGAAGAGCTGTGACACCATGTGCATAGGACTGCAGAGTGACAGATGGCACTAACTCAGATGCAAATAAGAAGCAAGAAAGACTGTTAAACAACAGACACATTACATTCTAATGTAATCCTCTGCATTCAAACAGGGAGTGTAGTAGCCTTCCCAAGTGCTCCACAGACCAGATTTTGTGTGTGAGTTAAAACTAGATATTGTCTTCTTTCTCTTTCTTGCCCAAATTGTCTGTCTTTTTTTTTCTTTCTTTTTTTTTTTGGTTTATTTTTATCCTCTTTTCCTTTTTTTATCTCCCTCCCTCCTCATCCTCTCTTGAATTGAAACCCGGGAGTTCATAAGGGCTAGGCAATAGGGTTTCTCTGACACTGCCTTTGTGTTTGGCCCGGTCATTTCCACCCCCCAGCAGTGTCACAGCCCCTACCCTTCTTGTCATCTTCTGTCCTTTGTTCCCCATCTCTTAGCTACAGTTCTGGCTTGATTTTAGAAGAAGAAATGCCAGGCGCATTTGCTCACATCAATTTTAATTCTGTTCTTTATCCTGTTTCCTCACACAATTCAATGATGCAGCTGTTAACTCTGTTTGCAGTCCGCTGGCTTTGTGACTGTCGATAACTTACTTGTCTTCGGGTTTTGCCTTTTTCTCATCTGTAAAATTGGAATAGTTCTTGTTCTGCCTGTCTTGTGAGCTATTATAGTAGCTTGCCTGAGCTACCACATAGATAACCGGGTTAACTCTCTGAGGAGGAAAACTGGTTGTTCACACAGAGGTTGGACAAAGCCAGACTCAAGGGTGATGTGAAAATCTTTCCTGGGTCAATGGAAACGCAGTCAGGACCTCTGTTTTTCATCCTATTTCCACATCAACAACTT
Organism: Rhabdomys pumilio; assembly: GCA_030674055.1. Lineage (NCBI taxonomy): Eukaryota > Metazoa > Chordata > Mammalia > Rodentia > Muridae > Rhabdomys > Rhabdomys pumilio. The sequence goes on from JANHMN010000016.1 coordinate 46,491,797, forward strand.
AGAACAGCCCTTTACCTAAGTCAGCAATACCCTATGGGAGACACAGAAGTTTACCTAAGCTGAGGCAGAGAGAAGGCAACTGCCCCCCCCCCAACACCCAAGACTCAGATGATTGGAATCTGTCCAGACCTTTCAGAATACCGATTATTTTCTCCATTTGCCTGCTTTTCTGCCCCCTGCCATTTTCTTATAAGTAGAACACATTGCTCCCATCCTTCAATAAATATCACCTCCTATTCTTTATGGTTGGCATTCCCTTTAGATTTCCTGCCTTGCCAACCCATAGGTCCATCTCTGGCCAGTGTGGATTCACTTGATGGGACCCACCAACCACTCATCCCCGTAGGAAATATCTTTGTTCCCAAGGGTCTATAGTCTGGAACCAGTGTAGGACTTCCAGGCATTAAAATCAAGTGAGAATTTGACCTCTGGAAAAGGTAGGTTTACTGGGGTGATAAGGGCAGGACCAGAAGCCTTCACTGGATGAAAAAGGAAAGAACCCAGGAGAAGGTGCTGAATTTAGTACCTTCTGTTTAAGATACTAAACTTCCCTGTGGTCGAGCTGGGCTTTCTCTTTCCATTTGCCCTTTAAGCAAGGAGTGGTCAGAGTATCAATCACGGATTATCCTAGGAATCAATCGACATGGCCTCACATGTCTCTGCTGATCAGTCTGATCAGGCCCTTATGGTGAGGAAAGAAGGAATGGTGGCCATGAGTGTGACTGCAGAGATGGGATGAAAGGACAATGTTTGTCAGTCCATAGGAGCTGACCCTGGGATGGGACAGCCCATGGGCAGGGATAGTCCTTGCTTTTAGCTATGTCTGGCTATGCAGGAGGCTGAGCTTGTGGCGTGAGCATTGTCATCAAATGGCTCTTTCAGCAAAACTTCGCCTGACTCATTTGGCAGTATGAGCAATCTGCACACTGCTGTGTGATAATGAAGCATCCTTAGCAACTCGCAGAAATGAATACAGAGTGTTATTTCCACCTGGCTGGGGCAGGCCTGCTAGGTGCTCAGTAAGACAAAAGAGAATCAGGCAGGGCAGGTATCTTCTCTGTTGCCCCTTTCAGGATCTCTGCCTCTGGGACTACGAAACTATCCAGCTTCTGCTGGCTTCTCCTTCCCAGATGGGAGGCCAACATTGTGCCTTCCTCTCTAATCAACTTCTCTCCATTGGGACTAACAATGTCTGGTTTTCTTTGTCAGAACAAAGAGACCAGACCATTCAAGAGAAAGATCTTGACTCAAACTGTGCTCTGTTGGAGGCAGAGAATTCCTTTTACGTGTTTCATAACTCTGGGTAGGAGTGGATAGAATGTAAAAGACAGAAAGGATGGAAAGAAGGCCTCCTTATGACTGACTCAGATCCCCATGCCCACAGAAACACTGTTGCATTTGTTCCTCTGGGACAATAAGAGATAGATGGGGCGGCAGTGGACTTGAGGTACCTGATTCCAGGCAGGTACTTTCTCCATCACTTTGACATTTTACCCTTCATTTGTGAGAGGAAAATGTCCTTGAATCAGAGTCTGGGGCAGAGGCCAGGCAAAATAGTTTTTGTTTGTTTGTTTTATTTTATTGCTGTTGTTGTTATTGTTGTTGTTTTCTCTTGTTTAGAGCCATGTTAGCAGGCTGGGGCTGGCGTACTGCCTTAAAGGTGGGTGGGCATGAGGAGCTGCCGGCAGATTCAGGAAGGAGTGACCAATGTGATGGGTGAAGTGCTCTCCAGGAAGTAAAGAGTCAGTTCTACGAAGAGAAAGTGAGAGAAGGAAACCATTCTGGAAGCAAGTCCAGGCCAGAGCCACACATGGAGAGAGAGCACATAACCATAGCTCTGGTGACATCTGGCCACAAAAGGGAAGGAGCCAGCAACGAAGCTGAGTTGGGCAAGATGCTAAGTAGTCAGTAGAGACATGGCACAGTCCTTCCCTCTCCCTTCTGCTGCAAACAGCATTTTTTTCCAGCAACCTCCTTCCTTACTGAGTCATTCATGGCTTCATCAGATATGTCATAGAGGTATAGAGCAGGTATAATCCTCACCGTGACATTGGGGCTGACCCTAGAGTCAGAAGGATAGAAGTAACTGCAAGAAAGAGGCCTGCTGCAGGGGCTCAGACTAAGGGAAGGAGATGGGACCCTTCCTCTGTTTCCAAGGTTACAGACAAAACTAAGCCCAAGAGCCAGCTTGGGATGGAGCAGAGCACCAAACCCATATTTTCTCATGTGGCTTCTCCCACAGTCCGGCAGACCCTGGGTTAAGGTGGGAAGGGCTAAGAGGCAGCCCGTCTGCAGAAGCCCTGCTCTCTCCAGCAGCCTACCTCGCTGCTCTCTCGTCTCTAAAAGGCTAATGCTCTTTGCCACAACTGTCTAAGTTCGAGTCCTTTCTACCACTTACTGTGCTTCTTTTAGCAAGTTGCTCTATTCTCCACAACAGAGACAGCACCCACCTCTTAAGGATGGGGCAGACACACAGGAAGAGCAGCACATGCCTAGCGCAGATGAAGTGAGCTGACAGCCACAGGGCATGATGTGCTTGCCCTGTGCCTAGGACCCCAGCTGTCACAGCACACTTGTAGAGAAGACAGTCGCTACCAGTGGCTCTCTCCTGTGCAGAAGTCTCAATCGGTAATCTTCCTGCCCTTGAAGTGCCCCTACCCTCTTCTCCCTGCCCCAGGCTAGGGTACACCCGACCCTACTGTATCACATGTTATAATGCTGTTTCCTCCTGCTTCCTCACAGATCTGCGTAGAATGACAGCTGGCTTCATGGGCATGGCAGTGGCCATCATCCTTTTCGGCTGGATCATCGGTGTCCTGGGCTGCTGCTGGGATCGAGGCCTTATGCAGTATGTGGCAGGGCTTCTCTTCCTCATGGGAGGTAAGGCTGCATGGTGCTGCTGAGGATGGGAGGCTGGGGAAGGGGGGGTCCTGTTAGTTGGAACTGTGGGCAACTGATAAGAGCATACAGCAGAAGGGCATGGCCAATGTGGTTCTTTTTGCTCCCTCAGCTGTTGGCTTGTCAATAGTTTCTGCCCCTGTCACCTATTGGCCACCCTACCAGCTATTAGGGAATGGAAAAAAGAAAGAAGATACAATCCTCAGTGTCTAGAGTCTTGAGGACCTCAGTGCCTAGATGGAAGGGAGATACTGTGGGTAGGAGACTTACATGGGAGCAGATGGAGACCTCAGACTTAGAAGCATGAAACCAGGATGTGCTGGACATTTCACACTCCTGGTCTCTGTATTTTAGTGTTAGACCAAGGAAGGAGGTGTTTCTTCTCCTAAGGGCCATGCTCACCCTTGACTCACAGTTTAGAACAAAGCAGTGGTGAGTCTAGACTAGATCCTTCTATTTCTGTTTCCTTTCTTGTTACTGTATGGCCATTGAGTCAGTCCATTGACCTTTAGCAGACTGTACATAGAAAGAACTGGGGATAGGTTCTGGTCTGAGCAAAGTAGAAGCTTCCTCACTGTCTACTTGGGAATCTTCCTTCTGTTTGGAGTCTCCTGGTCTGCAGCTCAACCTAGGGCTTGAGTGTTGGACTACCTGGAACAGGTGGATGGGCGAATTGTGTGGAGCCTGGAGGGAGAGAGTGAATGTGGACAGACAGAATTAGAAGTGATTGTGGGAGGAAGAGAAAAGGAGTCCCACATTCAGGAGCAGAGCTCTGGCTTTGGGTACCGTGCAGGTGCTTGATGCTGGTCTCTTTTGTGCCTCTTTCTGAGCTGAGGAGAGAAAGATGAGGTCAGCTGTGGGACTCTTTATCTGCAGGGGAAGCTGGGAAATGGAGAAGCATGTCCCTTACTGGGCACAGAGAGATTTCTGGGACACAAAAAGGTCTGGTTTAGAAGAAAAGAGTGGCTTTGTAGGAAGGACCTGGGCCCTGAAGTCTTGCTCTGCTCCTTTAAGCACAGCTACTCTGTGTCAAACACAAATGCAGGCTTCCCATGGAGCTGGTACTTTTAGGAGACTAACCTGTTCAGAGTCAGGATGTCCTCATGTCAGAGCTGCCACCCCTAGGACCTACACCTGTGGTTAAGGCACAGGCTTAGAGAGTGAGAAGGAAGTGGTGGCTCTCTGATAGATTCTACATAGACAAACTGCCAAGGCCGAATACACACTTACATCCTATGGACTTGTCTGCTCTCTGGTAAGGCAACGACTTAAATTAGCTGATGATTCTCACACTAGATTTTTACCAGTATTTTCCCCTAGTAAATTTGTTTCCCCTCCACCTTTCATGAGGACCTCCAGACTATAAGAAAAGGTTTAAAAAACAACAACAACAAAAAAAAAACCAGCTATATCTTGTGTGAGTCTATATCCTATCTCTTCAGAGACACAGAACAGGCTCTGGTGAGAGGCTTTCCTGAGGCCAGAGACAGGTCTTCCAGGTCTCTCAGAGAAGCTGAGCAAATCAGTCCCAGGCCAAGCAGGAGTCCAGAGCCAAAATAAAGGCTAAAGACTTTTCTTCACACCCTCTTCTCTGTTTCTCTAGAAAGATGGTCTGGCTCGGGCATTTCTGACCATTTCCAATTAGAGAGAGGACACCTCACACACTGTGCAGTAACTGCCAACAAACTGTTAAATGGGTGTTCAAACCAGAGGAAACTATTAATTAAGCAGGGTAGTATTGTCTGGCCAGGAGGCTGGGGGTGGTACATGCCATCTAGTTTTCCTTTTGGCAGCACCTCCAGAAAAGATCCAGCCCAGACTGGCACAACCTTATATAGGTACAAGTAGCCATTGTAATGGATCACCAGGGATATTGGGAGGCTTGGGAGCAGGATAACACAGGGACAGACCAGGTAGCACAGGAGCACATGACGACGTTGCTCACTTCTGACTCCCTCCCTGAAAGCGTCTTAGGCACACAGGTTTATAAGAGGAGTTGGAATCCCTAGCCTATACTTATAATATCAAGTGCCTACCCAAGTCCTCCCATAATTTCTGGAAGTCTTTGCTCCTCTCTACCTGGAATCGGGGCTAAGGCTTTGCCATCTTTTGTCTAGACTTGCATGGAAGTCCCTTGCTGGCCACTGTGACTCCACTATGGCTATTCCATGACTGGTTTTGAACAGAGAAGTTAGCATGAATCTTTTTATAAAAAAAACTTTTATTACAGTGTGTGTGTGCGTGTGTGTGTGTGTGTGTGTGTGTGTGTGTGTGTGTGTGTACACAAGGGCACGTGCTATTTGACACAGATGTAGAGGCCTAAGGACACTCCTTGAGATTTGGTTCTAATCATCACCATGTGGATCCCAAGAATCAGACTCAGGTTGTGAGGCTTGGTGACAAGTGCCTTTGCCCGGTGACTCATCTTGCCATCCCAGCATAAACTGTCTAAACTATGAACCAGATGTGTCACCATCTCCTGTCAGTAATAATCTAATGATATCCAGTTGAACTTAAAACTCAAATTTCTTACTTTCTTTAAAAGTATTTTAGATTCTGGCTGACCTTGCCGCTCTCAGTTTTTTCTGTTTCTTCCTGTACTCTCATGCAACTCCATACATACTGGCTGCCTTTCCGTTCTAACATATATAACAGCTGGTTCAGGCCTTGGAGCTGCCTAATATCCTTGTCCTTAGCAACAACTCATGGATATCTGTTTCCTTGGGTTTCAGTCCCTACTCCAAGGTTTCCCTTCAGAGTCTCCTCGACCAGCAATTCCGTGAATGCACCAGGTATACTTTACAATTTAATTAATTTCAGTTTCTTTAGTGTGTCTCTTCTTGCCTAGACATATGTTGTTTGTGGGTTTGCCACTGTTTTTTTTTTTTTTTTTTAGCAACTTTAAACAATAAACATGTATTATCTCATAGGTTTCCTGAAGAATTCCAGGTGCAGCTTAACATGGGTCAGTTGAGGATCTTACTAAATTGTGCTCATATTTGTGACTGGGTTCTCTGAGACTTAAGACCTTTGCCAGGGTCACAGTATTGATGGAATTCCTCTCCTTGCAGGTATAGACCTCATGGAGACTTGCTTGTTCAAAGCCACCAAGAGAGGCTCTCTGACTTTCAGACCCTCTCTTTTTCCTTTTAATAAACACGTTCAGATTTGAGGAAAATTGAAAGCTTGTGAGATGGCTCAACAGGTAAAAATGCTTGCTGCCAAGCCTGGTATCCTGAGTTAAATCTCTAGGGACCATAGGGTGGAGACAGAAAGCTAATTCTCACAGATGATCCCCTGACTTCCACATGTGTGATGTGACATGGGTGTATGCACATACACAGCATACTTGCTTATTTTTAAAAATTGAGCAAGTATTATAAAGAATTAAGGCATCACACTCAGCCATGTACCTAGTTTCTCCTTTTGTTAATGTTGTGTTATTGTGGCACAACTGTTACAACGGGCGAATAAATATTGGTGCATCATTATTGACTAAAGTTCATGGCTCAGTCATGTCTCCTTAGGCTTATCCAATGTCCTTTCCTGTTCCAGGATCCCATATCTGACACCCAGATGCATGTAAAGCTACTGTTTCCCTGGGCTTCTCTAGGCTGTGGCACCCTAAGTCTTTGTTTAAGATGACTCTAGCAGTTTTAGAGTATTGACCAGGCATATTATAGGCTGCCTTTCTGTTGGGACTTATATGATCTGTTTTTTATTATTAGACTGAACTATGGTTTAGGGGAGAGAGATCCCACAGGTTAAGTGCCATTTGTATGTCATCATTTCAACATGACTCAAAGTCATATCAGCGTTGTTCTGGTCACTTGGAATAGGTAGTGATTGTAGTGTCTTTCCACAGTGAATTCTTTCCCTCCACACTTCTGTCCCCTATTCCTCTGAAGGCAGTCTTTGTGTGTCCACCCAGGAGGAATGGAGAGCAGTAGCGAAGTGCTGGGACAGAAGTACTCCTGTAGGGTAGAGAAGTCGCAGAAACAATATGGAGTTACCCTAGATGGGGTATTTGTCTCTTGCTCTCCACGTTTAATTCACTTGTTCACTCATTTTTATTGGTGTGGGACTCAAGGGCATTGATTTTGTCATTTGGATTATATAGTCCAGTGCTGCTTTTCTTGGTCCCTCCAGTTCTGCCAGCCTTGGCATTTGAGAAATTTTCTAATCAGTTCTCAGGCCCATTGACATACCCCACTATGTGAGGTTTTGTCTTGTTGTTTTGTGCTTTGTTACTTCCTTGTTTGCACACTTACTTTTGAACGGCATGAGGCACTCTAGATCATTCTATGTGTTTCCTGTTCCCACCCTACACTGTCTCTCCAGCGAGCGCTGTTTCTTGTTATTAGATAATGACTTTTGAAATCAAGATCTGGGAACTAGGTGTCTGGGATGGATTCTTTTTTCTTTCTTTTTTTTTTTGGTTTTTCCAGACAGGGTTTCTCTGCGTAGCTCTGGCTGTCCTGGAACTCACTCTGTACACCAAGCTGGCCTCGAACTCAGAAATCTGCCTGCCTCTGCCTCCCAAGTGCTGGGATTAAAGGCGTGCACCACCACCGCCCAGCCTGGGATGGATTCTTAACACTCTGTATTTGCCCATCATTTCTCTGCCTGCACTGATACCTGAGGTTCACGAGCATCAGACCAGAACCAGGTCTGTCTTAGTGACAGAATGCCTCCACTAAGGCCTCTCCTGGGTAAAGAGCATATGCTGTCTACAGTGTAATCAATAGCTGCTGAGTGACTATGTTGGAAAAGCACAAACACAAAGTATTTGGTTTTGTACAGCATCCTTCCAGAAAGCACCCTGTCTTATCTACACTCTCTATTTCTAACAATATTCCCTTTCACTGGCTCCTCTTTTCTTATCTACCGAGCAGTACTAAAATCTATCTTTTCCAGTTATGAAGTATCTTCAGTCCTTTTAGGAAGCAGAATATAAGTGATTCTTGAATTCATGGAGTTTCTTGACCTTAACCTGGACTCTTGGAACCTTAGAAATGGAAAGAACTTTAGACACCAGCCAGTCAGAGCCCCTGGGGTTTAGATAAGAGCAGTTGTGTTGTTTCATGGAGCATCCAGCTGGTAGTTGGCATAAATGAATCTTAAGCCTGGCCCATGACACTAACCTATATTCTTGCAGCTCAGACTGCTGCCCGTGGCCCACATACCCGGGTACGCTGAGCACCACTGTGTCTCACTGAACTCCAGTTCTGTGCTTTTCAGCAGCTGTCTATGTTTTTACTTCATATGTTCTGCACACACACACACACACACACACACACACACACACACACACACACACACACGCACGCGCGCGCACACACTCACAGACATGCACGCACGCACGCACGCACGCACGCACGCACGCACGCCATGCGCATGCGCTTTCTGTTTTCTCTCCCTCCTTCCCCAAGCATATAGGAAGCTTATGGAGAGGATGGGTGGCCAGAACTGAGGGTAATAGGGAAAAGAAAACCATTAAAGGTTCTTTTCATACCATCTGTGATCAGCATGACCTTTTCTACCTTGCTATACCATCAGGGTGAAATAAAGAGAATGCCCGAAGGTAGCTTAAGCTGTCAGTTTTGAATGATTACTGTAACGTGTAAACTAGTGGTGCCGTGTGTTTGGCACAGGCAGCCAGCCACCTGTGCTTTGAGCCCCCAGACACTCGGCATGGTGCTCCTCTTCTGGCAGATGAAAGTCTTGCTTAAGGGTGGAAATTTTGAAAGCTTGGGTTTGGCATGATGGTCAAAGGCATCAGGCATGTGTTTTGAATAGTGTTTCATTTAGGCCCACAAATGATTTTAAGGGGTCCCAGGAGCGTTCAAGTTTTTCCCATCGGCCTTCTCTCCCAGCCTTTCCCCATTGCCAGTCCCTAGCTCTGGCCTGCTTGGAAACAGGAGTTTCTATAAGGTCAAGAGATACTAAGTCTTCAACTTCATGCCTCCAGGTCATGACTTCAAAAATCATTGATCAGAGAAGGGAGATGCAAAACAGAGGACCAGGTAAATTAGATATTCCAGGAAGAGAGAATAAATCCAATAAGCCAATGACTTGGCAATATGCAAAGCTTATAATAAATGATAGCGGTTACTATGATATATACGCCCTAAGCAAAGTCTTTTCTAATGAGCTAATCAGAAGTGACTACCCTGGTGGTCTGATTTTGTAGGGTTTTTTTTGTGAGCCTTCACTAGGACATCAACTCTTTCCTAGACTTTTGCCTTACCATCTTTCAAAATCTTCAACAGATATTTACAGTCTAGTTCACACCCAGAATGTTTCTTGCCCCTTGAAAGTTACATACCTGAATATTTATTAGCATTTGATAATTACATTCAAAACATATCCTTGAAGGGTACATTTCTGCAGTAAATGTCATTTAGGGGAGGAGACGTTTTATCAAGAAGATTGGGAGATAACATCCAGGTTTACATTACACAGAGCCTGTGGCCAGGGTAGATTACTCTAGCAACCCAAGAAGTAGGAAGACTTCAGACCTCAGGGGGTTATAACATTGCCACCAATCACCCCTGTTGTAAATATCAGCCTCATAATAGAACAGTAAGCATCCCTGGCCATGCAAACTGTGGCCTGTGAGAATCACATTAAGAGGTTCTATAATCCACTTACAAAATATTCGAGTCTGATACCCTACTATGTCCTGGTTAAGATAGGTGGATGCTTTCTTATTAAATTCTGAGATTAAAATGCTGAGACAGAACAGGGAAGGGGGTGGGAGGGAGGCAGTTGGTGAAGGTATCAAAAAAGTAGTTATGGAAACTAAACCCTTGGCTCTTAAATGTCCCCAAGCACACTTGGTCATATGAGCCACCTGCCATATCCTGCTTCTTAACTGGGAGCCCAGAGTCCTTGATCAGGAAGCAGAGTCACCCAAATGAAAGGAGATAATTACAGGTTTTTCATGAAGATATAGTCCAGGACCAAAGGAACACCTGACTAGCCATATGACATTGGAACTTTCCTTATCTGCCTTTCATGCCTTGCTTCAATTTTCCCATCTATTAAAAAGAGCTAATAATAGTTCTCAATTCAAGCATAGTTGTGAGAATTACAGACTTAACTCATCTGAAGGACTTACAACAATACCAGGTATTGTCATCGTAAAAGGCCTTGATATTATTATTTTAGCACTGAGATAGTTCTTTTCTAAATTTGTTTTCATTTTATTATTATGTTTTATGTGTATGGGTATTTTTTTTGCCCGAGTGTATGTTTGTACACAACATCATGCAGTGCCTACAGAGGCCAGACAGGGTGTCAAATCCTCTGGAATTGAAGCTTCAAATAGTTGTGAGCCACTATGGTGGTTGCTGGGAGCTGGACCCCAGGTCCTCTGGAACAGCAGCTGGTGATGATAACTGCTGAGCCATCTCCCCAGCCCTTAAGATGGTTTTTTTTTTTTAATTACTCTCTTTGTTGATACTCCTCTCCTCCCTGAGTGACTTTATGTCATTGCTACCAATACCACCAGGAGGCCCTATGGTATGTGCTATGGAGACAGGGAAAATGAATCCTCACACAGGCAATCCCTCTCATTTTAATCACTACACTAGTTGTTCATTTCTTTATTCAGTAAATACTGAGTCCCTGCTATGTGCCAAAATACTGCTTACTTGGGATACAGCAGAGAAACAGAGAAAGTCCACGAAGCTCACATTCTAGTTGGAAAGACAAAAATAAGTAGGTGCCATAATTATAGAAAACATGTTAGATGATAGGACCTGTGGAGGAAAATAGGAACAAGAAGGAGAGCGTGGTGAGACATTGCAGATGGGAGAGAACACGCAAGGCCTGTTAGCAATGGTGGGGATGGGGCAGGATCCTGCATGAGGGACAGCAGTAGGCTATAAGAAAATGTTGGGGAGGACCATTCCTTACAAAAAAGACCCCAGGATGCACAAAGCACTTGGAATGGTGATGAAACCATTTGGTCTAGAGAAATTGAGCATCAGGATGACTGTGACAGGTGCAGAGAGGGGTAGCGATGGAGGTGATACCAAGCAGGTAGACAGATCGTGAAGGGACTTTAAGGTCATGGTCAAAGAATTGATTTATTGAAGGGATATCAGTCTCTATTCTGCTCTCTCATATCATATATCCATTGTACAAACCACCCTGGGGTTCTTCACTGAGTGACATTATGAATTTATTCTTCCCTGACTACCTTCTGGGGTATGTACTGTTGGAGACTCTGTAGCCTGCCATTCCCAGTTTCAGTGAGGGTAGGGAGTACTGCATCCTTGCTGGGGTGGTCATATCAGGGTTAGGGTGCTAAAAGGTGTGCTCCCAAAAGTCACTGTGGTGTGATATACCACAGATGCTCCTTCAGCCCTACTAGGAACCCATTGCAAAATTGAAACCCATGACCCATTTATTATACAAACATTGAATTAAAGAAATCACATCCACAAAGCCATCTGGTTTTCCAGCATTGTCCAGATCATTCAAGTATCCTGTAACTAGAACAGAAGAATTTTTTGTCTTAAAGCCTCTAGGATAGTGGTTCTCACCCTGTGGGTCTTGGCTCCTTTGGGAGGTAGAACAAATCGTTCACAAGGGTCACTTAAGACCATCAGAAAACACAGATATTTTCATTACAGTTCATGAAAGTAGCAAAATTACAGTTATGAAGTAGCAACGAAAACAATTTTATGATTGTGGGCCACAACATGAGGAGCTGTATTAAAGGGTCACGGCATTAGGAAGGCTGGGAACCTCTGCTCTAGGAAATCTTAAAACATATGTGGTCTCTATCTTACTCATAGCTCCCTTTCTCCATAACACAGGCCAAGTATGCTGTCAGGATGAGCTCAAAAATATGTGTAGTCCCTTTCCTTATATCCCTAGATGACCCCTAAATGTTGAAAAGGCAGAGGAGAGAGCTGACTCGATTGTGTGGTAAAGGAGATTACCTTCTCACACATTTTAGTTGGACCTCAGAAGAAGTGCACTCAAAATAACTAGAGTCTTAGACTAAGCAATCTTTTCAGTGTGGTACTTGACTAACACCGTGTAAGATTAATGACACCAACACTGAGTAAGAATAAGGAAATGTCAAGATTGAAGGAGATAGAAGGTGAGGATTTGAGTCTAAAGGGTTCAAAGACTCTTAGGGTGTACCCCATCTGTGGATGCTTTGAATGCAGCACTTGATGGGTCTTTGGGGAAGTTCCTTTACTGAATAATCAAATCGTTTTCTTGGGCAGGAGAGTTGTAAGTGTGAGCTAGCAAAATCACATTCATAAAGATGGTGAGGCCTGGTCTTGGTTCTCAGTATCCAGAATGAGAGTGGGGTAGATGATTTTGGTTTTGTTCTCATACAGGATGAGTAATTTCTCCACAACTTGGTGCCTTCCCAGTTTGCTTTCCTGTACCAGCACAGAAATACCTGAGCTGTTGAATCAATATGGGCCAGCCTGAGACCAAGATGCCCTAAGGCTCTGTATCTCAGCATTAGGCAGACTCTAGGCATAGAAATAATGCCACCAATTGAATCTTGCTCCAATTCTACAAAATAAACTCCCCATAGACAGGAGTATGGAATGAAGGAAAGGCAGGGCAGTGGGAAGACCTTCTCCACTGCTGGGTGGTTGTTGAGAAAGAGGAGGTTGCTCCACTTCCCCCCACCCCCAGTGAAACAAAAAGCCCCAGAATGCAGTGGAGGTGTCACAGTGACAAGTTACCATGGAAACTTAGGAATTGTCTAAAGCAACTTCAAAAGACTTCCTTCCAGTTGCTCTTCTGGCGGTTCCTACAGAGATGGACAAGATCCAAGGAAAGGGAACCTGTCACCCAAGCTCTAGTCCTTAAAACAAATCATAAATCAAAGAAAAAGAATGGTTTCTGAAGTAATCGGAGACCTTTGAGGCTTAAGAGCTGCTCCAGAGAAACAATGATGTGGGAAGAGCTGGTATAAAGAAAGAGGTGTGTCCTCTCTCCTGTCTCCAGGGAATGAAACTGTTGAGGGGAGGGGCAGATATGACAGCGAAGAAATTAAAAGACTGTGAGAAGTGCCAGCAGAGCCAGGCTGGGTCCGCTGCTCTCTTGAGACTTCTTGTCATCTCTACTAGTACTTGGGTGGCTGAGATGCACTGTGTGTACCAAAGCCTAAAGGATGAGACTGAAGCTAGTGTACTGGGCATCAGATCAACCAGACCAGAGTCCATTAAGCAAGCCCTGTAATGGCTAAAGCACATCCCCACTGGGCAGGTGGAGTGCTCAGACAGAGTTTGATTTAGTGCCTCCTGTTCACCCATGCTACTGGAATTTAGAGAACTGCCTGAAACTAGGGAATGTGGGAACAAAACCTAAAGGCAGCCAATGCATTGGATAGGAGGTACAGTCAGGGCTCAGAGTTACACCTGCACCTCACCTGTGGGTAAAGTGGATGAATCCTGGCAAGCCCAGTCTGTTTAGAGGTTCATATTATACCAGCACCTTGGAAGCCCAGGGACAGTGACCTTGGAGATATTTTAGGAGCATGTCCCTGGAGGTTCAAATAGATTCTGCTCTGGTGGGCAAATATTTTTATCCAACAGAACTTGGATTGCAGGGATGGAGGAAACATTGCTTGTATTTCATTCCCATGTGGAAAATAATTAGAAAATGGATGCCCACAAAGCTGATGTGCTTTGCCGACACTGGGGAGACCGCTCTGCAGCTCAGACACTTTCCTAGTATTAGAGCAGGCTTATAACCTCATAGCCTAATTTGGGCCTTGCAAAATGCACACTCTATCTACAGGCACCATCAAAAAGTCAAGGGTATCCAAGATGAGGATAGGCAAAGGCAAGCATCCCTAGTTTAGTGAACCATTTGAACCCATCCACTGCCTGTTAGGTATCCAATAGACAACCAGTTATTAAGTACTACTGAATTCTGTGTACTGTAGAAGATGAAACTCTTCCTAGCTTTGAAGTTGCTTCCAGTCTTTGAGAAGAATGGATACCTAGATTTAGTGTGACAAACTAGCTGTTTTCGTTTTCATGCCAATACCTTTAAGCACAAAATTTAGAGAAAAATGATGATGAGGATGATGATGATGATGATGATGATGATGACGACAAGGAGGAAGAGGAGGAGGAAGATACAGGTGACGGTGGTGGTGGTGGTAATTTTACTTTCCTAGAAAAGTACTGATCTCCTGGAAAGGGTGGAGAGATGATGTATATGACCTGGTGTCTTAGTCAGTGTTATATTTGCTATGGTGAAACATCATGACCCAAACAACTCGGAGAGGGAGCAGTTATTTGGCTTGCACTTCCACATCACTATTTGTTATTGAAGGAAATCAGGAAAGAAACTCAAAACTGGCAGGGTCCTGGAATCAGGAGCTAACTGCAGAGACCATGGAGATGCTGCTTTACTGGCTTGCTTCCCATAGCTTGCTCAGCCTCCTTTCTTATAGACCTCAAGACCATCAGTTCCGGGGTCATCCTACCCAGAATGGTCTAGGCTCTCCCCATCAATCACTAGTTAAGAAAATGCCCTACCTACTTGCCTGTAGTCTGCTCTTATGAAGGCATCTTCGCAATTGAGGCTCCCTCCTCTCCCTGGGCGAGCCAGCACACCTGGGCAACATTTTATGGTTGTTGAGCTTTAAAGGAGAGGAAAAGTCCCATTTGAACTTCAGCCTTATTTCGGAGGCACAGAAGGGGAAAAAAGGGAAGAGAAGCAACAGAATGCACTGGGTCAAAGGCAGACAGGGTTCAGAGTTCAGGCATCACTCCCTCCCTTCTTCCTAGCAGCCTTTAAGGCCAGCGTTCCCACCCTCACTTTATACACCATCCAAGAGAGGCTTCAAAGCAGCTTAGAATTGTACAGTCAAGTAAGTTGTAGAGCCTTATAATGTCTTCATACTCCTTGGTCTTCTTGCTTCTGTGTTCCTAGCTGTTACAGGAGAAGAGGAAAGGTTCTGAGGGAGAACACCTGGGATGAAGAAATGGGCCTGAAGGCTTTACCAGCAGGCCAGACAATATAGCATCCCTAAAATACTCCCACCAGAGAAGAGGGTCCTTCTCCACCCTCACCAGTCAGAAGCGAGGTGTTGGTTTCTGGTGGGACATTCTAAGGAGAGTCCCTTCTACCACCAGGGCATCACTAATAACATCAAGTCTCAATGTACTGGAGATCTCCTGGGGGAAGACTCTGACTTAAGATTCTGTAACCTGAGTCAGTCTCATCCTTCACATAGCTGCCTCCGCACCTTGTAAAATTTTATGTGCCTTGTAGGGTTGTTGTGAGAATTAAATGCTTTGACGAGTGAAGTGCTTAGACCCTGCCTGGCATCTAGCAAGCCCTTCAGATGCTGGTGTGGAAGTGCTCACTTGATCAGCAACTCAAATCTCTGCAGTTCTTGATCCTTGCTGATAGAGTCTACAGGCTTTGCCCAGGGACACGGGCTTCCTGGAGTTATTGTTCAAACTCAAACTTACTTCACCCTGAAGCCTGAGCTTTTCATTATCACACAGTACTGTCCTACAAATAGTAATTAGCTTAGTTATTTATGGTCAGATTTGACATCCTCTCCCCCCAGATATATTACCCAGTATATACCAATATATACCAAGTCTGGTGTTCTTGAGGTGGCAGAATAGGAAGTCTGTTCATCCTCTATGCCTTAGAGAGACAGGAAAATGGGACTACCATAGGGTTCTATCTTTTCATGTGTTCTGAAACAAAACATGTTTAGAGCTCTTGAATAAATACAACCCCACTTAACAATCAGCTTGAGAATTCTGCCAAGCACTCAGAGTCCTGCCTCCATTTCCCTATCAGAGGCCTTGCTTCCCCAGACACGCGCTTCTGTCTGTTCCACCTGCCACTTGCTCTTGAGACAACTCTTCCTGGATTCCCTACTGTTTTCTGACTCCGTCTCCCCTGAAACTGTTGTCTTCTGTGGCTACATACTGAGGTTCCCCTTTTCTCTGTACTTTTTTTGGGGGGGGGGCTTGGACCTTTACGTGTACACATACACACAGACTACATACAACATACTACATACATACAACACAAAATACACATGACACGTAAAATACACACAACACACAATACATATACGTAAACATAAAATATACATGACATACATACCCCACACAATATCTATAGAGAAACACATAAAATACGTACAACACACATAAAACACACACAATACATACATACAAACATAATACATACACACAAACACATAAAATACATATAACAGACAATACACATACAGAAACACTTAAGATACATATAATACACACACAACAAGCATACACAATATACACACAACACATTCGTGGGCATGCACATGCACACACACACATGTGCACACACACACTACTGCAGGTAAGTCTGGTGAATATGAAACAGTCTTCTGGGCACAGGCCTCATGTATTTATTTCATTTCTACCCTGCTAGAATCCCAGGCATGCCTTCAATTAGACTTGTCTTTTCTCTGCACACATTACACACGTGCTCTTTGATTTTTAAACACATGAAAACACTTGACTTACCATAGGTACCCAGTGCATACTACCTCCATTCTGTCCCTTCCCCCAGGGAAAGCCACTTCTCCTTGACATCTGAAGACTCTGGCTGTTCCTCTGTCATTTCTCCTGGCTCCTTCTCACCTTCACCTTTCCATCAGTTGTCAACATCTGCCAACATTTTCCTCACAGTGTTCCTCGCGGCCCATTCATCTGCCTCCACTCCTCGAGCTCCATCTGGACTGTTATTGAAACTGCAGTATTTTGGGAGTCATTTAGCTCTGGGTAGAAATCTCTACCCCCGCCCCAAGTTGGTTGCCAATATCTGAGCCTGCGTTTCTCCTTTGTAAAACTGAGGTAGCGCTTCCAACCCTGTTGGGATTATTGTGGAGATGAAATGAGATGATATATTGCAAGAGCATCCAGCCCCCAAACAAGAATTTCATAAGTGCTCATTTCACTACTTTGCGCTGAATTCATCTCTTAAAACACACTACTTTCCTAAAATATGCTAATTACATAGCATTTCTTGATGAAAAAAATTTTCCTGTAGCTTCCTTGTGTTTATGGAATAAAATTCAGTGTCCCCAGACTGGAGTTCTTGTCAGCAACAATCTTGCGCTATGTACCTTCAGCTACATGTCCTGTGTCATGCTCAAATAGACCACTTGACATGACCTGACCTAGGCTTTCTTGCTCTGCATGTTGAAGTCCTATCCCTTCCGTAGGCTCATCATATGGTCAGCATCCCTCAAACTCTTCACCTGAGCTCAGAACCTTGGAAGGAGCTGGCCTTACTGCGAGTATCTGAGAACACAGCTTTCTAATTATTTCCTACCACACTGGGGTGAAACCTATAAAGCGGGAACATCCCCCTTCTTTGCTGAATGATCTACTTGTCATTTAGTCATCTTTATTTTAAGCCTCTCTGTGGTTTCAGGTAGATTTGATTTGGTTCTTTCTGCTAAAAATGACATAAATGAAAGTCAGTCATTTCTTCTGATGATTTTTTTCAAGTCTTTGAACACTATAGCGTCTATAATTTCTCTGATTTTACAACTGAATTCAGCCCGATTACTATTAACTGGGGGCTACTTGTATGTTAGACATTGTGCCATTATCACACAACTGAAAGCATGTGTGCTTGGCCCCTATCCTTACAGGACACCCAGGCAAACTGTAGAGACAGGTGGGTTGTCACATGCTGAGAGTGACAGGTGGATGTTGCCATAGCAGAGAGGATTGTAAAGACATTGGGGGAGACTCAAGGGGCACCAGTGATGAGGTTGAAGGTGGAATCCAGGAAATGTACCCATCCTCATTCTTCTTAGGCTAGACACATCCTTCTAGGAATGAAGCTGCTCTCTGGCCTGGACCTGGCAACCTTCCAGAAGTAAGAGCTTAGGTCCTTATTCAGCCCACTGTTGGATTTCCCGTGTTATTAATACATTTCTGTTTTGATATATCACCAGGTAACTAAAGCCTGTTGCAGATGAAGCAAAGATTCCTTCTTATCAAAAAAAGTAGTGCTTAAGGAGCTTTATATACAGCTAAAGTGTGAATCTATGATATTTGAACCCACACTTCCCCATATGGGCCCCGGAAAGAAAGGAGTGTCAAGGTTGTGCCCTTCCAATGCCTCTCTGACAGAACTCAGCTGCATCTTCTCAGAGATGTTACCACACTCTTGGTTCTAATTTACTTAAAAATAACAGATAATTAATTAAAATGCTCTCTGTGGCTCAGCTTTTAACATTGGCAGTTAAGCTCCGTGAAAATCACATTTCCCAGAAGCCTCTGGGAACGGCTTCTTATGGCTCCTGACTAAGTATGGCTGAGAGCATTGCTGAGATGGTCTCTCACCTCAGCCTTCTCATTTAAGACTGGTGAATAGGAAATGTCTCTGCTCAACTCAGGAGGAATTGGACTGAAAGTCTGTGTCTTTTCAAAGTTCTCTTTCCCATAGAAGAGATGACTGCCTTCCCTAAGCGGCAAGCTTGTGAGGAGGTCAAGTTATGGGGTCCAGACACAAAGCTCGCCCACGGATTCACTTCTCAGTAGCAACTACCTTGGAAACTTGCTTTTTCTTTCATTTTCTGGCCTGACTATGACTCAACAGTTCTGGATGATATCTGTAGATACAAATGTCCTCTCGGACAAATCATTCTAAAATGGAAGCATTGGGAGAGGTATTACTGACCCTGGCTACAGCCAGACTCTAGCTACAGTTGCCCACAGTTATACAGCTTTCTCCATAACAGAGGTAGTAAGGCGCTCCAAGCTCGCAGCCCACCTCTCTTCTGTGCCGTTTCCTCTCATTACAGTTTGAAGGCAGAACAGGGATAGATAATGCGGAGGAGTGGATAAATATCACCCCTCAGAGGCTTGAGAGGAAAGCAGAGCAAGGAGGCGTGCCAGGAGAGGCCCACTTCCAGCTAGCGTGTTTGATGGAGGGGGTCCCCCCTGGGTGCCGAGGCAGTCGAGGCTTCAGTGGGTTCTCTGCTGACCACCCATTTCTGCTGTCCACTCGATTTACTTTCTGGCCTCCTGAGAAACTGCAGTGAAGGTTGTACCGCCCTGCCTTTAAATCATTTTCTTTCTTAGCCTCTGTATTTTTCTCTTCTTGAACATCCTCCTTCCTCCCACTGGGAGTCGTCTTTCCACCTGACACGGGTAGTAAGCGAAGTTAAGGGTAGTTGTGATGGGTTCCTTAGATCTGTGAAGAAGCCAGTAAAGATATGTTTTTAATTAGACTCCATGTCTAAAGGGCACCCTAGATCTCTTTGGGTCACATGTGATAAAGATGGGGCTTCTTCTCCTGCTCTCAGCAGCTAGTTGACAAGTTGTGTTCAGATATTACTGGGGATGTGGACTCTTGGGGGATAAGAGTTTCTCTGCTCCATTTGAACAGGCAAGGCACATGAACACGAAGTAGTCGTGGTGAGAGACAGCATAGCACATGGCTAATCCTCGTCCTCCTGCCTTTAGTTATGTAGCCTTGGGCAATTTATGAAATCTCTCTGTGCCTCAGTTTCCCCGTCTAAATCTCATAAAGTTTCTTGCAGAATTTAAGAGACTAATATTTCTTTTTAATATTTATATAAAATAATGAGAATCAAATATATATGTGGTATGTATATGTATATATGTATTACATAAACACACATATATATTTTATCCATAAGCAGCTATATTTGTATTCAGTAACTAACAGTGAAGATGTAAAATAAATATATATATATATATATATATACCACTTGGATATAGATTTTTCTCCCAAAGAAAGGCCAAGGCCAACTTGTGTGTACTGGGCAGATGGAAACATAAACCAAACCAGGTGGCAGGCTTGGCTGATCTTCTGGTCACCACCCCAGCTTCTTCCTGTACTAATTAACATGGCATTGGCTTGGATCAGATAGGACAAAAGCCAAAGAGTTTTCTTTCAGGAACCAATTTCTTCCAGACACTTAAACAGCTGGGCTCTATCCCTCCATATTTCAAATCAAGGCAATTTGGAGCCGAGCCTCATGTGCAGTCTCATTGAAACCAAATAATGTCATCTACTCATCCTGTCCACCATCCCTTCTAGGCATTCCAGAGGGTGACAAGAGGGTCATCACTCCGGGAAGTTCATGTTGGACAGAATTAGTGATAGCCAGACCTAGAGCAAGTCAGAGAATAGCCCCCTCTTTAGCCCAGTTCCTAGAGCTGTAGGAACATTAAGATAGAAATGCCCTTAACACTTGATCCTACCCCTGTGATTGAAGGTTATAACCCAGAGAGATGAAGTGACCGTCTCATTTTATGGGAAGGTTTGGAGCCAGCACACAGGTTTCCTGATTCTTAGTGGAGGACTCAATCTATTAAACCACACCCTTGTTCCCATTGCAGTTCTATCAGGAAGCTGGTGCAGGTTTATCCAGCAAACTCCTAGACCAGGAGAGCCAGGAGACTACCAAACATGACTTTTCATGTAGTGATACAGCTGTATACACTTGGCTTCATGACAGTGCCCCCCGGGGTACAATGTGGCTTTCTCTGCAAAACTCTTGATGATACTTAAAATGAAAGATCGGAGTAAGTAGGATGTTGCAGTGACATGCAAGATCTGCAGGAAGCTGTCGTTCCCAGCACTGTTCCCCTTAAGAAACCCAGGTAGGATTGCCTTCTGTCCCGAGATCCCCAGTTAGCCTCAGGGACCACTGTTACCAGAATGAGGAGAGAAGAGAAGCAGGCAGGAAGATGGCATGCTCCAAGTGGCTCTCCTCGTGGAAGCTCACGAATCACAGTTTGAGAACGTTCCTTTCTGCACAGCTGTAGCTGCCACTCTGCTCAGTTGAGAAGCCAGTTGGATCCCACTAATTCTCAGCTCTAAACCAAGGCCCAGATGGATAAGACGCTGCAAAGATTCACATGGAAAAAAATATGTGTCGTTACACTCTTAACTTGTTTTCTTTCCAGAGCTCTTCTTCCCACTCTGTGTGAATGCTCATACCAGCTCTTTCTTCACAATGTACGATACATCCAAGATCAGGTGGGCAAAGCAGACCTGGCCAGTGGTTGCCTCATCTGTAGTGCTAGTGTTTTCAAATGAGTGTGGCAGAAGAAAATGGATGGATCGTTCTCAGTGTTTTCTGCAGTCAAATAGTTTGAGGCTGGATGCCAAAATCAAATATTTGTCAAATGCTTGAGACCTTCAGATCAAATAATTTAATTCCACATAGGATTGCTTCATGAATAGGAAATTAATTCGCTGTAATATATTAACATATTAATGATCAATATAGTCTGTGCATATTAAGATATTCATTGCACATATACTTGTGCATATACATGTGTATACACATTTGTGAATAACCCCAGGAAATACAGAACTCATAGTAGCGAGGTTGGACTTCAATGACTGTTCCTGAATTCATCACTGAGTCCACAGAATGACTTCCTCGTGAGAAAGAGCAGTGCTGGTGTTTTAGCCAAAAGAAAAAGTGAAGGGGAATGTGCTATTAAAAATTATGAAATTCAGCCATTGTTATCACTCAATAAGTAAGTGTAGGTAACCATTAAGACTCCCTTGGTATTCCAGAGGAACTCTGTGGCAGCATTTCTACACACCTCACCTTGCAGGTTGACTCCAACGCTCTTTGTAATCCTGAAAACCTTGAAACAGCACAAATGCTCATCAGGGGAAGCATGCTAAATTTGGTACTTATGGTGTAAGTTATTTTCTAGTTAAGGTTTCATGGGTCTTGAAGATCTGGCTCAGTCTATAAAATGCTTGTTGCCCACCAAGCATGATGGTCTGAGTTTAGATCTCCACCAACCACATAAACACCAGGTGTGGCAGCACACAGCTATGACCATAGTTCCTGGAGAGCAGAGACAGGTGGATATCTGGAGCTATTGGCCAGCCAGGCTAGCTAATCTGCAAGCTATGGGTTCAGTGAGATGCTGGCTCAAAACAAAGATGGAATGTAGTCAAAGAAGATACCCTACATCACGCATGTGCACATGCATGTGCATTTGTGCAATGCATATACGCTCACGTGTGTGTGAGACTGCGCGCGCGCGCGCGCGCGCGCGCGCGCGCACACACACACACACACACACACACATGCTGATTTAGATATGAACATTGAATGCTGGCAAAAGCCTGTTTAGTGGTTGAAACTAGATGCAGAACAACTAAGATAATTTTGTAGGGAATACAGATATTAGAATATCTGAAACCTCTTGCTGAGGATAAGTGGTTGGAAGGAGCAGGGGCATCAAGCAAGGGGACTTGAGACACCTATTCAAGTAGTATATAAATCCCTAAATTCATTTTAACTTTTTCCTCAGTCACTTTATAATTGAGGAAAAATGAGCTCAAAGGAAGATTTTGAAAAGGTCCCTGAATCAAACTGTGTAACTCTTCGCACTTTTTCTCTTAAGGCTGGTTCCTTTTCATATTCCTGATGGAGCCCACTGATAAGGCAAACTCCTTCATATACTCACTGTCTTAGTTAGGGTTTTACTGCTGTGAACAGATACCATGACCAAGGCAACTCTAATAAGGACAACATTTAATTGGGGCTGAGTTCTAGGCCCAGAGGTTCAGTTCATTATCATCAAGGTAGCATTCAGGCAGCCATGGTGCATCCAGGCAGCACCAGGCAGGTATGGTCCAGGCAGAGCTGGGAGCTGTACATCTTCATCTGAAGGCTGCTCGTGGAACACTGGCTTCCAGGCAGCTAGGACCAGGGTATTAAAGCCCACATCCACAGTGACACATCTACCCCAACAAAGCCACACCTACTCCAACAGAGTCACTCCTTCTAATAGTACCACTCCCTCGGCCAAACATATACAAGCCATAATGCCCAATATTGTCACGTGACCCTGCAAGAGATGGTGACCTCTAGGGGTTCAAAGACAAATTTGTTTCCAAGAAAATCTGTGGAATTTGGGATCCCTGATTTGTAAATATGCACAGAATCAAGCCTCCTGAGCATCGTTTCCCTGGTGTCTGTTGAGAGCAGTGGCTCTGGGTTGGCATTTACCCTGGGCCGAGACCACAAAAGAGCGAACTTGGTGACAGAGATGGAAACGGCTGCTACAGTTCTTGCCTGTCCTTAAGAACCATTTTCTTCTGCCTCACTTAAAGCTTTCCATATCTAATATTATACCTTACACATAGAAAGCAATTTTAACTTCTCTAAGCTTTTTCACATGTATTATTATCGTGCTTCAAAATAATCCTGAGGAGAAGGTATTATTCTGATGCAGAATTTCTGAAAAACTAAAAAACTTAAAAAAAAAATGGGGGGAGGGGGCTTCCTGAAACCCAAGGTACCAATTGAATCACAAGTAGTTATACTTCAGGCATGGGTGTGTGAGTTCCTGAATGCACAACACACACACATACACACACACACACACACACACACACACACAGAGAGAGAGAGAGAGAGAGCGAGAGAGAGAGAGAGAGAGAGAGAGAGAGACACTCCAACTGACTGAGATTCACAAACACTCCTGCGATAAAATCACAATTTAAGTGGCATTCCAGAGACTGGATGGATCGGGTACATATCTATTTCATTTTCCTCTTAAGTTTCAAGATCTATATGAAATAAATAAAATATAGAAATATATGAAATGAAAACTCTGTAGGTTAAAACCCCCTTGTATATAACCCAGGACACACCTCCACCACCTGGCCCTTGTGAAAGTTAATCCAGCTGGACACAAACTCATCCCAGAGGCAGTTTCTAGGATTGGTTGTTGAGTTACCTGCGTGAGATGGTGGAAGCTTCAGGAGTTCACAAGAGCTGTGGGTTATCTTGTGTAATGTGCACTGGAAGAAAAAGGCCCTTTGGATAGTCAGCATATGGGCTGGCCCTTAAAGAATAACTTGAGGAACTCTGTGTTAACTGGGCAGCAGATGGAAAGGTCTGAATCCTGACAATGACACTTTGACCTTGGTCATTTCTCATCATAAGGAAAAGCTTTGCTCATCCCTCTACCTTTGATCTCCCCACTAGATGTTTTCACAAGCTTCTAAAGGCTCTGACTTTAGTGTAAGTGCTACCAGGGCCAGTGAGTTTGTAACAAGTCTGGAAACATAAACAATTTGGTGTGTGTGTGTGTGTGTGTGTGTATGTATGTATGTGTGTGTGTATGTATAGACTTCTTGGCATGTGTTTGTGTGTGCATGTGTGTATATTTGTGTGTGTGTGTATGTGTAGACTTTTTGGCATGTGTTTGTGTGTGCACATGTGTGTATATATGTACATGCATGCGTGTGTTCGTGTGTGTTCAGGTAAACATGCATGCATGTGTGTGGCCACCTGAGGAGACTGTCAAATGTTATTCTCTGGAACATTTTGTTACCTCTTTGAGACCTCTCATTGTTCCAGAGATCATCAATTAAGCTAGATTGGCAGACTACTGAGCTCCAGGCATCCTCCTGTCTCTAACTCCCCAGGGCCTGAAGCACACGCTTGTGCACCAAGCCTAGTACACTAATGTGAGCTCCTGGAGTTGAACTTAAATCTTCATGCTCACGAAGAAAGAGCTTTACCAGCCGAGTCCTCTGCCCAGCCCAGACAGTCTGGTTTTAATGCATTGTTTTACACATTCAAGTGTAATTCTATTAGACCAAATATCGTCTATACACCGGCTGCGTCCGTGTGCTAGGACTGATGTAACCCAAAAGCACAGGCGAAGTGGCTTTAACAACAGAAATTTATTTTCATTGTTCTAGAGGCTGAAAGTTGAAGATTAAGGAGTCAGCAGTGTGAGCGACTGCGCTGCACTGTGCTGTTTAGTGAATGACCACAAGGGGACAGTCACTACTTGTTCACTACAAACAGGATCCCTTCCCTGCCCCCACTTAAAAAGTAGTCTTTGAGAATTTCAAACAACGAGTGTTGACATTTTTCATTCCATCCCCTAGCTTTTCCTAGATCCACCCACTTCCCTACCTACCTAACTTTATGTACTCTCATATTTCCACCCAGCAAGTCCAATTTTTGTGTTGTCCGTGTTTTCACGGACATGTGTCTTTCCACCGGAGTGCAGTTGGCAGATCTATCGGGAGCCACACTCTCAGAGAGAACTGACTCTGTCTTTCCAAGCAGGTATCAATTGCTAATAGCTCCCCATCTCTGGGTAGGACTTCATGTCTGCTCGCCTTTTCCAAGACAGCATTGGTCTGGCTTGAACTTGCACGGGCCTTGTGCGTGGTGTCGTGACCTCTGTGACTTTATGTGTGCAGCTGTCCGGGTGCGTCCAGACAACACTGTTTTCCTGAAGCCGTCCACAGCTTCTCAATCTTACAGTCTTTCTTTCCCCTCTTCTACAGTGATCCCAGAGGAGGGATTAGTATAGATGTCCACTGAAGGCCTAGCATTCTGCATTCTAGCACACTCCACCCCTTGGATACTTGTGGGTGTCTATGGCAATCACCATCTGCTGTCAATAGAAGCGCCTCTGCTGAGGGTTGAGACCAATCTGTGGGCAGAACAACAAGTTACTAGGAAGGAATCTGGGCTCATTTAGCAGAAGAACAACAGTAGGTGCTCCCTTAGGGCATATGACCTATGTAGCTACACATTCTTGGGTCAACCATGGTCCCAGGTATGGGTTTCATCTTGTGGAGTGGGACTTAAATCCAATCAGAAACTGGTTGGTTACTCCTATGATGTCTGAGCCACTATTGCATCAGTGGGCATGTTTGGATGGGCCAGTCATATGAACAAAATATTTTTTTTCCAAATATTTTGACCCACAGTTGGTTGTACCCTCAGGTATCCTACTTACAGATTTTAAAAAGGTTAGATGGGATCTGGAGAAACAGATTAGTAGTTAAAAGTGCTTACCGCCTCTGCAGATTATCCACGTTCAGTTACCAGCACCCGTGTGGCAACTTACAAGCACCTATAATTTTAGTTACAGAAAACCTGATTAGCAATTTGGGTTCTGTCAGTCCCAGCACACATGAGAAATATATATATATATATATATATATATATATATATATATATATATATA
>JANHMN010000016.1:46525002-46579153 GCA_030674055.1 Rhabdomys pumilio
TCGGAGTCACTATGCCTCTAAGCAGAGGGCAAGCTTCTGAACTCAGAGCCTGCATTCACGTAATGTTTGAGCTTGTGTGGACTCTCCTCCCCAGCTACTGTCTGACACATAAACAATTTCATGCCTCGGCCTTCATTCCCAGGTGAGAAATGAATAGATCAGAAGTATGAATATTTTAACAATCATTTTCTGTAAAGCAACAGCAGCCTTCATTTTCCATAGAGCTAGTCCACTTTTTTTCAGTGCCCTTATTAGTTAAAATGGAAAAAAAAAACCCAAACTACAAACAAATAAAACAAAACCCCAAACAAACAAACAAAGAAAAACAAAATCAAGACAGAGGGTGAGAAGACAGCTTGGTCAGTAAGATGCTCACTGCATAAACATGAGGACTGCACTCCACCCCAGAACCCAGGTGAAAAAGCCAGGCATGGTGCTCACACTTGTATGGGCAGCACGGGGGAGGGAAAGATCGGCAGGTACCTGGGGCTCCATGGTTAGGTAAGTATAACCTAACATACTTAGCACACACCAGGTCAATGAAAGATCCTACCTGAAATAAAGGCAAAGGTGAAGACTGACACTTTGGAGAGAGGAAAAGAGGGAACAAAGGAAGGAGGGAGGGAGGGAGAGAGAGAAAGTATATGTGAAAGAGATCCCAAAAATCTAAAACAAAACTTTGCTAACTTGATAGATTGTTCTATCACCGTGCATTGAATTTTCTTTTACACTTTTTTCATTTTTTAAAAAAACTGATTCATATTTTTATTGTGTATGTGCATGCATGGTGTGTGTGTGTGTGTGTGTGTGTGTGTGTGTGTGTGTAGGAAGAGGACGAGTGCTTTACCCTAGGAGACTAAAGGCCAGAGGGCTAGGATCCCCAAAACTGTAATTCTAGGGAGTTGTGAGTTGCCACGTGGGTGATGGGAAGCAAACTTGGGTCCTCTGGAAGGGCAGCAAGTGTTCTTAACTTCTGGGCCATCTCTCCAGCCCTGGTGCTCTGAGTTCTCAATTGTTAGGTTATGGATAACATTGAACACACCTTATCTTCACTGGCTGTTTATATTTCTTCCTCTGTGATCTGAACTTTGACTGACTTTATTTCTCCTTCAGTAGAACCCTTCCTCCTAACAGCCACCAACAGGTTACCTAGTCTATCCCTGCCATGCTGCCATGCATCAACAAGGTAGATCACAGAGCACAGCTGGAACTTTAGTAGACAATTGGGGGATAGACAGAGAGGAGCCAGCTGCCTGATGCCAGTCTTCAATGGTATGACAGAGCTGGAAACAGTGGTACACACATGTCATCCTAGCTACTCAGGAGGCTGAGGCAGGATGAATACAGAACAAACACCTGCCTGAGCTACAAAATATGTTCAGATCCATCCAGGGAAACTTAGCAAATCCTTACCAAAAAAATAGTAAAAAAGATGGCTTGGGCTATAGTTCAGTTGTAGGGTACTTGTCCTGTATGCACAAGTTAATATCCAGTGACCCTTCCCCCCCTGCCGAATAAGGAAAAGCATAGTAAGACTATAAGCTATTACTCTAGCAGCCTGAGATTGTAGCCTGACTTTCCCGTCTACCTGCTGTGTGATGTTAGGCACATAATTTAACCTTTTGAAGCCTTAATACCCTTGTCAGTAAGAGAAATAAAAATACAATTTATGTAACAGAGCTGTTTCAAGAATTAGGGGCCATCCCCACCCTTCCCCCACCTGGTCTATTCCCTCTATCCACCCCTGATGAGGCGAGGATAGGACAGTGGGAGAGAGAGCTAGATTGGGAAGGTGTAGTGGTATCTCTGGGCCAAGCTAGAAACATAGGATAATGGAAACTCCCAAGAATCTATGCGGGTGACCTCATAGCACTGGGGGATATGGAGCCTGAACCATCCATCTCCTGTAACCTGGCAAGACTTCCAGTGGAGGGGTTGGGACACCAGGCCAGCCACAAAACCATAGACGCACATTTTGTCATGCCTACAAGATGTACAGGGGTAAGAGATGGAGCAAAATTTGGAGGAAAAGGCCAACTAATAACTAGCCCAGCATGAGACCCATGCCATGAGAGGGAACCGACCCCTGACGCTGTTCATGATATACTTTGCTATACTTGCAGACAGTAGCCTAGCATTAACTGTCACCATAGAGGGTTCACTCAGTAACTGATGGAAACTGATACAGAGACCTACAGCCAAACAGTAAGTGGAGCTTGGGGAACCCTGTGGAAGAGGGGGAGAAAGGATTGAAGGAGGAGCCAGAGGGGTCAAGGACATAAGACAACCTACAGAATCAACTAACCTGGGTCCATAGGGTCTCATAGGGACTGAACTGCCAATCAGAGAGCATGCATGGGATGGACCTAGGCCCTCTGCACATATATATGCAAAAGTCATGCAGCTGGGTCTTCATGTGGGACTCCTACGGTGGAAGCAGGGGCTGTCTTTGTCTTCATTCCCTCCTTTTGGATCCCCCTTCCTCTACCTGGACTGCCTTGTCTAGCCTCCATGGGAGATGTGCTTAGCTATAATGTACTGTAACTTGATATGTCAAGGCTGGTTTACATCCACAGGAGGAGGGATCAGTAAGGGAGGGGGAGCTGTGATTGGGATGTAAAG
This sequence comes from Rhabdomys pumilio, assembly GCA_030674055.1. Taxonomy (NCBI): domain Eukaryota; kingdom Metazoa; phylum Chordata; class Mammalia; order Rodentia; family Muridae; genus Rhabdomys; species Rhabdomys pumilio. Next base: position 46,527,625 of record JANHMN010000016.1, read on the forward strand.
TAAATAACTTAGAGAAAAGGAAAGAAAGAAAGAAAGAAAGAAAGAAAGAAAGAAAGAAAGAAAGAAAGGCTAAACACATGACATAACTTCTGGCACATGGCACTTTTAAAATTACAAGATCTTTAGTAATTATTTGACAATTTCATAGCATGTAGTTTGACTATACTCACCCCGACATCTCCCCATATCTTCTTCAAGCACCATCCCCTCATCTTTTCACCCATTCCCAACTTCGTGCATGCTTACTTACCTGTACTCTTTCTTCTGTATTTCTTGTTCACTTACTCAAAAACACCAAGTCTTAGTTTGCACTGCCATACACTCGTGGATGTAAGTTATCAGCTGGAGCATGGTCAATGTACCAGGGGTTACACCCTTAAAGAAAACAGACTCTCTTTCTTCCCCAGAAACTCTCAGCTGTCATTCGCTTCTCAGTTAGGTGTGGGGAGTAGTGAAGCCCTTCTCCTCTCTTGCTGGAATGTTGCCCAGCCGGATCCTGTGTAAGTGACCATAGAGGCTGTCAGTTTGCAAGTCCTATCATGGCCAGAAGTTGCTTCTGCTCCAGTCCTCTCTCAATCCTGTCTCTTAGATTCTTCTCACTTATCTTCCACAGTGGGACGACATCAATGTCCTGTTCGTGGACACTCCACTGACTTTCTCTGTGCTTTGATTAGTTGCACAACTCTTCCTGATTGTTAAGTATGACTATAGCTTCATGACCATTTAAACAGTCACAAACTTAGGAATTTCATTGTCTCTCTCTGCATTCCTTTCCTTGTTCTCCCAGAACCTTCTAGAAGACGTAGGGCATGATAGTAAAGAAACTCAGACATTAGAAAGAAAGATTTTGCAAAGTGGAGAGCACATCACCTCTCATTCCCTCCCTCATGAGAAAGCTCACCTGTCCTGACTCTGCTGAACTGGCTTCCTTGGGTCACATGAGACATATATGCAAGCAAATACTGAAAAAGCTCTTGCATGCACTCTAGTTACGCCAAATATTGGTATTGATTAAGAATGGGCATATTAACCTAATACATTTTACCCTGTCTCAACTCTTCTAACAGTGTGTGTGGTGAGGAAGATATTTTAGAGATAACCCTAATATCAAATAAGTTTGTTGAATTTCTCATTGAAGCCATGTTAGATAAGTTAGCTGATGCCTGTGTGGGTAGCAAGGTTGTGAAAACATATGTTGATCCCAGTGTTTGGACTCCACCACCTCCTATATGATAAAGAAGTATTTCAGGGGACTAGATTTCTATGGGACATTTTTTCAGAAATATTGCCTTATAGAAAAATGGAGAAGATTATCAAGAGAACAGACTAAGAAGGCTTTTTTGCTTCTTAGTGGCCAGAGTTGTTGGTGATTAGATTAAAGAAAGAGTGCTTAAGTTTGTATGTTATGTGTCTGTGAAAGAAAGTAGATGTTTTGTGTCTCTAATGAAAGATAACATATTTTAAATACTCTATAAAAATGGATTAAATATTCTGTGGTCATTCTACCCTATATAACTCTCTACTGAGATACTCATTTTGAGGCATTTTTTTTTTTTATCAAAGAAGAGACTTCCTGAATCTGTCCAATATGGGTAACAGTTGCAGAGTGCAGAAGCAATGAACCTTTAGGAGTACCCTCCTCTTATGAATCTCCCTTGCTGAAGGCCCACTCTTCCCTAAATCTCCTTATCTGCCCCGCTTAAGAAGTTGTAATGTAACAATCGTAACCTCTCTTCTCTCTTCCTCCCCTCTTCCTTTCCCTCCCCCATTTCCCTGCCCCATGTTTCCTCCCTTGGTCTCCAGGAACCTTCTGCATCATTTCACTGTGCACCTGCGTGGCTGGGATCAACTTTGAGCTATCACGCTACCCACGCTACTTATATGGACTCCCGGATGACATCAGCCATGGCTATGGATGGTCCATGTTCTGTGCATGGGGGGGCCTGGGCCTCACACTAATCTCGGGATTCTTCTGTACCTTGGCCCCCTCTGTCCAACCTGTCCCGAGGACCAACTGCCCTAAATCCAGACCAGAGAATGGGACAGTGTGCTAAAAAACAAACAAACAAACCCCTATCTCTATATATATATATAAATATATATATAATATACATATATAAAATGAAACTCAATCAAGATGATGCCAGTGCCAAGGTAGAGTTGAGTTGGCTCAGGCACCTGCATCTCACCAGACTTTGTGTTGCCTCATGTCCAAGATGGGAAAAGTGTCCCCATCCTGTGGCTCTCTCATCCGTTTTTTGACTTTGGCTTCATGATTTCTTCAAGACAGAGTGAAAGCCACCACAGGCATCTTGATCCTTGTCACTTGTAAGGATGTGGTGGTGAGCTGGAAGGGACAGAGGCAGTGATCTAAAGCAACACAGATACAGAGAAGGAAGTGCCACACTCTGGGCCAACAGGAGAGGACACCACCACCACCCCAGCCATCATATCATGGGGGAAACTCAGACCCTTGAGTTCATAGAATGTAACCACATCTTTGAGGCCATTTTCAGAACCACTTCTCTGCTCTTCCTGTTCTGAGCTCCTTCCCAACCCACCAGCGACACAGCACAAGTGGAAGAGAAAACAGACTGAGAAGGAAGTTTTCTCTTTGCGGCCAAACCTTTGGACAATGCTTTAGAGGTGGGAAGGGGAGAGAAGATGCTGAGAGGCAAGATCCACAGCAACTAAAGGACATTTCAGTGGATGCTCAGAAAACCCAGTCTTACCTTCCAGCTGCCTTACACCCAGTTAAACAAGAGGCCACCCTGTCCTCCCCTGCCTGTGCTCTCTGGGCAGATTGGAGCCTTTGAGTAATGCTGTGATGTGTGTGTGTATGTATGTGTGTGGGTGGGTGGGTGGGTGTGCACACACACACATGTGTGCACATGCGTATAGGTGTTGGGTGGTTACCTTTTTCTTTTCCACTCTGTGAATGGAACTATCATATTACTCTGTTGTCTCTCTCACTATTCTTGTTTTTGACCCATTATAGAGGCCCCGAGAACTGGGAATTATCTTGAAAGGCAGGCCTTCAGGGGTGCCAATGCAGCAGCTGCAGATCCCTGGAGAGAGACAAAAGTGAGTGTGGTGTGTGTGTGTGAGTGTGGTGTGTGTGTGTTTTCACACATGTGTGCATGCACATGTGATGGATATTTCATGAGAATGGGATTTTATTGTTTGTGTTGCATTTTTTCTATTATTTTGGTACAGCTGAAATTCCCAGAGGGCAAACCAAGAACAAAACTACTGGGCCAGAGAACCCTGTGGTACCTCACAGTATGGTTCTGGGACTCCACAAGATTTAGTCCACTAATTTTGCAAGTTCAAGACACAGCTGGGCACAAAAGTCATAAGAGAAGAGGGGGAAACATACAGTTCAGGAGAGAAAAGGAATTTGCCTCTGATTTCTGATGTGTGAGTACGAGTACATATACCAAACAAGACCTTCACTCCCCACTGGGGGGGAGGGCTGCCCTTTGTCACAGGACGTCCACTCCTTTTCTAGGGGCGAGCCCTGTACAGAGGAAAGGAAATGAGTCACATGCAGAAAGAGCACCTCCATGTCCCATGGGCTCAAGTTTGTATGATATGATGTAAATTAATGGAGAACTCTTGACTCTTTCCATTCTCGTCCTTTTCCTCTTGATCTTCAAAGGCCATGACTCCCAAAATAGCTATCTATCTTAGCGGCTAGCACCCAAACTGAGGTGCCATCCAAGCTGACAAGGCCATCCAGGTATCTCAGGCTCACCTGAGCAAACCTGCACTGGGTGCTGGCAAGTGAAGAAGTCGCCCAGAGCTGTGAATGCCACAAGGCAGGAACAGCTCATGGTTACCTTGGGAACCCTGCTGGTGCCAAGTGTCCCTGGGGAGGCAAGGAGAAAATCCTGAGCTGGCCCAGCCACGGTCAGTCATGCAGAAGGGGAACTCAGCTGCTGCAGAACAGATCTGCTTTGGAAACTTTGCCAACAACTCGGCAGCCTTTCTCCCCCATGGGCTCTGTCACAGCTCCCTATTTCCAACCTTCTTTCCTGCCAGACTCCTCCTACTAACAGCTTCCCTCCCCTCCCTCCATCTACCAGGCTGTAGGTCCTGCTCTTCTTCTCATCTGCTCTTTTGATCCTCCGTGTGTGTGTGTGTGTGTGTGTGTGTGTGTGTGTGTGTGTGTGTGTGTAACTCCTATTGGGTGTATTATCTGATGGATTTCAATATGAGTCTCTCTTTGTATGTGTCACTCTAGTGTACTCTCTCTCTTCCCCCCTCTGTGTGTGTGTGTGTGTGTGTGTGTGTGTGTGTGTGTGTGTGTGTGTGGTGTGGTGTGTCGTGTGTCATTGTGTATGCATATACAGGTGTGGATGCATTTCTCAAGACCCCCTCATAAGGGCCCCAGTCAGACTCTACAGCAGATGTTACATGTGAGCACCCAGAATGAAGGAGTATCAGGTGAACAGGACAAGCTGGTGTCAGGAAATGCTGCTGGCATCCAATTGAGATGGTTTTTTTTTAAATTAATTTATTTATTTACATCAAATTCTGCTCCCCCTCCTGGTTTCCCCTCACAGAGACCCTCTCCCATTGAGATTTTTAAGGATCATTTAAAAGACAAAGGGTATATTCCATGATAAGGGAAATCATTTAAAAAAAAAAACAAAACTCTCGGGTTTTTTTAAATTGACAAGTTTTTTCTTTGAAAAGCTAGGGTTTTTTTTTCTCTTAAGATGAAAGATGTACTGATGTTTGAGGGAAAAATAAGTCTCTGAGATTGAAAGATCTTTTGTTTTCCTTCTGGGTATCTTGAGCTGAGCAGGGATAAGCAGGTAGGTATCCATGAACACCCACTTGGGGCACTTTTCTGTGACTGAATGCTAATTCCAGCTGTTCTCCAGTTGCAAAAAGATGGAGGAAGCTAAGCCAAATGGGACATTTTGTTATTGACTATTTAAACTTTTCTGGAGTAAACTTGAACATACTTGTTCACAGACTGCTCATTTGTGCTTTATTTTTTTTTTAAATCATACTAATCTTAAACATATCATCTGCTCTATCCAATTGCCCAACACCATGATAAACGTTTAGTGAAACTCACTGGCTTCATTTGAAACACAAGCGTTCCTGAAACATTAGATGGACTCCCAGAAAGGTGAGAGACTCTCTGGGCTCAGTTCATCCACTCAGCATCAGCATCAGCAGAACAGGACCTTAGAATAACGCTTCACTATTACAGCTGGGCAGGGACAGATACAGATGCTGGACTCTGATCCTTCTTAGCAACAAAACAAGCTCAGGCACCTGATCAGGATAGAAGTCTCCACACTGATAGCAGATAGCAATCTCTGTCCAGGTGTCCTTCTACTACAGGGGATTGACCACTGGTTAAAACAAGCCTCTCTGATGCAGTTTCTGGAGCTTTCTGGCTGTGAGGTTGCTAGGAAATACATAAAGGAGAAGGAAGAGAAGTGTCTTGGAGTGTGACATCCTCTAGGTCAGACTCCACTAACTCCAAATCATAGACTCCAACCTTTTGAGGGCACCCTGGTTCCTACCCAGGTCAAGTTCCAATAGCTGTGTATATACAAGGAACACAGTTGCACGTGCTGTGGGCTCTGTGCAAAGCAACAGCATGGAGCCACTTTCAACACTCATTTCTTTTGCTCTCTCCTAGATTGGAAAGTTGGGATCTAACTAGGGCAAAGTACAATTTCCTGTTCTCACTGGGGAATTGTGGCACTTTTTTCTGCTTTCCTTCTCCCCTGGCTTTCCTTATGATCCATTTATGACAGTTATCTTCTTAGGAAAGCAAGATACTTCAAGCACCTCTCTCCTTGTTTGCCGTGGCCTGAGGTTTCACAAGGAGGAATGTGAATCACGAACATAAGAAAAAAATATCTGTTCTAGCTTTAGTCGCTGGACAGTTTTTCAGCAGCCCCCCCCCCTTTCTTACCTCTAGGAATCATGAAATCATAATTAGAGAGCTCCCCCAGAGCCAGATAAGTCTTCTTTGGCCGCAGGTCCTTCTGTGGTAGCCTGAGCCCCAACACCGTGCTAGTGTACTCTCCCCCAGGGGAGGTTTTCTACCCAAATGTGTCACCTTTCCTCAATAGGAAAGGGTACCCTGAGACTTCGCATCTCCTTAGACATCCATATACACGGTAAGAGACCTAATTAGAAGGTACCACATTTTTTCTCCTGACTTTAGGAAGATGTGTTATTTAGGTCTCCATTCCTGCCCACCTATGTGATATTCAGAATAATAAGGTCAAACTCATTGCTCAGAGCATTTGGTGTCATCGGTCTTTGGCTGGGAACGTTCATTCACTGATTTTCAATCATGTAGGGGAAGAAATAGATTCAGACACTCTCTGTCTTTGTTTGTGTGGAATACTGGTTGCTTCTCATAGTTAGAGAGAATCTTCTTTTCTGGAAATGTCTCTGCTTCTTCTGGCCTGGTATGCCCCAGTGAACACATCCATCCCTTTCCAGGGAAACATGATGAGTCAGAAAACCTGATTTCACAGAGAGTAACAGTGAGCCTTGCTGCTATCTTCCAGCCCATATAGACAGAGGAAAGGGGTGGATTTTTTTTTTTTTTAAAGCAAGTCCTAAGAGAAGATGGATCCAAATGATTCTGGTGCCTCTCAGGGTGCTTGACTTCTGGGTCATGTTTACCATCTCTCCACCCATGCTGCTATGCCACAAGACATTTTGTTGACATTGGTCCTAGTCCTTAGACTAGGTTATTACCAGCTGTTGAGCTTTCCTCCCTGGGGATTGCATGCTCATTGTGGGAAACTAGGGGAGAAGCAGACAAAAGACTGAGAAACTAGTCAGAATCCTATCGCTCTGAGGCCCCTACCATGGACCCAGTCATAAGGGTCAGACCTTAGAACATCGTCAATGAATGGTTATCGTGGCACGAATAGATGAGAGCAGGATGAGGTGAGACAGCCACAAAACTGATTGGCATCAGTGACTCTTTGTTCTTGGCAGCAACACAAACTGGAAGGGCAGCAAGGAGTCATTTGAAAGCTCATGCCAGAGCTAAATATCCCCTCCATCCTTACTTCTTTTTTTCAGGTGCCATTTCAATCTAGTCATGGGTATACATTCACCGAGGCCAGAGAAACCCACTAGTTAAGCTACACTTGTATAATGCAGCAACGTCGAAACATTTCATTCCACTCTGTACTAAAATGATTTGTGACTCTGGGCACTGTAGCTTCTCCATACTTGAACTTCCTCATCTACAAAATGCAGATGGTGATAACGCTTTACCTCACGGTATATTAAGGGTGATAAAGAAATCACCAAGCAATTTGCAAACACAAAGTGTCTATGAATTATGTGCACTGTTCAAATTGCCCATTATTGGCAGGTGCGGCCACTACAGTGGAATGGTTCCATCAAGGCTCTGCCAAGACGGTAATGTAGAGTGGGAGAGGCCATCTTGGTTGCTAACTGAGTGTAGCTATCCAACTAATGCACAGGGGATTCACTTCTTCTTTCAAGTCCTCCAGAGAAATTGCCTCCCTCACAATCTTTACCCATTGCCAGGCTCACTTCCTTTACTGCAAGGCCAGTCTTGCAAAGCGCACGCTCATTCCTGCGTGTTACCGGAAGTGACTATACAAAGAGATCATGTGACCGCCAAGAGTGTAGACAACTATAATAGTGGACTTTGAAAGCGGGCAAGGAGTGAATGCTGTTTGTTTTAACAGTTCTATTATCATTCCTAGCTGTACACGCTCATGTTGGGGAGCAAAGTCAGATTCTGGAAACTTTTAATGTTTTCTCGTATTTAGAGTGAAGATAAGTATGATAAAAGTAAGAGCCTGCTTCCTCTTGTCAGGCTGTCATGTTAGTGACTACATCAATAGCACCTCAGTTCTGGTAGGAGGTCCTGAGGGATGCGTCGAGACTCACCCTTGTATGATCTTGCTTGGATCCTAAATTCTAAAGGAGAAAAGAATTGATTCCCCAAAAGAATTTCCATGCCTTTCTTCTTTCCTGTGTGCACCGAGACGTTCTACCAGAGAACAACAAGACCTTGCTCTCTTTATGACTAGAGTCTAGCCAATAATAAGGGTAATGGCATGCCCACAAGGGTGGGTGGTTCACAGCCAACAAACAGAAAGCTGGGCCCCAATCTAGGAGTTGCCCAGCTACATAGCTCAGCCTGGCATCTCCCTGACAAATGCCAGGCTACTACTCCTTCTACCTAAGTCCTGTTATGACTCCCTAGGGAAACAACCCAGTGTCCTCCATTGCTCTCCCTTGGACCTCAAACTTTTCCTTTCCTCTCTGGGTGGTCCGTAGGCCCATTTCCATTTGTATGTGCCAGTATGTCTGTGTTGTGAGTGTGATGGTGCCTTTCACACAGAGATTTCACAGAACCACTCTCATGCCCCTCCCCAGCCTGCCCCACCCCCACTGCCCACGGTGTGACTGTTTTGCTATTCAAGACTATCTGTAAAAAATGTACAAATAAAAGTAAAAGCTGAAAATTAAGGGGAGGGGAATTGCATCTTCTTAAATGCTGTAATGTAGCCCTCGGTTTTCTGAGGGTCTGTGAGGACTGCCCTAGAATCCTGACTCTGGGGGCACTTGAAGAGAGGGGATGCCTGTCACAGATTTTTCTGGTTGTTTTCCTGATGGTCGCTTCTGCTTGCTTGGTACTCTCTGTTCTGAAGACATTTGCCTTTAAAGTTAAGTATGTCTCCCCCCCCCCCAAATAAAAACATATCATCCAACTTAGAATAGTGAAGGCCATGGCCCATATCAACCCGAAGACATTACCTGGGGTGATATCAGTGACTTTGTTAATAGCTCACCGGGAACCTTGGGTGATTCTTGTGACCTCACCGTGTATCCATGTCCTTCCTCTCAGCCTCACAGGAAGCAGGGTGATGTTGGGGATACATGTGATACCTGGTCTCCCTGTCCATTCTGCTGCTATTTGTGCCCATGCTGGCTGTTGTATGCTAAGTGAGCTGAGGAGAAGCTTTCTCCCTGTTGCTCCAGTCCGAAGCTGACTCCCCTCAGAAAGTAGCCTCAAGCCAGCAGCCAGTTTGTGTGCAGAGTCCAAAGCCTTTGATCTACCTTTTCAGTCTCAGATGCCTTTTCCCCGCCCACTTTGGTGATCTCATCTTGCTCTCTCTGCTGACAGAGCTTTGCCTCACAGGACTGGGGTAGGAGAAAGACCATCAAAGGAGATGATGTGAGTAAATTGCTTTACCAACTGTGGCTGGCTCTACAAATGTGGCTTACTGCATAAAGAAGCATAGGCTGGCCAGGGGACACTATAAAATGGGGAGGGGAAAAAAAGAATGTGGTTCTGGGGATAGGATGGAGGCTGTAGGTAGAAGATGTGGTTAGATAAACTTAGAGGTTAATAAAGAAATGTTTGTGCTTCGAAAGGCCCCTTAGTAGAATGGCAAAGAAACATCCCCAGGGTTACAGTGCAGTAACTCTGGCAGCGTCCAGGCATGGATAATCCCAGAGTACAAGAGGCTGCTAGGGAAGAGTGGTTGCCCAAGAAAGACACACAAATTTGGCCTGTGCGAGCACCCCTCCACTCATGGTTATAGGCCCTTCAGTCTAACACTTTCTCATTCCTCATGGAGCTTGGTGACCCTCCTTGAGAATTATACAAGGAAGGATTTAGACCACCACTGTCCAATAAAATCTGATACAAGTTGTGTCTGCAATTTGAAATATTCTTCTACCTGCATTTCAAAGCACCAGCAAGACAGGTGATATTAGTTTCAATATTATATTTGAACCCAGCATATCAAAAATATTAGCACTTCAACATGGAATAAATAAATGTTACTGGCATGTTTTATGTTCTGTTTATTTCAAGTAAAATCTTCTGAACCCAAGGTGAACTTTACCCTGGGAAAACATCTCCAACTGGATCAGCCACATTTTGAGGGCTCAAAAGCTGCATCAGGCTTTTGTGCCCGTCTAGGAGAACAGAGAGTTAGGTCTTTTCAGAGACTGAGCGGGATGCCCTTGCCACACACTGTGGTAGATTTCCTTGTGGGAATAAAGGCAAAAGTTGGATTTGCTGAATAGAAGCAGAACTATAACCATGATGCTGGTTCACCTTTGGAAGTTCTACTTTACCTGCTTAGTAAAGGGAGAGAGTTGCTGCTGTGAACCAACCACGTTATATCTGCCTCCAGAGGTATTAGTGCTAGACTTGGACATGGCCCTGATGACCTGTCAGAGTCCTAGGGAGAAAACAGGCCACGCCCTTTGACTGTAGGAGAGTCAATCATGGCCCATTCTATCCATGTAGATGTCTTATATCTCATGATAACGGATAGACAGGCCTCCCTGTTGTTAAGAATAAACATCTCTCTCATCTTTTAACATCTGGTGGAATCTCCTGCTAAAAATATCTCACTGATATTTGGAGCTGTTGAATTTATCCTCCAATTTCTTTAATTGTGGTTTTTTGTTGTTGTTGTTTTGGTTTTGTTTTGTTTTGTTTTGTTTTGATCTTGAGTATTGAAAAGGAGATATGAGAAAATAGCAAACAGACCTGGTTTCCTAAGAGGTAGCAGAGACAAGTTCTGTCCTTACACTAGGACTCAGGCCACCATTTCCTACCTCTCCTTTCTGCTTAAAGATCTTCCTTAGATCTAAATAAGCCTCTTCTGTGTGTGTGTGAGAGAAAGACACGTAGTGAGATCTTAGGGCATAGAACAGAATAAATATAAGCAACCAGCCGCTGGGCAGCATTCTCCAATCATGTCAAAGAGCCAGTATGATAAGTCTTGATTCACTTAAAATATGATGTTCTGAGCCCTATGCTGCCAAGCAAGAGAAAGGGCACTGATTTTGGTGAGTACGTTATATATGTGGTCATTAGACAGGGACCATGGCCGGCAAAACTCTCAAACACCTGGAGTATTGATGGTCCACCAGATTATCGCTCAGTCAATATAAATTTATTTACCTTCACTCTAATTTGCATAGTGCTTTCTGATTGGTTAGACACAGTGTGGTGTATACTGCAGGATTCTAACAAGACTCTCCCCTTGGAGGTAGCAATTCCTGTGGTTATTGGTGCTAAAATAAGATTAAATATTATGTTAATTTGTTCTGATACAATTTGAATAAATGTATTGTTTAATCTTAACAAGAATGCTACATCTTATCAGATCTATTGTACTGTCTGTTTCTTCTCATAATTAATTAATTACAGGAAAGGTGATCCAAACCCGATCTCGAAACTCTTGTGATATTCTGAGAGGAACTTACCAGGGAAGTGGGAGGGGAATGAAAAGGGAAATTGCCAGGTTCCTGTGACTTTGAAAGGACTGAGGAAACAGAGAGCGAGCATTTGGGGACTTCACTGAAACTGACTGCATCTTGCAATTTTCTTTTTCAAATTGGCAGAATATTGTTATTTCCATCGATTGAAGAAAATAAAAGTGTCTGGTAATTAATTAAATGACTTGTTCATGGAAAAAAAAATAAAAATAAATAATCTGTCAGTTGTGGAATGTAAACTGATTAAATAATTAAATAAAGAAGACCATGTTGTGTGTTTTAAAAGCCCGTGTCTACTGTCTGTTTGGGGGGGCTGGGTGGGAGGGTACAGGCTGTGGTATTTGATGGAGAATGGTGTTGTTCCCTGGGGTTTTGTAGAGAAATAAATTGTGCGATTCTTACATAGCTAGCTGAAAACCCTAATCCAGAAGGAAGTTGACAATAGACGTTTCAATAATGTACCAGCCAAAGGTCTATGCTTTGAGCATTAGGGAAGAGACGGAAATGTGTAGATGGATTGAAAAAGAAAAAAAAAGAAGAAATGTGTTCTTTTTCTCCAGTCACAGACATTAAGAACAAGAAATTCAAAGGCTTTGTAGAATGTCACAGTTGCTAATTACATCCCAGCCCTTGACTAATTTCCGAACTACCAGTGAGAAGGGAAACTTCTTAGTCTTCAGTAGCTTTGTCCCTGACTTAAAGTCACATTTTTGCTCTACCCACCTACCCCTCGAAAGCTTCTGGCACATGTGTGACAAAGGAAGCTGGAAGAAAGCAAAGATAATTTGAGGTGAGTGCTTTTGAAAAGAGTCTTATTTCTTCATTAGCATCTCTAGGTTTAGGAGAAGGAAATTAGCTTTGTGGGATACAAGTGGAAAAACCAAAAAAGACGTGGCCAAATAGAAGCCTGAGTAGCCAGATTCCCATCCTGATGTCATCTGGACCACTGAAATGCAGTTGTTAGACTCTGGACAAGGTTGTCCTGCTGTCCTTCCTGCTGCTTCTGGCTTGGGGACACATGGCTACTCTTGTCTTCACCTGCTCTAGAATGAGTCCTCATGTCACTGCTTTGTGCTTTCTGCTTTTAATCTAGAATTCCAGGCAGGTGCACCATGGAAGGAAGGTAGAAAAGCATCTCCCCTTCTCAACTTCTCTCTTAGGTGGTGGGTTCCTGCTGACACTCAACTCCTCCCTAAAAGTGAAGTAGACTATTCCTCAGATGTAGATGCTAAGTGGCCAAAGAGGGCATGATATTCCTTAGAGTGGGACACTACAGGAAGAGAAAGATATGTCATTGTATCTCTGCAGTACCCACAGAGTGCCCAAGTGGTTGTGGCACAAACCATGACCTTTTTGATAGCAGCCATAACTAGATGCCTCTGTGCAGACAAGTTCGATGCTGGACACCAAGAAAGACTCAGGATTAATCACTCCATATCTGCATGCAGCTAGTCTGAAAGAAAGCTTTGCATTTGTTTTTAAAGAAGAAGACATCTTGAGAATAATGAAAATAAACAGCTAAACATTTCAAAGATAAACACAGTCAGAGGAGGGTGATGTGGAGCAGATATGGGGAAGGAATCCTAAGTGCAGAGACACTTGAAGAATCCCAAGTGACATGCCCCTCCACCCCCAACCCCGTCACAACTCACCATAGATGAGCTGTCCCTTGGAAGAGAGGCAGAAGTGAAAAGATTATTGATCTCGAGTGAGCACCTCTGGGGAAGGCAGATGGAATTTAAAGGCCTCTTCCTCAGTGGGCAGGGATAACAAGAACAGGGAACCTGTATTTACCACACCCTATGACTCAATGTGACAATATTCAGACATGAATCCTCATCAGCTACCTGAGGAAGAAAACCCCATGCAGTGCCCAGTAGACTGCCTGAGGTAAGCCTCAAAGAGTATAACACTCTATTCTTCTTCTTCTTTTAATAAAGAAACTTTGATTTCTGTGTCTGTGATGAATTATGTAACTTACTAGGTTCCAGAGAGAACTTGGTTTGTGGGAAATGCACCTAACCCCATGACCCCATTGCTTCAGTCCCAGTGCCTCCAGGCACACATATTCATATGGTAAGAGCTGCTAAATCATTCAAGGAAGCAGCTCCAAGATCTATAACCAAGTCACAGAGTACTCAGGGAGGTCCCTGGAGAAGAATTCTGGGAAACCATCATTCCCCGAATGCTCCTAAGTCCTTTCCTCAGCCTCATAGCACTTTGCTCTGTCTTGTGGCATTTAGCACTGGGGAGGGTGAATGGTAGTATTTTCCTTGGACCTTCTTAAAGAGCAGGGGTTTGGGCTTATCTTTATACTCTAGTGTGATAATGCTTCATGTATAATAAGCACTCAGTAAATTCTAATCTGAAAACCACAAGTCTCACCCCCCAACCCCTCCAAGTTGGTCCTTAGTGGCTAGGGTTAAATCTTTTAAGCTTTCACTGGGGATTCCCCAAACCACCAGTTCAGTGATTCACTTGAAGGATTCAGGTTCAAATTTGCAAGGATAAAACATATACAAGACAGAGTCCAGAAGATACCAGATGCGATGCAAGCTTCCAGCTATTTCCTCCAGTGCATATGTGCAAATAGCATTTAATTGTCTCAACAGTGCTTTATGGCAACATCCAGAAAGCACTGGCAACCACAGAGCAAAGAACAACCATAGAAACTTCTGGGGAGTTTCAAGCATTTGCTCAGGTAAACATGCGTCCCACCTCACCATATTCTTAATTTTTTCTTACTTCTATGACAGGATATCTGACAAAAATGACTTAAGGACAGTTTATTTTGGCTCACAGTTTTGGGACACTGCCCATTCTTGATGGGAAGATATGGATGCAGGACTATGATGGAGTTGGTCACATTTTTTCCACAGTAACCAAGCAGAGACACGAGTGACAGTGCTAAGCTCACTTTCGCTGTTTTCTTCACAACACCATCCAGGACTTCTGCACGGGGCCTCCTATGTTCAGAGTGGGTCTTCCCCACTCTGGCAAGCCTTTCTGGAAAGGCTTCATAGACATACCCTGCGGTGTGTTGCTATGGAGACTCTGACAATGAATATTAATTGTCAATGTTACTTAGTCTCTAGCCCTGTGTGTTAGCTGCTTTTTTTGTCACTATAATAAAATACCACAACCAAAGTCAACTCGTGAAAGGGTTTATTTTAGCTTCTGATTCCAGAGGAATAAAAGACATCGTGGCAGGAAGGTCCAACATCAAGCATCACACATGATGAGAACAGTAGGAAGCTGAGAGACCATATCTTTAATAGCAAACCCAAAGAAGAGAGAGCTGGAAGTGGGATGAGGCTCTAAACTCTCACCCCACGCCTCCAATGATCTACTTCTTCCAGCAACACTGCAGCTTTCTAGAGATACCAGTTTTAAAAGACTCCTTAATAAGTATGCTAAAAGTTCAATGGTGATGTGTGTGGGGGGGGGGGAGCGTAGCTAGGGAAAGTTGGATTTGATCAGCACATGCTATATGGAACTCCACCAATATGTATAATTAATGCATGTTAATCAAAAATAGAAAATAAAATTGATACTTGGCTTACATGGTGGTTTGAATGAGAATGGCCCCATAGGCTCATATATTTGCATGTTTAGTCCCCAGATGGTGAACTCTTTGGAAAGGATTAGGAGCTATAGCCTTGTCTAAAGGAGCTACCTGAGCCTATAGGGGACATTTTCATTCAAACCACTACACCCTTTCAGAGGTAAAGCTGATAACCCAGATGGGCATGGTGGTATACGTCTTTAATCCCAACACTTAGGAGGCAGGAGCTGCTAGATCTCTGTGAGTTCCAGGCCAGTCAGGGCTGTTACACAGAGAAACCTCTCTCAAAATATCAAAACCAATCAACCAAAACAAAACTGGTAAGTCACAATCAAGGCCTCTACCATACACCACAATATTACATTAATAATCTCTTATGACTCTTGTGACTTATAAGCCAGGAAAAGGAGGGCATTGTCATCAGATAGGACATTCTAAGGCTTAGAGGTTGTTTCCCAGGAGTCAGCCAAAGTCCAGACTTTCATTGGAATGTGTGGTGTTTGGTGAACTCAGGCCTGCTGCTTTAACCTTTCTGCATACTAAACTATGAAATGAGTTAGAACAAACCAAACTTATTTCCTGTCCATGTTAAAACTACTCCTCAGATATTCAAGCTCTTTCTTTATCTTAATCTGCTACAAACCAACCAGGCCTTGATCTTCTTCATGAACCAATAGCCTGAAGTTCTTTGTCTGATTGTCTCCTTTCTATCTGTTCCCCCTCAGGTGGCTACCTGGACCTGCACAGGATGCTTCAGTAGGAGAGTGGATGGGCAGAGAGAACAGGCTCATGAGTCTTTAAGATGATCTGAATCTGAATTCCTGTACACACACGTTGTGTCCCTCAGCCTGCTCAGTCTGCATCCTAATGACATAGGAATACCAACACCTAGCTCCCAAAATACCTTAGAAAATGAAAGTTAATAAATATAAGAATGATACCTGGCTCATGATTGCTTCAACTCACCCCCCTTTACCTCCTCTGTGCCGCGTGTCTTTTTCCTTTATCGTGGATATATCTAAGAACACTTTCTGGGCTGAATGTTGCCCACTGTTCAGCATCCCACAAGTACCACTGTCGTTCACTGGAGAAATGGCTCAGAAGTAAGAGCACTGTGTTCTGGCTCTTGCAAAGGAATCAGGCTTAGTGTCCAGAACCCACACCAGGTAGCTCATAGCCACCTGTAGTTCCAGGTCCAGAGCATCTGACAATCTGTTCTGGCCTCTATTGGCACTTGCATGTATATGGTAAACATAAAGTCTCTCTCTCTCTCTCTCTCTCTCTCTCTCTCTCTCTCATTCTCTTCTCTCCTCTCCCTCTTCTCTCTCTCTTCTCTCTCTCTCACACACACTAATTTTTTAAAGCTGTTATACAGTCAATACATATATAAATTTAAATATACACATATTTACTGTATCTAATCACTGTAGACCTATACAGAGACAACAATGTATAATAAGTGTTTTCTGAATTGGTTTTAATTCAGGAGTGGAAAAGGTTGACATTGAACATTGTCTCCTCCTCTGTAGAGGCCTTCCTTTTCGTGGAGTGACAGAAATATTCAAGGACATTGCTCCCCTAAGAGTGGTTCTCTGTTAGCTCAATAACACCATCAGGGGACTTGCTAGAAATGCAGAATCTTGGATCTCTAGAATCAGAACTTACATTTTAATACAGTACCAGGTATTTTGGTGGTTGGCATACATTGGTGTGAGACACTTTTTTTGTAGTATATGTAGTTTAAAAGTTTAAGACTTGTGTCCTTTCTGTGGAATCAAGACCATAGTAGGTTTTCAAAGAATCATGAAAATAAAAATTCAATCTGACCTTCTAATAAAATAAGCAATATTAGCTTATTTTAGTTTTGTTTTATTGCTAAGAGACACCATGAGCAAGCCAAATATAAAAGAAAACATTGAATTGGAGGCTAGCTTGCCCACGGCCATCATGGCTGCAGGCAGACATGGCACTGGAGCAGTACTCATCCCTAAGCAGCCAGTAGAGAGACACTCTGAGCCTGGCTGGCGTGGGCCATTGAAACTTCAAAGTCCACCCCCATGGACCACCTACTTCAACAAGACCATACCTACTCCAACCAGGCCACACTTCCTAATCCTTCCCGAACAGAACAGTCACCAACTGTGGACTAAGCATGCAAATACATAGGTCTATGGGAGTCATTCTTATCCAAACCATCATCACATAAGCCAGGTATTATTTTGTTTTACTTTTGATTAGCATTCATTAATTATGCATGTTGGTGGAATTCTATGTGACCTCCATATAGCATAGACTGACTAAATGCAACGTTCTCTTATGCCTCCTCCCCTGTATCTAGTAATCAAATTGGATTTTTAGCGTATTTGCTAAATTGTCTTTTAAAATTAATATCTCCAGAAAGTATCTTTCTGTTGGGTCTATCCCTACCAGTTAGGGTAAGTACCAGGAGACTAAGGCCAAGAAACAAGAAATTAGGTATTGTTTCTCCCACTGAACAGATGTTCAGGAGGCATTAACTCTGTATAGCAACTGCTTAAGAGCAGGTGTTTACTTACACCCACATTGTCAGCAACAATGGAGATCAGAACCCAACTGTCCTGGGGGAGGATGTTGTTGTTGTTGTTGTTTTGTTTGCTTTTGTTTTTGTTTTGCTTCTTCCTAAGAAACCCTGGGGTGTGTGGCCAACTGGACCTGAAGAGTGAAGAGATTAAAAACATCTTAACACCTGCTTTTCTGTGTTATAAACTACGGGGCAAGATTTAGCTAATGGCCATCTAATCCCAGATGTAAACAGTCAGACTGCTTAGGTGCAGAACTGACACCATGCGTTTGCACTGGTTTAATCTTGAGCAAAGCAGTTGGTCCCTCTGTGCCTCACTCTCCTCCTCTGTAAATAGGGATAACAATGCTCACCCTAGAGGGTGTTGTGAGGATGAAAAGGGCTTCTAGTGACCAGTTCTTTTTATTGTCTTCATTTTGTATGCATAAATGTTTCCTCTGAATGTATGTTTGTGTACCACATGCATACAGTGGCTGGAGAAGAACAAAGAGGGCATCAGATGCCCTAGAACTGGAGGTACAGATGTTTGTGAGCCACCGTGTGGGAACTGGGCACAGAGAACAGACGTTCTCTGCAAGTGCAGCAAATGCTTTTAACCATCTCCCCACCTTGACATTCACTCTTAAAGGAGTGAATGACATATAGCAGGTGTTATAGATAAATGCTTATTATTAAACAGTTAAAATTGCACATGGCTTGTTCGGCAGTCCCACTGTCTAATGGAACCCAGTCAGATGGTGTGGTACTGAGACCAGAAGTCCTCCTGAAGGACAGCAGTGGGAAGTGCTGCTAGAAGTCTGGCTGGGGCTTGGCCCTTCCCAGGTTGATGGGGCTGTGGACCCTATACAAATACTATCTGTGCCTCCTCCTGTGCAGTGGTTGAGGCTGCAGTTGGTAGTTTCACTGGGTATCAGCTTCTCAGTTGTTCCTGGGTAGAGCTCAGAGCCCTGTCTAGAACCCTCCTCACTCCCAGTGAGGCAGGGAGGACTGTGAGTAGAACTTCCCATGCATGAGGTCTTCGTGTGTTGTTATATGTTTGCCACAGGAGCTCCGCCCAAATAGAAGATGGTGATTTTATTCACTCCTCCTCCTTAGTTTTCTCTAGACTCTACATTTCTGCAGTGCGCTATACACGACTAACAGAACCACCTCCCCACCCTAATCTACTGGAAGTAAAACAGTGTACCCCCACCCCCTGCTAAATTCCCAAGGCTACTTAAGGGTGAAACTGTTTTAGGAGCACATGTTTTGTGTCAAACATAGTTCTGGGTCCTATGGGAGGAGCAGTGAACAAAACAGACAGATATCTGTGCCTTTAAGGAGCTGACACAGAGTGTGGGAGGAGAAGGCAGCTCATGAACAGCAGCAGTCAGTAGGGAGATATGTTATCAAGAGACGTAATGCAGAACTGGAATGGAAGTACTGAGGGTGTGGTCTTGAAAGGTGAGAAGGTTATGTCCCCTAATAATACAAAGAAAGAAAGGTGGAAGGGAGGGAGGGAGAAAAGGAGGGAGGGAGAACAATCTGCATTCCAAGGACACAAATTCGGATACAAGGGTCAGGATTCTGAGCTCGGGTAGAGGAAGGATGATAGAGAGAGCATCCATTCTGTTTGATGCAATTTTATTCCACCATGTTGTTTATATAATGAGATTCAAAACAAGAGTTTCGCCACACTGTGGTATTGACAAACCATTGCTTTCTTTTTCTTCCCCAAATCAACTTCTTAGTAAGAACAGGAATTACCAAATAAAATTGAGATCCATTTGGTTCCCTTTAGCCCTCAGAATAAACCAGTGAGATTGCCACTCAAATATACTTTTGAATGGAGCTAACAATAGCTCTGTCATAATGACCTCCAAGCCAGCAGGGTTCTTCAGCCATCTGAGTAAGAACAAATAATTAACAATAAAATTTTATTGGTGTATACTTGGGAGAGCCTTTGAGGATGACAAAACCTCTGTTGATTTTTAAACTTGGTCATCATGTGCCATCTGAAGACCTTGTTCAGGAGAAGTCTGATATCTGCCAGGAAGTCTTGTGGAGCTACTTCCTCCCAATTGGACCATACTCATCTGGAGGTGGGGGTGGGGGTAGGAGGTGGAGGTGGAGGGTGGAGAGTGTTCATCAGACTCAGGGAGCTCAGGGAACTAAAGGGACTCCATTGCCTACTTACAAGATTATGCAAGCAGCAAAGGTTGCCAAGAGAAACAAGAATCTGGACTCCCTGCAAACTGGGCAGAGAGCTCCAGGGTTCCCGCTTTCAGCACTCACCACATATGCTGGTGTGGGGCTTTATGATGATACAATTATATGTTCCTGTATGGAACCATTGGCTCACCATGCTGGGCTTGACTAGAGTGATGTCTTTGGTTTGTTATCAGGGAATTACCTAACTTGACAAACATTTGTACATGTCTTTCTAGTGAAAGCTATGCAAGAGGGGAAAAAAGACAACTCTTCAAGAGATGAAAAATTTTTTTCTTATTTTATAGTTCCCTTGTCCCACAGTGGCATCTGAGGCTGGTTCTGCAAACCCTTCCATCAGTCTCCAGATCTTCACCAGAATAATCACTGGTTTTGCTTCTTAATTAATTTTTGCCATAGGATCAAATCGAGGCCTTGTACATCACAGGCAAGCACTTTACCACTGAGCCATAACCCCAATTTGACTGATGGCTTTAATTTAATCTGGTAAATGCTCCAAAATTATGAGTCCTAAAAGTTAATTATCTCTGAGGTCTGGGGTTCATAGGCTAAAACAGTACAGAGTCAGGAACAAAAAAAAAAAAAATCGAATTTGATAAGCTATATCTACAAGGTAAGTTGGGGAGAATTCTCACAAGGTACTGCTATAGATGATAAAGTGATGACTATGCAAAGTAATTGTCATTAATTCTGAACTGATTGGTCATAAAACCAAATGGCCTTCAGAAAGTACTCTATCTATCTGAGCTTGAGAATTTGGATTCTAGTCCCCAGAGGCCTAAGGCTTTACCTCTTAATATAACTTCCAAATGCTGAAGGATTGAGCTTCATCTATACTAAAATTAGGACTAAGCAAAAATAAAATCTATCCTTAGCTATTCTGAAGGCCAAGTGTAGATTCGTCTTATTGAATATTGCATGTCCTAGAATATGCATTTTCTTCTAGAATAACCCAGTTCTTATACTAAAGGCTTTTTTTTTTAAATTAAAATATAAAATGGCTTTTAAGTCATTTCAGAGGGAAAGAAAGAAAGCTTTTGCAAACAAGGGGATCAAGGTTGTTAGGATGAGCTCCTACCTCAAACAGGAAATTAGAACATAGGGAAAAAATGCCACATGAATTTGAAGGCTGAGGTCAGGGTGCCAATTATACAAGCCGAGGAGCTTCAAGGACAGCCGACACACTCCTAGAGCTGGAGAGAAACCCGGGCTGGATTCTGTCCTGCAGCCTCAGAAGGACCCATTCTGTCAGTATCTTGAACCCAAACCTTCAGCCTCAGAAATCGGAGACAAGAAAATCTTCTGTGTAAGTCACCCAATGAGCATGCTGCTTTGCTGTGACAAACCTAAAATACTTAGTGTCTAGAAGCCTGGTGACCATGGATTCTCAATCCCCGTTGTCAACCACCCTTGCCTTCTATGGAGCCAGATGCTCTAAGGCCGAACACATCAGCCACTTCTGCTCAGGTTTCCAGTAGCTTCCATTCACATATTCAGGCTTGCTGAGGCCTGGACACCAAGCAAGCCCTTTAATGTGTTTTTGGTCACTTCTTACCATGATCCTGTGGAGGGAGCATGACTTTTATACATCTTTGCTGATGAGAAAATGGCTCACAGTTAGATATCATTCCTGAGGTCCACACAGCATACCGGTATTTAGAAAACAGTATTCCAAATCCATATTTCTATGGCACTGAAATATAATGGTTTTCAGTAATTAATACGTATTTTTCTTTCCAGTTTGTATTTTTCTTTTTAGCTTTCTTTCCACATAACTTTAAAACGTTTAAAAGTCTTTAAATTTATTATATATTGGCTACTTTTAGATTCCTTCCACAAATCCCAATCTTCCCATTTTGTTCTAGGTTCATGCTTTTTATTGAGGAGAGCGGAATCACCTGCCAGCAGCCCACAAAAGAAGAAATCAGAGACCCAGATTTGAGGTTTTCAATAACTGACAACACTACCTTCCGTTTCCCAAGCCCATAACTGTAGCTGGCACCGAACTTACCACATTACATCATCATCTCATTCCGTCCCTGTGCCAAATTTCATTTTTCAGATCTGAGTTGAGGTGACTTGTTAAGGTCATACAGGGAGTCAGAGTTTGCATCTGTTGGGCTGTAGCATGTGTGTGGGCATGGGTCCTGTTGTGTTGAATTGTGGGTCCCACGTCTGCTGCCCCAAAAGGCTGGGGCGGCAGCTCAGAGAGGCAGAGGAATGGGAATTTGACTGAGTTCTGGACATTTGGCTGTGAGAAGCCACAGGACTCCATTCCTGGAGTGGAGGAAACACAGTCTGGGGTCCCGCGGGGCTGGAGCTCTTGGGTTGGGGGTCCCTGGGCCAAGGTGGCTGGGAACTAACTGTTTCTCTGGCCCTTGGGCTCTCAGGTGCTGCTGAGAGGCCACGGAAGGACCAAGACACTGGGGGTGTATGGGCTGGATCTACCTGCAGCTGAAGGGGGGAGGGGGAGAAGCTCTAGCTGCATCCCACAGGCTCTTGGTCATGGTGATTCACTTGGCTGGATCATGGCTGGCTCAGCTCACTCAGTTGAGTTGGTGGCCTCCATGGCTGAAAGTGTAGAGAGGTCATCTTCAGGAGGTTAGAAGGTGGCTCAGTAGTTGAAGACCTTCTCCACAGTTCCCCACAGCGGGCCCCCCAAAAAAGATATAGTCCATGGTCTTAAGATATTTATTCTCGTGGTGGAAAATGGATGAAGCTATACCCCTGGTATTCTCAGAGTTGGCCTGAGGTTAAATACCTTTTGCAAGGAGGAGGGTCAGGGAAGGAATGCTTAATTGGCTATGCCCTCTGGATTTTAGGTATCTCATTAGCATGGAGATTTGTCTTGAGGCTCTGCAGCCTATAGTCACACCCTCTACCTGTGCTATGTGACCAATGGCCACAAACCTCTCTGTGGGAGGGGCTGTAGCTATGTGAAAGGAGCCAGGGGCCCAGGAGCAAGGCCAAACTCCTACCGTCCCTGAGGGTCTCTGGAGTTCAAAACCTGTGCTCAACCAGTTACCCAGCTGCCTCTCACAGCCCCACATGCATCCTTCAAAAAAGCCACACTTCTTCCAACAAGGCTACACCTACTCCAACAAGGCCACACTTCCTAATCCTGCCATGCCTTATGTGGCTATAGGGGCCATTTTTACTCAAACCACCACACCCTCCCACACAGTTCCTCTGCTTGACACACTCTTCAGTTTTCTCTCCCTCCTGGCCATCCCTCTCCTGGTAGCTTCAATAACACATCTACAAAAGACCTCTGATCTCCAAAGAAAAGTGAGTCTGGGCCCTTGCTTTGATTCTAAATTGAAACTATTTTGTGCATTTGCTCACTTAATTTTGTTTTAAATTATACTATAATCACATCATTTCCGTTTTCCCTTTTTTCCTCCAATCCCTCCTATGTACCCCTTCCCTTTGATCTTTCTCAAATTCATAGCCTCTGATATATTTTGGTGTGTGTGTTGGGGGGAGGACGTGTATGAGCACAATCTGTTTTCAAGGTTTCTGATTTCAAGGTTGACCAACAGACAGAGATCATTATAGAAAACTACAACCAATCAAAATACAGAAATACTGTTGTTTCCTGCCCCAACTGATCTATCTATAAAACGCCTGTGTCCAAGGCTGAGTGAATATTACAGAAGAGGGCCAGAAAGATTGTAAAGGATGAGGAACAGGAAGTCTACTGTGACACTGTGTCTCCTAGAAATGACTTGAAGCCCAAACTCCTAACACAGTGCCTGAGAAACAGTAGGCATACAGCACTGTATGTCACCTGTAAACAAAAGGAAGAACCCTGTGGGCACAGACTGCTTAAGATGAGTTTCTGTAAGGCCCCTGAAAGGGGAGGGCAAGGGCAGAGACAGAAATGGCAGTCAGTTATGCTCATCCATCTATGTACTGTGTTACCTGGCGTGGTCTAAATCATCTCTGCTTTGCTTCACTCCATTCCCAACTTCTCTCTCTTGTCACCAGTGGGAAATGTTCATCATGGGCAGCATCTCACCCACGTTTGAAGAATGGTTTCTCCTTCCCCATGTCTGTGATCTCTGTTTCTCTCATTTCCCCCTTGTTTCTGTGTGATTCTAGAAGCTTATTATTGAGAGACGAAGTGTTGATGTATATGTTGCAGCTGGCCAAACATCACATGCAGAGAGAAGAGAGGAGCCTGTGAAAACTGCCAAGTAGCAGCTCTGCCTGTTATCTGGTTGTCAAGGTAATCGTGAATCTTCAGTTCTTTGCTCTGGACCAGTCACAGTCAGCCAAGGTCCCTAGTCACGAGTCTCTTCACAGACCCATGCAAGTTCTCTCAAGGCCATCTATATAAAGACCCTCCTATACACACCTGTTTCCTCTGCATCTTTCTCTTCCCCAGGACCCCTTGGGAAGCAGCGGGTGTTTTGCTTGTGATCTTTGAACAGGCTTTGGATGTTGGATTCATGACTAGAGGCACAGGCACTTGGGTTTGGATGTAGGACAGAGACTAGAATGCAGAATAGCATTAGGCTAGCAGAATTCCTGCCTCTTCAAATTCTGGGTAGTGTTGACTTCAAATGAAAGAGAAAGCACCTGCCCCTTCTTCCTCCTCAACTCTTTGCTGTCAGCTGTCACCTCTGAGAAATAAATGAGTAGCTTCAGGCTTCCACTGCCTTCATTACACTGTAAGGAGACAGACATACATCTGCTCCTCTGATCAGTGCTTCCTCCACTCTCCTCCCATTCCCAGTTCTATGATGCCCCACCCCCACCTTACCCTATAGGCATCCAAAAAAAGATTATGGTGATCATCTTTTGGTCTTCTGTCGATCTTCTGAGACTTTTGCTAACATTCATTTCCCTGTCAATATGTCTTTCTTTAACTTGCTATACTTTGGATGTGGTCCACTCATTTCATATGTTAGAAACTTTCTCCCTAAATAGACATGTGAGTGGTTTTTTAAGGTAGGACCCAGAAAAGAGGATTGAGTCATAAGGTCAGGATGCTCACAAATGAATTAATCCATTTATAGGTTAATACAATATGATACATGGGATCAATGGTATATCTTTGTTAGAAAGGTGAGCTCTCTCATTCATGTGCTTGGTCTCATCATCTCTCTTGTATCAACTCAGAGTGTGAGAAGAAGGCTCTCCCCAGATACAGAGCAGAGGGTGATTCATGCTCTTTAGTTTCTCAGCCTTCATAATCATGAGCCAAAGAAACTCTTTGAAAATTACCCTACCTATAAAAATCACCTAATTATTTTGTTGCAGAAACAGAAAGCAAAAAGACATAGCTGTTTTCTTTTATTTCACCCTGTTCCCTAAATTTCAGTACAAGGTCCATCCCATTCTTTTTTAAAATAAGATCAATCTGCTGCTAGTATAGCATAGACAGAAAATATGGGTCCAGTTTAGAACCATCTGGATAGTCAGCATTTCATATACGTTTATTTTCTCATGGGACCCTAGGGTTACCAGCAGCATTGCTTAGCATCCAGAATCATGGGCAAATCCTTTCTCCCCTTCTCTTCCCCACTGCCAGACTCCTAGCTTGCAGGAGGCTATTCTAAAGAAGTATCTGTAACTTTTAAACAAATACTATATTAAATGTATTACCTTAAACCTGGCAGTAAAGTCCAATGCTGGAGTGCTAGCCCAGCGTGCACACAACCATCAAGGACCTGGTTTTATTCTCAGCACAGAAAGAAAGAAATTATGGGTCTTAAATTCAAAGCAGCTCCTATATCTACTTCATTTTGAAAAGCACTTATCTACCAAGAACAGACAATAACGATCTTATGACCCTAACTTGTCTCTTTCACGGGGATGAGAGTAGACAGATTTTTGTAACTTTTATTGAACTCGGTGGACAATTATTGATCTAGTCAGTAATATATAGAAGTTATATAAAAGTTGACACTGGTTTCTGTTATTGCAGTGGGGCTTTTACCGTTTTTTTTTTTCTTCTCATCAGCAACTGCATCTCAAGTACTTAGATTCATTGGTTTTAGAAAGCCCTAAAATCCTAATAAGAGGAGGCAAAGGGAAGGGAGGGAGTTGGCTAAAGTTACGCTGTGATAAAGGTACTAAAGCTGGGATGAGAACTCAATTCTTCTAACCCTGAGGATTAGTTTCTCTGTTATTTAAAAATTGGGTTAAAAGTTGTATGAGGTGGCTGGAAATTTGATTATTCACTGGATTGAGTGTACTATAATTAGTTAAGCATACTAATGGCAATGTTAATGTTTTATTTAAAAGAACTAATGTTTAAAAATAGACACTTAAATATGTTTGAAATATTAGTTATGGGTGAGTCTTGTATTTGCCTCAGTATAATTTAGGAGATAGGGTATAGATTAACAAGATAGGCCATGAGTTAGAGATAGTAGAAGAACAGGTAGGTAAAACCATGGGGGTCATTTCGTAATATTTCTCCATCTTTTATATGCTTGAAATTTCTCATAATAAAAAGTCAAACAGTGACAATAAAATGGAAGCCATATTTTAATCCATACACCTTCCCAAATAACAGAGCATGTGACTCTAGTTTGGCAGTTTACATGCCATAGTTTGCCAAAAAGCATGAGAGCTGAGAGACCACCCAAACAGCCAGCAACAAATGGGTCATTTCTGAGGGAAGCCGAGAGTCCCCTGCAAATGCAGGAACATGTCAGTGAGTGGCCAAAAATAAACCCAGATTCTGGCAGATGTCCACTCTGAGACAAGCACAACTGTTCTGTTCTTTTTACTGGGGCACCCAAGGACCCCCAAAATAGCACCAGCAATGCTTTGTGGAAGTGTGAAAGACAAAAGGCATTTCTGTTTCCTCCCCATGATGTGCCCATCATCCTTTCTTAGTGTCTTCACACACACACACACACACACACACACACACACACACACACACACATACACATACACACACACACACACACACACACACACAGACCTTCTGTACCAGCAGTAGGTAGGGGAATTGATGGAGGCTCTTTAGAGAAAAACTTGGCAGTATCAAAAAGTTAAAGACAATGACCAAAATTCCGTTTATAGAAATGTTTCTTCAGCTATATTTATATACAGATAACTATACAAGGCTATGTATTGTAATGTTTTTTATCTACTTGTATGTTTTATAGAAGAGAATTACAAACAGCTTGGACATTAGCTTTAGGAATGACAAAATAAATATGACTAAGCCCAGCAATATCAAAGTTCTAATTCCCAAAGCAATGGAAAGATGGAGTAAAATTGCCATGGTTTAGGCCCTTGAAGGGGGTAAGGTGTTTTAAAGACTGAATGAGAAAAGCTCTCACATATAGGTGGAAAATACCCTTCTCTAATCAAGTGCTGGTAGGCCAGCAGGTTAGGAGATTTCATAAGCCAGGTGTGAGCCAAAGACTGTTGATGTGAACCCATGGCTGTTCTACCACACCTGCTTTTGAAGTCTTTGTAACCGGCACATGGCTGCTTCCAAAAAGCCCTGCCCAAGTAGAGCAGCCATCCTTGTTGGAGCCTCCTAGTCTCTACAGAGAGTCCACCAGGCAGAGGTCTGCACCATAACCTGAAGGTAAGTGACACGACTGCATTTTAAAATCCTGTGCAGAGAGGCCAGCACGTTAGGCATGTTTCTGGCTGAGTCCCGTGCCCGTTACCCCACTTCCATTCTGCCTGCTTGAGCAGCCAGACAGTGGGGTGAACGTGTGAAAACGATTGCCATCAGCAGCCAAAATCCCCAACGTTCACTCTATTTGTTATTTCCTATTGCTTTGTTTCTTCCCTCTGGGAGCCATCTTTTCAAACAATGACAAACTGTACCTCGTATTTAATGGAGATCTGACTAATACAGATAGAAGCCTAATGCTTTCTTCCTGAGCTCTGTATGTCATCCTTCTATAAATACATTCCGTTATCATTTGGGCATTTTTGCATTAACACTTCCCAGCTGCGTCCCTCTACCCACAGTCAACTGTGACCTGTCTACTCTTTCTGTGTTACACCTGTGCCACGCTGAGCTGCCTCCACACCGCTTTTTCTATGACTAACATCCATGTCTAAATTTATCACCTTATAGATTCCCACTCTTAGAAAATGTGCATGATATTAGCAGAAGCCAGAACTATTCAAACTCTATTTTATTTAATCATTGTCTGGAAGGGGAAAAGTAGCTTAGAAAAGTCAGAAATAAAAGCTGACAGTGAAACTAGAACTTATTGGTAAAAGAGGCAACAGCTTGTTATAGTAAAAGGAGCCAGGGATGCAAAATCCTGAGCTCAAGAGACATCTCCATTCATTACTGGTTGGGTGACCTTGTACAAGTGCACAGAATCTCTCTGTTTTTTTTTTTTTTTCTCTAAAATGGGGTATTTGACCTCTTTATCACC
The DNA here is from genome assembly GCA_030674055.1 of Rhabdomys pumilio. NCBI lineage: Eukaryota > Metazoa > Chordata > Mammalia > Rodentia > Muridae > Rhabdomys > Rhabdomys pumilio. The sequence continues at coordinate 46,555,622 of JANHMN010000016.1, forward strand.
AAGCTACTTCTTAGGGTCTCAAACTTTGGTACACTTTTGTGAAGTAAGTTTGTAACTGGCTCCTTTTTAGAACAACTTTTGGAATCACAGAGTTAAGACAGAAAGGATGGAGCCCAACATGGTTCTTTAACATGGATGTCTGATGGAACTCACCATGTTCAACACGCCACAGGAACAAGAACCTGGGCATCTTCCACAATCCAAGGCTGGCATTGGAAGCAAGGCTGAAAAGAAGCAGAAGAAAATCTTTCTCCCTTTAGGATAGTCCCTAGTTCACTCATTTGACATTTCTCCTTAGAAGAACCAGAGGAGATATCAAGGAAGGAATAACTAAGCCCTGTGACGTCATCTGAGCCAGGGCTGTTTGACCTGGATGCTACTTGGCATCTTGAGACCATATGGTTGGCTTCTTGGCACCATAGATTCAGGGCCTTCATGTATTCAGCAACAAAAACTAAGAATCTTCAGGAAGACACTTGAAGTTCCCCAGGGAAAAGGGAAGAAATTTTATGAGGAAAAGCAGCTCTCTTTCTACCCCAGGTGACTTTTATAAAATAAAGATATTCAGGGTGACAAAATAATGTTCCATTGTCTCCTCCTGTAGGATCAGGCAATAGCTGACCTTCAGCTCATACCACTTACCAGAAGAACTCAAGATGGCTCTATAATGTTTAGTAAGGCCAGCCTCAGAAAGTTTATGTTCAGGTTTCAATCACCTTACCTATGGCGATTAAAAGAGCTTCCACTGTGATGTCAAAGAAATCATGAAAGAAGTAAATAAATTTGAAGACAGTCATCCAATGGCATCCCCATCATGGAATTTCAGCTCAGTGTCTATGCCAGGTCATAGTCTAACTTAGATTTACAGCCAATGTCATTAACAGTGATGTCATAAATGGTGAACCTCATATATGACAGTAGCTACGTAAGATTTTCAAGGAGCTGACAACTCCTCTTGTTGAAATTGTTTTGTAAGATTCATGTGTTTAGCTATATAAATATTTACCTTTTTTTTGCCATAGTAGCCTACAGTATTTAGTTCAGTCCAGGTCTGCAGTCTATGAGCAATAGAAAGCACTGTCTAGCTTAGGTATGCCATGGGCTATCTTTTGCAGGCTTATGTAAAGTGCACTCTGCTATTTACACAGCTATAAAATCACCTACAAGCAAGCTTATCAGAAAATAGTTCCATTTTTTAAAGTGGTAGGCAAGAAAAAATATTGAGAATTTGAACAGAGCCAACATGTGCATGCCAAAGAGTTGTGCTATACGCAAGCATGCATTATTGTCTTATTTTAGGAAAAAATTAAGATGTCATGTATAGTAATTTGATAGATAAGATGGCGAACTGAGGGGTATTGATAGTGATTTGGTGTGTATTCTCAGCTTACAATTGGTATTCATCTTCTTAGTCAATCTGGGTCAGTGTGGAAAGAGATGGTTACCACTGAAGCTTCATCTTAGCCCCAATCTCCTCAATATCATTGTCAAAGAGCGACATGAAAACAGAAAATATATGTATATATGTTTTGCCTATGACCCAAAGCCTAGAAGGATAGTTACTGTAATGTCAAATTCAAAGCAACTTTGCTTAGATTTCCAAAGAAAATAAAATTCAAATTCTTACACAGTGAATGAGATCTAACTCACTCACACAGAAAGGACAGGATGCTGTTTGGTAAAAAAAGACTCATAAAATCATCTTAGTATTTCAACTGACTACAAGCATACTAAGATGTGGCTTTAAACAAAGCTGTTGTGTTCTCGATATTCCCCAGTGGAAGTGCCCACACACAAAGCATTTTTCTCCCAATGTTATGAGCTGATCAAAGTCTCGGAGAACTCTTTATTTCCTATCCTTTACAGTTTCAAGGGAGCTGCTGAATTAGGTAGTGCATAGAAACAAGCATCTGAGGTGGGAAAAGACAATTACTGTAATGTAGCTCATCCATCCACAACTGCAGATTGTGCATCCATAGATCCAACCAGACACAGACAGAAAAGGAACTCGAGAACCCAGACATTGGTACACTGAAAATACGTAGGGTTTCATTGTGCTGTTATTTTTCAACCAAAATTTATTGACCATACAGAATTGTTCCTGAAAATTCAGTGATGAACAAGATGAGGTCCTTTTTCTCTAATTCATAAAAAAAAAAAAAACCAATCAAACAAAAACCAAACAACAACAACAACAACAACAAAAAAAAAACAGAGCAGAAGGTCTTTGAAAAGACATTCTGCCATGGAAGATTTTGGCATGTGTGTGCTATAACCTTCACATATGTCCTTTTTGCATTTCCTTTTGTCTATTTGGTGTTTGTTTACTTGTTTGTTTATTTGTTATAGAGTCTTGATCTACATCTCAGGCTGACCTAGAATTCACTATGTAGCCCAGGCTGCCCTACACTCTCAGTGATCCCCCATCTCAGCCTTGTGACTGCTGGAATTATAGCTATGAGCCATGCTGGCCAGTTTTACTCCTCCATTCCCTAGCTGAGGCCCATTGATTCCCGGTCTTCAAGGTCACTTTGCAGTCCTCAAGTTAGAATTCTATGTATGTATAATTCCTACTGAATTTTCTCCAATTCTTTTTCCTGTGGGGCAATTTTTCACCAATTACTAACACTTATATTGCATGATTTTCTGCTAGAATTCAGCTGGCCCGCCAAATTTAGTATTGCCTGACAATTTGACAGGAACATACTCAGTTCCTTTGTCCAGATCACAAAGCCCATGACTAGAATAGATCCACCCTCAACCCAGAGCAGGTGGCTTACTACTAGGTATGGCCCAGGCTACTCTCCAAGGATTCTTGCCAAGGACAACATGGATTTGAAAAGACTTCGGGCTTTTCTGAGCAAAGGAAAGATACTTAACTGGAATCTTTATTACAGTGAAGAAAGGCAGCCTTGGAAATAAAAAAAAAAGTGGGTGGGTCTCAGGGAGATAAATGTGTATGTCTTTAACTCAAGTTAAAAAAAATGGAGGAAGGAGAAAATAGTTCATATAGTTGCTTTTTCTTTTTTAATCTCCAGAGTGTAACTTTAAGTTTTTCAAATCTTTCACACAGGTTCTACCCATCTATGCTCAATAGTCCTTCCGGAAGTTAAGGTGGGTTGCTATATCACACCTCTTTCATGCTGTTTTATCAATTCAGGGTCCATTAGAAACCCTATGATCACTGAGCAGTTACTAAGAGTCAGAACCTCCAGAGAGTTCTCTCCACACTCCATAGGCCAGCCGTTATCTAGTCCTCTCCTGTCTTTGCTAGTGATAAGTATAAAATTATCTTATATAATATTCTTTGTGATGGGTAATTTTATGTATCACTCAACATCCCTGGTTTTTTTTTTTTTAGATGACATTAAGCAGAGTATCCTTGATAATGTGGGTGGGACTTATACAATCAATTGAGGTTCATAATTGAGAAAAGAGTGAGCTTCTCAGAAAGAAGAGGGAGTTCTGTCTCAGACCCATGATGGAGGTAGTACCACCAACCCTCCTCTGGATCTCTGGTCTGTCAGGCTGCCCTGTGGATGCCTTGCCTGTTTCCACCATTGGGCAAGCCACATCTTTACAAGTTTCCTCTCTCTCTCTCTCTCTCTCTCTCTCTCTCTCTCTCTCTCTCTCTCTGACACACACATATGGATATAAATATAGATATAGATGAATGTAAATGTAGATATGGATAGATCAATAGAGAGAGATAGATACAGATATATTCTATTGATTTTGTCTCTCTAGAGAATACTACTGACTAATACACTCTTTCCCTTGAGAAACAATGGATCAAGTTTATTGTGTCAGTTTTGACTTTGACCTTAGAGATAACCTTACCTACAATTTGACCAAGAAATATAGGCTCCAGTTATGAAGTCCTCACACTTTCCACTCCTACAATCAAGCAATCACTTGGCTTTTCATGTACTTTTGCTGCCTACTTGCTAAGCAAGGCAAAGTTGACTCCCCATGCTGGTCTGGGCCAGCCTCTTTACTTAGCTTTTTATCTGAAGCCCTCTCTCCTTTCTCCAAACTTACACTGCTCTCCTTCTCTTTCCAGTTCTCACAGCTATGCCATCCTTCTTCCTGATCTAAAAACACATTCAGTAGTGCCTCGTGTTTTGCAAAAGGAAGCAGACGTCCTCCGAAATCTGTTATCTCTGTTCTTTCCTTCACAGCCAAGCTCCTCATTGCTTTTATCCCAGTTTCACCTCCATTTATTATTCAACTTTTGTCTACCTCTGTCCTCTCACCATACCATTAAAACCACTTCACCAAAGATACAAACTGCCTCTGACTGCCAAATCCAGGGAATACTTTTTGGTTTTGACTTGGCCTGGCAACTCTTTAGCCTCTGAAACTGACCATTCTATCTTAAGACATCTTTATTTTATATACTAGGCTCCATCTCATTTCATGTTCCCACATGAGGGACTCAAAGTCCTGATGGCAGAGGAGATCATTTTAGGTGGTGTTAGATCTCAATCAGAAACCCCCTCGTGCACAATACAGTGCTTGTACTGAGTCCTTCCTGAGCCTGAGTACTACATAAAGTATGAGCTGTGCAGTAAGGAAGCCCCATTCCCTTACGATGATCTTCTCATTCTTCTCATTGAAACAGAGACTCTCTCAGGTTTGCACTGGAGTAACTTTAGCCTAATGTGTTTGCCAATCCACCTTTGCCAAGTCAGAGAATGAGAAGAAAGGTGTCTTTTCTGTAGCAGACAGAACGCTGAAGCGGTTATTATCTGTTTTCATTGGTGGTTGGTGTCTGGATTGCTTGGTATTTGTGGTAAACGACTCTACTCTCTCATCTATTATCATAATAGCAAATTTCTTTTCAAATACACTAAGAAAAGACAAGCAAAGTGAACTGAACTGAGGAAAAACTGTAGGGATATGCCTGCAGTTTGGGAAACATAACTCTCTAGGTTGATGTCTCTCAGAATGCTGTCCATGGCCCCACGTCCTCTCACACTACACATACTCTATGCACTTTCTCATCTAGTACTATAGACTCAGTCACCTCTGATTTTAGGTCTCTAGCTTACTCCTAAACTATGATACAAATGTAGCTCTTATGGGAAATCCATGGACTATCCCACAGGCATTTCAAGTTTAAGAGTCTGTCTACTATTAACTGGGCATAGTGCACATGCCTTTAATCTCAGCACTTGGGAGGCCGAGGCAGGTGGATCTCTAAATTTGAAGCCAGCATAGTCTACAGACTGAGTTTAAAAACAGCCAGGGCTACACAGAGAAACCCTTTCTCAAAGAACAACAACAAAAAAAAAACAAAAAACAAAAAAAAAACAAAAAAGAAAGAAAGAATGAAAGAAAGAAAGGAAAAGAAAGAAAGAAAGAAAGAATGAATGAAAGAAAGGAAGGAAGGAAGGAAAAGAAAGAAAGCCTGCCTACTTATCTCAGTGTAGCAGCCTATAATCTAAATTTGGGAACTAGGAACAAACCTTGCCACCAACTGTTACCAGCAGCCAACTTTACAAAGCTGAATGAAATCTTTTTTTTTTTTTTCTCTCTCTCTCCTATCAGTTACTGTCTTAAGTGGGGCTCATTGTTTCTGGAAGGACCTACCTAACCTCCTCGATGCCAATAATACGTTCATCGAATCCACTCTGCACAAAGCTTTCAAATTCAGTTAGATGGAGCCATTTCTTGTCACTGTCTCAGGCTGCTGAAAGTTAATACCAAACCAAATGAAATGTAAGGCAAGAACATTTTAATCTGCAGTTCACAGATGGACCACAAGGGGGCCTTGAGCCTACTGAAATTAACTGCCAGCAAGACATGCTTGTTTCTAGGATAAAAGTCACAACTGTCATCAAATCTTTGAGGTGAAGTGGGGACTCCCTTCTCTGTAAATATCATGAAGACTAACAAGAATACTGAGGTATGAATGACTGGGGAGTTTTCCCCACTAGCCTCAATCAGGCTTTTTCTAAGGAGCCTCCGGTCATTGATAACCATTACCCTGTCTTCTGAAGCCTTCTGGTTCTTTAGAGGTAGGCTGATTGACTAACAACCTTCACTGTCTGTCATACAACCTTTATATATGTGCAAAACAAATATGGCAAAAATGCACTTCCATAAAGGTCCAGAAAATATAGAGTGTCTTAGGTGATCATTTCAAAAAAAAAAAAAAATCTTTTCAAAATCCACTTAAAATACCTCCAACTTTGGAGAAAAGGGTACACATATATCTCCTTCAGTGTCCTAGAGAAGGAAATTGAATATTTACACACATCTACATGTGTAACAAAAGTAACTACCTTTATTGTTACCAGTTACCGTGCAAAAATATTCTGTCATCCAAGTATGAGGTTATTAATCTCTTTGACCAAAACATAGGTACCGTTCAGACTGATCTTCACTGCCAACTGACGTGGTGATTTGGGAGTCACCTAGGAGAAATATCTGGGTGTGTCTTTGGCAACTTTCCAGACAGCCTTGACTGAGGAAGAAAGACTCAACCTGAATGTTTGTAATCTCTTTGGCTTAGCATCTTAGAATAAATAAAATGGAGGGGCAAGAAGGCCAGATTGATACCAGCATTGATATTTCTCTGCATCCTGGTCAACTCAGATCTGTGGCATCTCAGACACATGTTTCTGTCACCATGAATCATGATTTTTCTACCATCATGGACACTATCTTCTCAGTCCATGAGACAAAATAAACCCTGCTGAGTTGTTTTTGTCAGATATTCAATCGTGGCAATATCAACAGTAACTAATGCAGATACCAAAACTTACTGGGTATATAACTTACCCATAGTTACCACACTAGTAAGGCTTGGAGCTGGGCTTTGATCTTGCGATGGTAAAAGAAGCGTGGTTATTTTTTTCCTAGTTTTTTTTTTTTATATCTACTACATAAACTGAAAAACAACAGCCATCATTCAGTTTGTTCTTTATTCTACAAATTGCAAATATTTTATCAAGATAGGAGATAAAAACCTATACTAAGTTATTCAACATCTCTGTACCCATTCTCCTCTCAACCACTCTCACCAGACTATATGTTTATGGGTTTGGGGACTAGAAAGGTAGGGCCTTCATCTTGTCACTTGCAGACATTGATTAGATGATTGCACAGAGACAAACTTTTAAAGTCATAGGCATTCCTGCAAAAATTTCTGTGAAGGACCCATTAGCCTCCATGAAGTTACATGCAAAATATGCTGGGTGTGGTAGTTTGAATGTGCTTGGCCCATGGGAAGTGGCACTATTATGAGGTGTGGCCTTGTTAGAGGAAGTTAGGTCACTCTATAGCCAGGCTTTGAGTACTAAAGTGCTCAAGTTCCACCCAGTGTGGAAGAAAGTTCCTTGCTGACTGTCTGAGGGAGACAGTTTCCTTCTGCTGTTGCTGACCAAGATGCGGAACTCTCAGCTCCTTCTCCAGCACTATGTCTGCCTGGATACTGCCATGCTTCCTGCCATGATGATAATGGACTGAACCTCTGAAACTATAAGCCAGCCCCAATGAAATGTTTGCCTTTATGAGAGTTGCCTTGGTCATGGTGTCTCCTCACAGTAATGAGATGCTAACTTAGACACGGGAGTAGAAGTTCTCTGTGCAGAGGCTACTGGGACTCCAGGAACAGTCCATAAACATATAGCCTCTTCTTATCTTGTTCTAGCTCACATCCTGGTAGAGTTACGATCATTTCTAAAGTTCAGAGAAGATGCTGGGTTTGGTGTCACAGAAAAGAGCTAGTCTTTGTACCTGGAGGTTCCTAATAGTAACAGAGAAAACTCTAAACATTAGAAATCCAAGGACCGATGGCACGAGGGATCCCTAGATGAAGACATATGAGACATACTCACCTGGGAAGACAGAAGGCAGTTGCCAGCACCAGTGCTACACAGGCCATGTCACTGTCATTTCTGATCACTGACTATGAGCCAGATACTGCATCAGAAAATCAGTGTCATACCACAACATCTATGCAAATCAGCAGATTCATTTCTTCCTGAACTCCATTTTTTCAACCCTACTTTCACTGGGAAAAATCATGTGACTGAGTTCTGGGTATGTTTTTAATTCTTCATTTCTTATTTATTTAGTACAAATACATATGTCTGTGAAGTATATGTAAAATATATATGTGTGAGTATTATATATGTATATCACTTGATATATATAAGTATATATATATGTGTGTGAATATATCTTCTAAATATATATATATATATATATATATATATATATCCTTTTGTACTCCCTAACCCTTTCCCTAGAAGACTTTTCTTTTTTTTTAACATGTCCTTTTATTACGTACCCATAGAGATACAGTATAATTGCATCACATATTGTTATGTTTAAGCAAATATATATATTTTCACTGAGTGTAACCCCAGAATAGTCATCTTCCCATTATGTGGTCACTTGCCATACAAGGTTGTCCAAGTGTGGCCGAAGAGGAGGTGTTCCCTCAGATGTTCATTTTTGACCCAGGGCAGCCAAATCCAACTTTGAAGGGACTCTAGAGCTTCTACTGGGAAAAGACGCATATAGATTATGCTGGCAAGTCGAATCTGTGGAAAAACTTTTATGCAGTAGTTCCCAAGCTTGAAATGTCACTGAGAGCAAGTCAAAGAACCGTGCTATTCATTGCCATAATGTTAATAAGGATGGAGGAGAAGCAGCTTGGTGATTCCCCTAGATGTGAGTGGGCAGAGTCCCCAAGGAGATGGAAGGAAGGCCGGAGGCTGCCAGGTGAGAGTTGGAAAAAGGCTCAGAAAGAGAAGAGTGGAGAAACACCAGGAAGAGGAATCCCAGGACAGCTGCCCAGCTAGGAGGATAGACAAACACAGATGTGGAAGATCAGTGCCACATTCTCATGTAAGCAATGTGTTATGATATGCAGGGCACATAGACCAAAGTAAGAACAGAAGAAAAACAATAAAACCTGCTTGTCAAATTTCAAGTATAGTAATAGTTACATATTGATCTTTCTTATGTTTCAATACTGCCTCAGGAACTCTGGGGGAAATAAAACTGGAAATTTAGGCTTCTAATTCTAAAATTAAACAAATTTTCAGCAATCTACAAAGAATTTAAATTTGAAGTTTTTCATTGTAAAAATGTGGATATTGGACTTTCATAACTATTCATTTAACTGCTAGAGGAAATATATATACACATATAAACATATGAGGTATATGATACATAGAGCACACATATAACCCTAAGTATACACATATGCATAGTTTTTAAAAACTATTCTTATCATCACCATCATCATCATCATCATCATTGTTTTTAATCATTTTTTTACAGTCCAGTCATTATCCTCTTCCTGGTATGCCCTATGACTGTTCCTCATCCCATACCTCCCCCCCCCCCCCCCATCTCCAAGAGGACGTCCCCTCCTCTTTCCACTACCCTGCTAAAACTCCCCACGCCCTGGGGCCTCAAGTCTCTGTAGGGTTAGGTACATCCTCTCTCACTGAGGCCAGACCAGGCAGTCCTCTGCTGTATATATATCAGGGGCCTCATATCAGCCGGTGTATGCTGCCTGGTTGGTGACTCAGTGTCTGAGAGATCTCAGGGGTCCAGTTAGTTGAGACTGCTGGTCTTCCTATGGGGTTGCCCTCCTCCTCAGCTTCTTCTAGCCTTTCCCTAATTCAACCACAGAGGACCCTGCTTCTTTCCATTGGTTGGATGTGAGTATCTGCATCTGACTCTTTCAGCTGCTTGTTGGACCTCTCAGAGGGCAGCCACACTAGGCTCCTGTCATGCATGTCCTTTTGGGTATGAGTCTAGAAGACTCTTTTATGTCTATCAACTAGCATAATCATAAAATGGAAGGAACACAAGACTCTAAAATTTTATATAGCAGGTAGCTCATCCAACACCCACTTGACCTGTTGTATGCATAAGGGAAATGTATAGTGTATTGAACCACTAAAATTTGAGACTTATCTCTTATAGTAGCTATAGCTCCCTACATTTTTTCTTTTTTTTGCCCAAGCCCGCAAGTGATGCTATTTCCATCATTGTCAAATGGGAATTGTCTACGGGTATGTATAGCTTCCCCAAGGCCATACCTATTGAATCTTAGAGTCTAGACTCAAATCTAAGGCATTTTAATGTTCATGCCAGTAGCCACAAGTTCTCTCCTAGAAGGAGCTGTACCCATTAACGAGGTAGTGCATAGTCAATGACCGCACAGTGGTTGGTGTGTGGTCATTGTTAAATAGAGGCAGCTTAACATCATTGTTCTTGATTTCTGTGTTTTATGGCCCATCGTGGGCTCTTCTTCCGGTCTCATCTTGCTGCCTTTCTGTTGTTTTTTCAGTGCTGACCTTAACCCATATCTACTCCCTGTCTCCATCTCCAGGGGACGTACCTGCAGCCCTCCCGGCCCCTCTTCCTGTGCAATTACAGTATATTCTGATGCAAGCAGAGGCAGTGTCTGTGTCATTTGTAGAATGGGTTTCATTTTCCATCATACAATTATGGACCTGTCTCGGTCCTGGTTTTTATTGTCAGCTTGAATCTCTCCATGTGTCTGTGACTAAAATTACAGATGAATCAAAGTTAGGAGGCGGGTTATGGCTAATAAGATAGAAGAGAATAATCAAAGCTCCAAATGTTCACAACAGGCTGAAATGGTGGGCTAAAGCCAAGAAGAAATGGAACAGAAAAACAAATGACAGAATCTTGAAAGCACAGGACCTTAAAGGTCCTTGCCTGGAGCTTAAACTGGAAGGGGTTCCTCCCTTCTGATTTTAACTATTCTAGTCGCATCTGTTTCTGATTATCTCTGAGTGTATGAAAAAATTACCTTATCTGCTTAAAAATCTTCCTAAATTCCAATTAAATGAACTGGGGTGGCTTAGATTTTTAAACCCCAAGCTTTTACAGCTGCTGCGTGGGAAGCTGACTCGTATCTAATCCCCTGTGTGATCTTTGCTTTGGAAAGCATTTAGTGACTAAACCTCAGTGTTGTATTGATTGATGCTATGCTTCTGGTGGGGAACCAGCATGAACCTTCAAGTTAGCTGGTCCCTTTGCTCTGGTCACCTAGGAAAGGGAGACACCAAGTAGACAAGAATGAAGTCTTATAATAAGCTAGAGGCAGATAATTAGGACTAATGCATTTGCTTCCAGAGTGAGAGAAATGTTGGAAGGTTAATAGCTGGTAAAGTTCGTTTCAGGTATGGGGAATGAGGTTAGAGTGAACAGTGATTATGTTGGAAGGCCCAGGAATCTGCGTTTTAACAATGTTGTAAGACAGAGGTTATGGGTGAGGAGGACGTAAGAGGGTGGGAGGACAGACAACTTGCCAGAATCAGTTCTTTCCTTCCGCCATGTGGAAGAAGGACTGAGCTCAGTCTTAGCAGTACTTTACCCACTGATCCATCTCACCAATCTTCTAAGTCAGGTCTTAAGCTCAAATGAACATTTAGAGTAAAAAAGAAGAACCTGGGTATAGTACTTGTTCATAGAAATAGAGGATTTACGATCGAAAATAATACTGTGTGTTTGGCTAATTCACACCTATATTTATGTACTAGTTCACATTTGTATGTGTGTGCTTGTTCAGACCTGCATTTGTCAGGGTTCTCTAGAGGAACAAGACTGATAACAGTATTGTCAATGGAACCTTATTAGATTCATGAATGATATGATATGATCTGATCTTTGTAGTCCAACAATGGCTGTTTCACACTGGAGAAGCTAGGACTTTATAGCTGTTCAGCCCATGAGGCTGGATGCTCTACTCAGTACCTTCCATTGCACGCATGCTTGCACACACACACACACACACACACACACACTAAATGTCTGAAGGATTGTTAGAAACCCACTAGTCTTCAATCTTCATCAGAAGGCCAAAGTAACTGAGCTCTGATTTCAGCAAGGATGGCAGGAGCAACAGCAGCAGTGGCAATGGTAGTGGCAGCTACAGGGTAGATGAACCCATCAGCAGAGATAATGAGCAAACAGGCAAAAAGCAAACAACTTTTCTCTGGGACTTTCTTATATCTGGGCTGCAGCCACAAGGTGCTGCCCTCCTTTAGGGTTGTTCTTCCCATTTCGATTAACCTATTCCAGAAAATCCTTCCCAAGTGTGTTCAGAGACTAGTGGGTAACTTTAAGTCTTGTCATGCTAATGACATTAACCATTACAGCGTCTATTTGGCTTTATTAGAAATCTCTCTTTTGTATAAAAAATACTACTGAGCAGAAAAACATACTATTTTCTGCTCTATAGAAAGTATAGTGGCTTGGATTAAAAGCCCATAGCCAATTCACACCCTTTCTCATAAAAAGCAGTGTATCTAATGACAAGCAAAAATCTGGATAGAGAAAAGTGCCATCCATTTCTGGAAACATAAGCCCACACTGATAATAAGAATCCATAGAGCAATCGACCAAGTTAAAACATGAGGGCTACATCCTTTCCAATTATTTTAACTGGAGGTCAGTTAATGTTTCACCATGTCCCTATCTGCTCAACTGCCCATCACTGTCTATATTCCTATTGTGTGTTCATTATCTCGCAGGAGAGCAACTCAATTCCTCTGTGTCCCTTTGAATTTGCTCTAGTGGCTAGTTTTTGCCCTAGGGTTAGCAAATCCCTGGCATGCCTTATGGTACTTCCAGTCCTTTTAATCACAAGAACAGATGTCTTTTCATAGTTCATGTGTCTGTCCCTATGTAATAATCTATGCTACCTAAAGCTCTGTGTCCTTAGCCCCGGCTCTGTGCTGCACACAAGATGGGTAGGATTACTGTTAGACTTTCTCCTACCAGCTCGTCTATCGCTGCTAGTTGTGGCTTTTAGCTCTGATGAGTGTCAGTGAGAAAGAGTCTCATCTCTGTGTGTGCATAGGTGTATGCACATGCATGTGTGAGTGTGTAGGCAAGACCAGAGGTTGATGTTGGGTATCTTCCTCTCCTTTATTTTTTCAATCAGGGTCTGTCACTAAACATGGAGTTTATCAATTCGGCCAGCCTGCCTGGCTAGCAAGTTCCAGGGATCCTCCTGTCTCTGCATCACCAGAACTGAGATTGCAGACATAGGCTTCCACCTTCCACATATAGATCTTTAAAGTGAGTTTCTGTTTATCAAACTCAGGTCCTTATGTTTGAACAGGAAGACCTTTATCAACTGAAGCATCTCCCCAGCCTCTTACCTTCTTAAGAAGTAAACACCTACTGATAATAAGAACCCCCTGGATGTGCCAACAGAAGATGCTATCTTTCTGGAACTTGCCTATAACTGTGTCAGAATAATGTGGTACATAATTAAACCCCATATGATCCATGTTAGCTCAATATTGCCAAGGTCAGAAGCTGGGGCTATGAAAACTAAGAGCACTTTCTAAACTAGTTATTCTTGACAGCAGGTTTGAGAGTAACTGAACTAAGCTGAGTGAATGAAGAAGCAACTAGGAAATCTCATAAGATCAGAGGAAATAGAGCAAGGGCATGAGAAAAAAATGATAAGCAAGAAAACCTGGGAAGCTCTTGGTGGACCTGGGCTCTCAGGCCTGGGAAGCCTTGGTTTCTGAAGGTTTGAAAGTTAGCTAGGAAGTGCATGCTGACAAGAACATGATATAGCTGTCCCCTTAGAGGTCTGCCAGAGACTGACATATTCAGAGGTGGATTCTCACAGCTAACCACTGATCTGATCAAGGGTTTCCCATTGGAGAAATTAGAGAGAAGGCTGAAGGAGCAGAAAGGGTTTGTGACCCCATGAGGAGAGCAACAATACCAACCAACCAGAGCTCCCCAGGGTCTAAACCACCAGCCTGGGAGCACATAGGGAGGGACCCATGGCTCCAGCTGTATGTGTAGGGGAGAATGGCCTTGTCCATAGGTGGGAGTGGAGTGGAGATTCTTGGTCACATGAAGGACAAATGGGATAGGAGTTTTCTGGGTGGTGGGGGGGAAGTAGGGTAAGGGAATAAAATCTGAAATGTAAATATAATACCGAATTAAAAAAATGAAAACAACAAAAAAAAGAAAGTTAGCTAGGAATGGGACCACTCATCATTTCCCCTCATATTTAGATTCAAAAGGACCAAGGGATCTAGGAAGAGTTTTTTAGTTAGGTTCTATTGCTGAGAAGAGACACCATGACCATCCCACTGAAAATAGAATGCAAAGTTGTCCATGTGATCTCCATGCTCTGGGCTCTACCTCCTGATGGAGATCACCTCCAACCACTCTCTCCTCCAGCAGACTTTGCCAATGCCCCAGTCACATCCCTGGTGTGTTTAAAAGGTTACCTGCAGTTCACACCCTATGATTTTAGGACCTGTCTTGCATCCTCCTGGCAATATTTTATGCTTTTATTGTCTCTGAAGTTATTTATATCAAAGAGACAGAATATAGATGAATCCACCTGACCCTGGGATGTTAGTGAATAGGTTGTATCTTAGTTAGGATATTTATTGCTACCTCTAATAGGACAGATATGAATCATATTCCATACATTTCTCAGGTGTCACCAGGAAGACTGACCTTGGCTCCCCACAGTCTCAACCTGTACTGGTTTGAAGAGGCAGGCATGGCCCCATAAAACCATATATTTGAATGCTTAGGGGGTGGCATTAGGAGGTATGGCCTTGTTGGCATAGGTGTGGCCTTGTCAGAGGAAGTGTGTCACTGGGGGTGGACTTTGAGGTTTCAGATGCTCAAGCAAGGCCCAATGTCACTTTCTCTTCCCGCTTCCTGAGGATCTGGATGTAGAAGTCCATGTAAGCTACTTACTGGATGTAAGCCATTTCTCCAGCACTGTGTCTACCTGCATGCGGTCATTCTTCCTGCCATGATGATAATGGACTAAACCTCTGAACTGTAAGTCAGCCTCAATTAAATGTGTTCCTTTATGAGAGCTGCAGTGACCATGGTGTCTCTTCATAGCAATAAATACCCTAACTAAGACACAACCTGTTTCTTCATAGCCCATGTATTAATTTCTTTCCTTCACTCTCTAACCTGTCTACTCCCTCATAGTGCTCCCTACAGTCATCTTCAGAATAAGTCACTTGCACCAAAAGTTTCATTTCATGGGTTGTATGAACTAGGCTATTCTACTGACTCCAGCTGCGCAACTTCTGGTTCCGAGAAGACACATCAGCTCTGCCTGAAAGGCTTTGTAGCTTCTATTTCCTGTGCATGCAACTTGATTCCACTGCAGCCTTCCCAGTCTCTGTCCAAACACTGCCTTCTCTGGTGTATGTATGAAATGCCAACCTCTGCCCTCATGGGGCCTTTACATGTTGATCTATTTGTTTGTTGGCTCTCTCTCTCTCTCTCTCTCTCTCTCTCTCTCTCTCTCTCTCTCTCCCTCCCTCCCTCCCTCCTGAGGTACAGTAAGCTTTATGCGAAGGGCTTAGTGTGTTCTGTCCTATCTTACACACTGTGGCTTTCTTACCAGGAATGGTTCCTGGCACGAATTAGGTGTTAGTCAATTATTTCCTGAGTGAATGGATATGGAAACAGAAACTAGGAAACAGTAAAAAGAATACATATTTGTTACCAAAGTCCAAAAACACATAGTGTGACCTTAATGACTGTTAGTGGTGGTTGCTCAATCTCTACCAGATGGAAATGTTACCACTCTACAAAGAAGGTCCCAGAACATACTCAGTCTCTTTTTATAACACTATTGGGGCCTTTTCTCAGTGAAAATGAGGAAGACAATTTTTATGGTGTCTGTGCTTCTTAGCTTTGTGTTGTAAGATGTATTTTGCAAGATTTTAAGTGGCAGTTTATTAACTTACGTACATGTAAACACATGCACATGTGTGCATGCATATAGGCATGTGTGTCCCATTTACAGGACAACTTGCAGTCGTTGGTTTTTCTCTTTCAAATACATGGATCTTGGGATTGAATTCAGGTCATAAAGCTTGTCGGCAAGTACTTTTAACTGCTAAACCATCTTGCCAGTCCATAAGATGTATTTCAAATCTTAATTGTAATATACAGTCCACAAATTCTTTTATCTTGCTCAGTTCTATTTTGTAAAATAAAAATACTCGTGTTGTCAAGGAACTTAACTCTGTGCATATACATGTGTATGTGCACATGTGTGTATTCATGGCCTAAGAACGGGATGTATTGAGATAGTATTTACTAAGAGTGAGCTTACAGGTTGGTGTCCATGAATAAAACGACAACAACATGAGCAGTAGTGCTGAGCCCTGTCCTTGGAGCTTTAAGGGGTTGGCCTGAGTACATTTCTTCATGTCTCTTGTTTTTCTTGGCACTTCATCTTTGTGGATGATGATCTCACCTTCATTTACGTCATCCTTCAAGTCCTACCTCAATGTCTCTCTGCCTGACCACCGTCAAAGGTGGGTGACCCCTCACCTAGTCTCTTTCACCCTGTGCCATAGTTTTCCTGATTGCTTCCCCCTGCCATTTATTCACTTCATGGAGTATAACTCCTTGAGTGTAGACCGTATCTGTTTGTCACAACTGTATGCCTAGTACCAATTGCATAACATACATTCCACACTACACTGTGGATACAAGATAGAAAGAAAACAGGGAGGATGCCTGGAGTTGGGGTGGCCACATGCTCACAGATGGCCATCAGCCACGCTCTGAATGCAGCCTCCCAGTGCCTATGTTGAGTCCGCCCCCAAAGCTCTGCTCTTCTTCACCATCCTCACCATGCCGACTGCCTTTCTGACAGGCAGGGTCATCCAAGACAATGAGAAGAGGAAAAGAAAAATGAGGCACGGGAGAGCAGAATGGAGCAGCTAGACTCTTTTAGCAACCACTATTCCTTATTTCCTGCCAGAGTATTGGCACCTTTAAAAGCCTTGGCTGTCTTCTCCAACTTCCCCACTCAATCACAAACCACAGTGCCCAGAAAAAAATAAAGGGAAAAAAAATCAATGTGCTAAATCTCTGCTGGCTTGGTTGGCAACTCCCCATAACTCCCCACTGCTGACCACAGTTCAGTTCTGCAGCTCTGCCTCCATGATGAACTCCACATGTTAAAGAATATGCCCTTCCCTGCACCGGGTCCATCCTTAGTGTAGACAAGACCAAGCGAAGGACACTGAAGTTTTTGCTCTTCTCTCCTCCCCTGAAGTTTGCTGTCTACACCCTTCCCTGTCCCCCTCACCCAGCCAGTGACCTAGAAGGTCTCCCATTTGTAATTCCCCTCTACCCACCCTCTCTTTCAGGTGTGCAGGAGGCACAAGAGAAGAGGAGTGATTCTGTGTGTCGATGTGTATTGGAATGGAATGAAGACCTCATTAAAATGACGTGGTTTTCATTTCTCCATTCAGCCCTGTTCGATTTAGCTCTCTGAGCTTGTCCTGTGGAGTTTACTGTTCCAGTGAAGAAGGCAGGAACCATGTTAGGTCAAAGAGACAACTGATCACCTTTGGGGCCAGCCCTTATCTGCCTGGCTGCTTAATGTGTTTTGTCTTGAGAGCTAAGCTTTGTAAAAGGAAATCTTCATGTGCTTGCATTTCTGATGGTGGAATCTTTAGTCTTCTGAAGATGACTGTGTCCTATTCTTCGGTACTTGTGAATGTGCTGCATCTTATGGTACAGGTGAATCCAGACAGCTGATGGCAATAAATTTCACGACTGAGGTAGGAAGACTATTTTGAATTTCCCAGGCAGGCTCAGGATAGTCAGAAGGAGTCTTAATCAGTAAAAAGCAGGAGACGATAAGGTCAGATTGATAAAATCGGAGGACTCACCTCCTTTACTGCCAGCCAAGGATTATCAACAGCCTCTACAAGGGAAATGGTCAAAGAAAAGGATTCTTTCTTACTTTCCAGAAAGAACACAGACTTGCTGACACCTTGAGTTTACTCGCGGGGAACTAGCTGCCATTTCTGAACTGCAGAACTCTGAAAAAATGCATTTTTATTGCAAAGTGTCACTATGTGCGCATTCTGTTGTGGCAATAATAGAAAGTTAATTGAACTAAGTTCTTATAAGTTGGATCACTATGTAGACACAGGTTCATCTTGTCTAGATTGTCTTAACTTTCTACCACTGTGACAAAATGCCTGAGATAATCAGCTTAACAGAAAGACAGGTTTATTTAGGCTTACAGTTTCAAAGGTCTCAGTCTGCAGTCACTTGGCCCTGTTGTTTAGAACTCTGATGGCACACACATCCTGGGAGATGCAAATGGCAAGGAAGAGTATCTACCAATTGGCAGTAGAAAGCAAAGGTGAGGAGGAGGAAGATGAGCAGGCATGGTTTTATGAGCCCACACTTCTAGCACTTAGAGGACTTGGGAAGGAAGGTTGCGAGTTCAAACCCAGATTAAACTACATATTCCACCTAACTGCCCCTCCCCCAAAGGAAGGGTCACAATATCTTTTTTTAAGGGCAATCTCCCAGTGACCTAACTTTTTTCCAGTAGTCCCCACCTATAAAAAGTTTTACTACTTGCCAATAGTACCATGAACTGGCCACGAATTCTTTTAACACATGGGACTTTCAGGACACTTACCCAAGCTACAGCACCAGACCTGTAAAGCACATTCCTATTATATGCCACCTCTACTCACTAGGAATGTCTGAAGGTTCTCCTGGCTTCACAGCCTCATTCAGGGCTTGGAATCACTGCTCTTTTTAATTATAGCCACAACGCATGATACCTCATGTCTATAGTAGTGTGGATTCTCCTGGTTACCAGAGAATCTGAACGCTCTCTCCTACTGGCCCTCTGGAGCTATTTTATAAAATGACTCTTCAAATATTTTGCCGAATCAAGCTTGAGAAAGGAGGATTCAGTGATGTGTACATTAATAGATTTTGTGTGTGTGTGAGTGTGTGTGTGTCTGTGTGTTCTCCACCTCTCATTTCTACCATAGAGCTTCTAGAATCCCTTTAGTCTCCTAAATAGTGACATAATAGGATCTAATATTTGGTCATTGGATATAGAGCCTCTACCTTCCTAGAATTTAGGGGAGCATCTTTTGTTCAAATGAAGAGACTCCTGTTGAACTCTTGAGTGGATACCAGTTACCACTGAGGTGACTATAATGAAACCACAGTTAGCAGTTTGAGCCTGTAGCCCTAACCCCTATCTTCGAGAAGGGAGAGAATTAGGTATTGAGTTAACAACCAATCATCTCCATATTATGATGTCTTCACAAAAGACTCTGGAAAACAGAGTCCTGGCAACACCTGGTTAGTGAGCACATGGACATGTCAGGGTTGTGGGTGGGTGATGCACTCAACTCCATAGACAGACATGCTCCCAGGCTTCAAGTCACTCTTGGCCTCACTCCCCTGTGCATCTTCTTCTGGCTGTTCATCTATACCAGTGGCTCTCAACCTTCATGATGCTACAACCCTTTAACACAGTTCCTCACGTTGTGGTGACCACAAACCACAAAAATTCTTTGTTGCTATTTCAAAACTCTAATTTTGCTATGGTTACGAATAATAATATAAGTATCTATATTTTCCAATTTGGTCTTAGGCAACCTGTGTGAAGGAGTCATTCAGCTCCCAAAGGGGGTCGTGACCCACAGGTTGAGAACCACTGGTCTATACCCTTCACAACCTTTGTTATGATAGACCAGTAAAACCACACGTGTTCCCCCTGAGTTCCGTGGGCCATTGCAACAAATTATTAAGCTTGAGGAAGAAGGATATGAGCATATCTGATCTTAGATAACCTGGGCCCCACTGCTGTGATTGGCATCTAAGTTGGATCAGTAAGACTGATCTCGTCAGCTGTTGAGTTTGTCCAAGGGCGTAGTGTCAGTATCGCTCCATGTAGAAAACCCACACATTTGGCATCTAAGATGTGGTAGTAGCAAAACCAACATTTTCCTAATACGGCATGATTTCTTTGTGCTACTGTGGATAAGGACGTATAGGATTTAGAATGTAACTCTCTCATTAACTATTCATAAAACCCTCTGCCTTCTCAAGTCACAAAATTAGGATTTTCTTTAATATTGTATGAAGACTTTTCTTTTCTTATTCCTCCTTAAAATTGTATAGCAAACAGAAGCAGATTCTCACTTGGATAGCACAGTATAGTTACCTTAACAATCTCACTACATACACACACACACACACACACACACACACACACACCATATATACCCAGAGTTGTAAGCATATACAGGACATGAAACACAGTCGCTTGGAAATAAATCTTAACTCAGTAGTCATCAACACCAACAGACCATTAGGACATTATTTATAGATTAATAATCTCTGCATGAGACTATTTCATTCAGAGGCTCTGTGATGAGCTCTGTGTATTCGATGCTAAGATGGAAACACAATGTTCTTCAACTGACATAACTCCTAAAATAAATCATTCATATGGTTGGTGACTCAGACAATCCATTCCAGCACACTCCGTTACATGTTAGAAGAGGCTTTTATTTAATTTAAGCATTTTCATTATTGTGTACTTTTACTGTGCACTATTCAGTTCCAAGTCTTGGGCAATTGTTATAATAAGGTTACTAGTCAGAGGCTGCAGAGAAAGAACAGCAATTCAATAATTAAAAGGCAACCAAGAATGCAATCTGTCAAGTAGTAAAAAAATAAAATAGTATATCAGATCTGAAGCTGCATGAAGATGGGCTTAAAGCCAAAACTATTAAAGCAAAGCATGGTTATCTCCAGTGGTGAGTCCATGTGGGACTGGTGTGTGACATGGGGCTCATGAGGTCATCAGACGAACTTCATTAGGCAGGTTAAGCCTGGTTCTTATCTGTCCACCATTCCTAAATATTTTCTGCCAGAAGTCCAAATTTCAAGGCAAGAAGCATTTATTAGGGCCCCAGTCTCAGAAGAATTTCGGTGTGCATGGTGGAAAAGGTACCATACTGTGATGGACTGACTCCGCCTGTAGAGGTGGCAGCATGCAGTAGTGACTTGTATACCTGCCCCAGACCAGACAGCAGAGACATTACCAGAACTCAAGGTAAGCCCAACCATCAAGCCCAGATCCCATGGACCCATTTCTTTCAGCCAGGCTGCACATCTCCCACCCCTGAATTAAATAAAGGTGGCACACCTTCTCCAAAGGGTACTAACATCTGGGCTCATTTCACACTTAAACCATATAGTTCTCTTCCCATGTATATTACTATGACATGAACACATCCCCATATCTTATCTCTCATGTAAGCAAAAGTGGAACATCAAATCAAGCAAAAGGATCTCAGCATTTGGTGACAAAGCCAAGGGAGTGTCTGCTTAAGTCAGTTAGGGATGGCGAGCATGGAGGCTTCCCTCTAATGTCCAGATCTGGTCGCCAGAGAACAGGTCCTACTGTGTTCTCTTACCATCTTTTCTCTTCATGTCTACTCTCCTCTCTATCTTCTAAATGGCCTCCTATGCTCAGAAAAAGTATATTGTGGAACATAGCTCAATTTTTTCCAAATATCTTTAGGAACTGCCCATTTGTCTCTGCCCCCATCGACCTACTGAATTTCTCAGGAAAGAGTCAGGCACACGTGGAAGGAACAAAAGCAGAGAGGACTGGATAGCAGTAAGCCAGAGGGAGGGTGACATACCACACAGTAGGAGAGCAGGCCAGGAGATGGCACTGGAGCTTGCAAGCCCAGTAAGCATTCCAGAGATCATTCTAAGGGCTTTGAGGAGATATTTTTAGTATATTATGCAGTATAGCAAGAATACACCTGCTGTTACGTGATGAATAGACACTATGGAGGCAGATGTGAGTAGAGATCACTATGAGACTATTTCAAGTGAACTCCCCTGAGGGGAATCACAATGTCTGTATTGTTATTGTTGCTCTAGACATAGGGAGAAACTGAATAGAGAGGAAATACCAGAGACTGTTTTTCTTTTTCTAAGTTTTTGTTCTATGTGCATGGGTGTTTTTGCCTGCACGTATGTATTTGGACCCTGTGTGTGTCAGGTACCCATGGAAACCAGGAAGGGAATCAGATACCTGGAGCTGGAGTTAAAGATGGTGGTTATCTGGCATGTAGGTCCTGGGAATTGAACCTTGATCCCCTGCAAGAGTAGCCAGTGCTCTTAACCACTGAGCTATCCCTCTAGTCCGTAGAGATAGTTTTAGAACAGCATAGGAGACATGTGAGAAGATGCCTTATATAAGACATTCACATCCAAGCCCAGGTAAAAATACACACAGCATAGCTAACAGGGGCCTGGGGATATTTGAGAGACTCATCTGACCTTAGGGTTAATCTGTAAGTCAGCACATAAGGCCAAAGCATAAACATTTAGAAACGGTCTGTGGAAACCCCTGCAAGTCTGTACTACAGTCTCCAGAGGTTCAAACATAAGAAGTTAACTCGCTTTTCTCCTTGTTTTGTGGCCACTGGTACCACAAATTCCCTTCTCCAACATCATCATCTTCAGAATAAGGGAAAACAGATTATGACTTATGGACATGGAAAAGTGAATGTGAAAAAAAGGTAAGACCAATTTTTTTTATTAAGTGGGTTGTGTTGAACCATGGTTTGCCTAACATGGCTTTACTGTATAGGCTATTGGTAAGTGGTTCCTAAATATGGGGATTGATACGGTCTCTCAAGTGAGTGTGTAGTAAGATGAGAACTGTATTTGTCCACTCTGTTGCCCTAAGAAACCACAGATGTGTGGCCAAGACAGCAGGAACATCTGTTGAAGTTCTACAGGGTAGAAGGCAAAGCCAAGGTTTCCAGAAGGGCCACGCCCCTTCGAGCTTTCTTGGCGTTTCTTGGTTTTTAGAAACATCACTTCAATGTCTGCTTCCTTGTGAAGAGGCATCATCTTCTCCTCACATGTGTGTGTCTGGATGTGCTGTTCTCACTTTGTGAGATGTGCTGGTTTATGAGAAATGTCCCCCATGGGCTCAGCTTCAACCCCTGTTAGTAGCATTGTTTGAGTAGATAGTCTATTTTTATCAATTTTATATTGACAATAATGTAAGGTGAAAAATACTGAGAACACATATCTATTAACTCACCAGTTCCCCCATTGGTAACTTCTTGAATCAGTTTATTGTAATTGTCTGCCAGGGTTGACACACTTTTGTTGCCTAAAGCATTTGTTTACAACAGGACTCATTCTTTGTGTTGTACATGCCGTGGGTTTTGATAAATCTATAACATACAGAATGGTTTCACTGCCCTAGAAACCCCCTGTCTTTCACTTATCTCCTCTTCCTTCACTTGAGGCTTATTAGCCACTGATCATCTTATCATCTTCATATCCTTTGTTTTTCAGCATGCCAAACAGAATCATGCAAAATGAAGCCTTTTCAGATTGGCTCCTTCACTCAGAAATACCCATTTAATGTTCCCCTCGCATCTCTATTGCTAGCTTGATACCCCTCCATACATGCCTGTGTGCATGTGGGAGTGATTGTGTTTGCACGTGTGTGTGCATACATGTGTATGCACATGTGGGCATGTGCATATGTGCATGCACAGTGCATGTGCGTGTGTGTGCGCATACATGTATGTCTATGTGTGCATGTGTATGTGCATATCTGTATGCATGTGTGTGTGTGTGTGTGTGTGTGTGTGTGTGTGTGTGTGTGTGTGT
>JANHMN010000016.1:46583684-46629914 GCA_030674055.1 Rhabdomys pumilio
GTGTATGCACGTGTGTTT
Source organism: Rhabdomys pumilio (assembly GCA_030674055.1). Classification (NCBI taxonomy): domain Eukaryota; kingdom Metazoa; phylum Chordata; class Mammalia; order Rodentia; family Muridae; genus Rhabdomys; species Rhabdomys pumilio. The sequence continues at coordinate 46,583,703 of JANHMN010000016.1, forward strand.
CTCTCTCTGTGTATGTGTGTGTATATAGGAGTGTTTGTAGATGTGTGTGTGTATGTGTGTATCTGTCTGTCTGTGTGTCTCTGTGTATTTATGTCTCTCTCTCTCTTTCTCTGTGTGTGTGTGCGTGTGCGTGTGCGTGTGCGTGTGTGTGTGTGTACAGGCTCATGGTAGTGCTGGGGATGGAACCCAAGACATTGTGCTCATGTGCTTTTCATCAGGAATATATGACAGCCTATCATGTTTTGATGAACATTCCAGTCCTAAGCCTTGCATCGGAAACACAGGCAGGTAGGAGGATGAACAACAATTCATAACCACTTCAAAATTAGAAGATGTAGATGACTTACTTAATATGAAGAGCATCTCTGAACAGTGTATTGTTCTCAGTGTGTATTGTTCACAGCTCACTCAGTGATAAAATTCTGGGTGCTTTTATTCATATGTTAAGAACTAGACAGCAATAGCCACTCTCACCAGTTCTACTTAATATTGCCATGGTGAGATAGAGAAGTAAAAATAGATACACGCATTAAGATTACAAGTAGTAGATCTGTCTCTGTAACGGGGGATCCTGTAAGGGTGAGGACACAGTAATGAGGGATTCCGTGAGTGTGAAGACACATAGGGGCCCAGTCACTATCCCAGCTGACTCCGTTTTGTCCCTCTTGCATGATCTCTGTCTGAGTCACTTCTCCTCAGCTTATCTCAGGTTCCTGGAACTGGGGAGCTTGCAGATCCTCTTATAATGAGAATGGAATTGGTCCCTCTGGCAACCGCAGACAAAAGACACCAACAGGACCTCATGGGATCAGACAAAATAATAATCAGTGAGTGAACAATCTGATCACGGAGTCTTGACTAAGCATGATTTTGTTTCCCTTGTTGTCTTTTCTCTATAGAATCCTCTAAGTCTTCTCAGTGACTCCACGGCAGGGCTTCAGAAGCCAGTCCCTCCAGGATGGGGCTTAAGAAGCTGGTCCCTCCTCCCTCCCAGTGTGGCTGCAGTAGGAACTTTCTCACTGTAGTGCCACTGGGCTCTAAGACTACCTGTGGCTAAATCTCATCTTCTGGGACTCTAACATTGGGCTTCTTCCCTGTCCCTAGTAACACTTTCATATAGATGATTTGATTGTATACACAGAGAATCCACCCAACAACAAAAATGCTATAAATTCTAGTTCAGCTTAGTAATATTATAGGGCCCAAAGTGAATATGAAAATATATTTTTATACTCTAACAACGAGAAACTAGAAATTGAAAACAAAAATAATACCATTTATAATATTTCTAAAAGTAAAGAACGGAGATATACTTAATATAAGACCTAAACACTTTAACATTGCTGATATCAATTAAATGAAATATAAATAAAGACATTAATATCATGTCTGGTGATGTAAATTTAATATTTTTGAATGGTTAGATGCCTTTTTTTCCCCTGAAACAGGGTATTTCTGGCAGTTCTGGAACCCTCTATGTAGACCAGGCTGACCTCAAACTTAAAGAGATTTTTTTTGTCTCTGCTCCTGAGTGCTGGGATTAAAGGTTAAATATCTTTAAAATAACTTATAGATCCAACATGATTTGAGCCCAAATCAAGGGTGTGTGTGTGGGGGTGGGGTAGAAATGTAAAAACTGATTCTAAATTTCACATTGAAATTTGGAAAACCTAGGGCAGGTGGTAACATTTTGAAAAGGAATAAAATTTGACTATGTATACTTACATTAATCAAAGTAGGAATATATTAGTTACTTCTCTCATTGCTATGATGAAATAAACAGAGCAAGATCAGAAAAAGTTTTTATTTCAAAGTCTGAAGGTACTTCCTCACGGAAGGTTTAGCAGCAAGTGTCTAGAACTATGCTGACAAAAGAAAGGTATAGCTGGTCACACGGTGTCAAAGGAGGCTGAGAGGGGAGTGTGGCTTGCTTTCTCCTCATGAGACAGTGGTACTCATGTTTAGAGTGGGTCTTCCCTCCTTAGTAAAGCATCCAAGGAGATATCCTCATAGCTGTATATACCCATACATGTTTCTCTCGGGTATCTCTAAATGTTTCAAGCTGACAATGAAGATCAACCATAACAAGTGTGGCATTGGTGTCAGGATAGATGCAGAGACCAGTAAAACAGTAAATCAGTTCTCTCTCCCCTGTTCTCCCTATACCTGATCCCCCCTCCCCTACACATCCCCTCTCCCACATAGTTCCCTCCCTCTATCCACTTCTGAGAGCAGGAGAGAGAAAGCAGAAATCAGAGCTACAGGGAATCTCTAGGACATGTCAGAGACTAGGGTTGGGGGATGGGTGCAGGGTGTCTATGGAGGTGACTGGGACTCCTAGCAGTGAGGAATATGGATCCTGAAGTGGCCACTTCTTGCAGCCCAAATGTGTCCTGCTTACAAGATGTGCAGGGAAAAAGAACAGAGATGGAGGGAATAGCCAACCAATGGCTGGCACAACTTGAGACCCATAGGCGAGAACCAATTTCTGACACTATTAATGACACTGTATTATACGTACAGACAGGAGCCTAGCATAACTGTCCTATGAGAGCTCTACTCAGCAGCCAATGGGAATAGATGCAGAGACACTTCTTACCCGGCCAAACATTAGATGGAGTTCAGGGAATCTTTTAAAAGTATTGGGGGAAGGATTGAGGAACCTGAAGAGGACAAGGACTTCACAGGAAGACCAACAGGGTTAACTAACCTGGACCCTTGGGGCTCCCAGAGGCTGAACCATAAACCAAAGAGCATACGTGGGCTGGACATAGCACACACACCCCCCAATTACATAGCAGACATGCAGCTTGGTCTTCATGGGAGTCTCCCAACAACTGGAGTGGGGCTGTCTGTGAATCTTTGCCTGCCCGTGGATCCTGTTCCCCTAACTAGGCTGCCTTGTCTAGCCTCAGTGGGAAAGAATGTACCTAGTTCTGCAGTGACTTGATGTGGAAGAGGGGGTATACACAGAGGAGCTTCTCCTTATCAGAGGAGAAGGGGAGGGAGAATGGGGGAGGCTCTGTGTGAGGGGGTACTGTGACGAAAGGGGACTGATGTTTGGATGCAACGTAGATAAATAAATATTTTAAAAAGAAGTAGACCAGCATATATGCTCTCTGACAACTTTGCAAGGTAAGTCAGAGATCGAAAGGACGGTATTTCGTCAAATAGCATAGGAGCTGGATAGCCATATGGGGAAAACAAACCTAATAGAAATTACCTCAACACAGATGTGAAAACTAAACATAAAAATGAAAATTGTAAAGCTTTTAAAGAAAATGTAGAAAGATCTTAACATCTTAAGCAAAGTATTCGTAAGTAGGCCATATAAACATGTACTCTATGAATGAGAAAAATCACTAAGTTTTCTTCACTAAACTTTAAAGATTTTGTTCTTCTAAAGGTTATTTTACAAAAATGAAAAGGCAACACATAGACAGGTAACAAATATTTACAAAACGTATGAAGGAGGTCTTAGAACAAAATTATGAAAAGAGTTCTTACAATTCAATGAGAAAAAGATTACCTTTTTTAAAAATATGCAAAACATTTGAATAGCTGCTTCATCAAGAAAAGCCTACTGCAGACAATTATACAGATCAGGATGTCCTCAGATTTAAAAAAAGAAAAAAAAACAAACAAAAAAAAAAAAACCCCAACTGATGTAAGTGTGTTTTCTGGGACTATGATAAACAATTTCCAGAAATAGAAAATTACAAGCAGTTTGGGAGAATAGCTTGACTACACTTTTAAAAATTAAGCACGCACCTAACCATACAACCTGGCTATCACTTTTTAAAATTTACCCCAAATGAAAACACAAACATATGTCCACACAGTTGTGTATTAAAATGTTGAGTCCACCTTTATTCTTGGTAGAAAAGAAATAAATGTAACTACCCAGCGACAAGTTAATGGATGAACAAATTGTAACACATCCACCAGGCAGGTGGCAACTTGTCCATAAATAGAAAGTATTGCTCACATGGTACCATGCTAAGGGAAAGAAGCCAGAAACAAAACATTACGTACTGCAAGGGTGTATATATACATATAAATATATATATATATTTATAGGCAACTCAGCAAGAAACGAATGTATCAGGTGATGACAGGAAGTAGATTAGAGGTTGTGTGGCGCAGGGACAGACTGCGGTGTATGTAAGGGTGAACTGGGAAGGGTTAGCACCTGGATAATGATACAAGTATTCTATAACTTCACTTTACCAGAAATCACCCATCTGTATACTTACTAATGGGTGCATTTGACTGCATGTAAATTATATGTAAAATCAAAATTGTAATGAGGAGAAGAAGGACAATAACAGTTAGGTACTGGTTCATCTGTTAGATGTCTTAGGTAGGTTTTCTGTTAGGAAGGAAAGACAGTGGTGGTGTTAGGAAAAAGGAGATGAGCCATGAGCCAGATTTCCTGAAATGTGAAGGAAGCAGGTGCCCTCCAGAGTGCAGGTGTGTAGAAGACTCATGGAAGGAAAGAGGCTGGATTCTCTTCTGAGCTTGCAGTGGAGAAGAGTGGTGTTAGGCATTAAGTTTGAGTAAACATGCAAAGTCCTTGTATGTGGGATGAGGGGCAGGAAATTAAGGATGCTCCTGGCTAATTCACTCATTTAACCTTATGTGTTTATTATATACATGAGGACATAAGTATTTTGTATCATATACATTTAACCATATGTGTGTGTGTATGTGTGTGTATACTACTTATAAGGTTAAATGTATTATATACATTTATATATACATATTATATAAACACATATAAGTATATAATAAATATTTACAAGATTAAATGTATATAATACTTCACTTTACCAAACATCACCTATATGTATACTTACTATGGGAATATAAGGTATATACATAGATGTATATAATACTTTAAACCTTGTAAGTATTTATTATTTTTTTCCTTTTTTAATTTTATTTTTATTGGATATTATATTTACATTTCAGATTTTATCACCTAACCCCCACTTCCCCCCACCACCCAGGAACTTTCTATCCCATCCCCCCTCCTCATGCTTCTATGAGGATGTACCCCCACCTACCTCCCCACTCCCACCTCCTCACCCTTGAATTCCCCCCCACTCGGTGTTTGTCCTTCATGGGACCAAGAATCTCCTCTCCCCCCTATGCCAGACAAGGCCATCCTCCCCTTCATGTACAGATGGAGTCATGGGTCCCTCCCTGTGTGCTTCCAGGCTGGTGGTTTAGACCTTGGGGAGCTCTGGTTGGTTGGTATTATTGCTCTCTTCTTGGGGCCACACGCCCTTTCTGCTCCTTCAGTCTTCTCTCTAACTTCTCCATTGGGAAACCCTTGATCAGATCAGTGGTTAGCTGTAAGTATTTATTATATACATATGAGAAGCTGGATGTTTTGTGGGAAAAAACATATATATATATATATATTGTTTTTTGTATAATTAGGAATGCCATAAAGGAGGGGGATGCTAGGTATAAAATAAATAAACAATTAAATCTATAATTTCAGGTTACTATAAGACCAACCAAAGATGAGTCAGCTAAGGAAGAGTTAGGAATAACTTTGTTATTTATTTTATTTTTAGTTAATTTTATGGTTTGGGGATTGAAGAAAGGCCTTGGACTTGTCTGCTGTGCGGGGACATTTTCATTCTCCAGAGTCCTTTGTGTTTGCTTTAGCACTGAGCTAACCCTTGAGGAAACACACATATGCTTGAGAGAATTTTCTTGGGCATAAACACTGAGCCCATCCCAGGAAGGTAATGAAAGTTAGTTGCTAACTAAATGGAATGGTTAAGAAGGAAAATGAAAGTGAAGACCTTGAGGCTAGAAAAGGTTGGATATGTGCTACTGTATGAGAAATTACACAGGGCTGGGGAGATGGCTTAGTTAGCGAAGTGTTTGCCACTGAAGCATGAGGACCTAAGTTCGGATCCCAGTACCCATGTGAAAGATTGGTGGCCTATGCCTGTGATACCAGCCCTGGGCCAGAGAACATGGAAGGGATCCTAGGGCTTGCTAGGCAGCCAATCTAGCCAAATTTCTGAGTTCTAGACTCAGTGGAAGACCTTGCAACAAAAATAAGGCAGAGAGCAATTAAGAAAGACACCCTTCACACACACACACACACACATACACACACACACACACACACACACACACACACACACACACACACACAGGCATAAATACACAGATACACATGTGCACATATTCTTGTAGGTGAATTTTAAAGGATTAATATAAAGGCAAAACTATAGGAAACTTACAGAAAATATTGGCAAATATTTGATCGTTTAGATGACTATTAGAGTGTATATCTAAGATTTAATTGCATGAAAGTCAAGATTTTCTTTTAATGTCAAAAAAATTCAATAGCCAAATACTAAAGCAAACAAAACCAGAAAGTATTTCTAGTAAGTCAAAGGGTTGTCGTCCTTACTTCAGAGATAATGTGCATCAAATTATTAGGAGAAACAATGAAGTATTGATTGACCTCAGATACCATTAAATGATTGTTCTGCAACAATTTGATCATTTGACCAGATAGATAAGTTCATAGACTTTAATAGCAGACATACATAAAAAAGGGAAAATGTATAAAATATAAGTAAAAAGATGTTGAAAATAATTAAAGGATGAGAAAATATGCAGAATCTTTTGTTTTCTAGTATATGGGGACATCTCCCTTTTTGCTGGAGCCTTTTGATTTTCTTATGCTAGGCACAAAAAAAAATATTTTAAGCCAGAAATCAGATTTTTTATACTAGTTATTTCTATTTCAACTTTTTTATAAGTTTATTTTTATTTATGTATACATACCTGTGTGAGTCTATGCCACATATGGGTGGGCACTCTTAGAAGCTAGAAGAAGGCATGCCAACTTTTGGGGCTGGGATTATAGGTTTCATGGGTGGTGGGAAGTGAACTCAGGTCATTTGCAAAAGTAACAAGCATTTTTAAGCACTGGCCCCTGAGACTGTCCTGTTTTTCTGGGTGAGGTTTCAGAGCGTGGCTTTGTGACATCTCCGTTTTCACTCTCATCTTCACAGGACTCGTGCACTCATCTCTTAGGGCTCACAAATGCTGAGACAGAGGTCTGAGTGGGAATCCTCAGCCCAGGCACTGTATTGTCAGATACAATTGCGTTCTGGGATCATGTCCTGTTTAGTCTCCAGCCCTGTTGGACCTCTTTGTTTTTGGATAGGTGTATTTATTCAATTTATGCACACAGGTACTTCATGAGACTCTGTGTTTCCTACAAAGAACAAAATATATATGAAGTGGTGTTTTTGTGGTATTTATGCTTAAAATATGCACTTTGGGTAACTTTGTTTTATTTTATCTACAATTTCTAGGCATTGGATATAGAGACTTTCAGGTCTATTTCATCATGCTGGAACCAAAATTCTAAATGAATCTTATGAATAGCTTAGATTGCTGTTGCTCTCTAGGGCCCTTCATCTAAAAGAATTATTCTTATTTTATGCAGGTGAAAAGATGCAGCTATTTTAATCGCATGGTTGTTTATTAGAATGGTGTTGCAGAACTGTTATTTTGACTGAAATTTCCGTTTTCCTAAACAATAGCGATGCCAAACCAAACCACTAAAAAAAAACGTGATGGATGTTATACTTCTAAAAAGGGAAAACAACCACCAAGTTAAAAACAAAAATAAATACATTGTAGGTAGAAGTTTCCCTTTCTTGTTTCAGAATAGTCAGGAATTGGATTATCTGGGAGACTGGGCTTTGCAGAGCAATACTGTAGACCTTGCTTCATCTCAGGTCTGGTCTTTGTCCTTATAAACAGTCATAGAGAACAGGCAGCTGCAATTGCAAGCTGGGGCCCAAGTGAGGTGAGGATGAGGTGGCACCGGATGACAAGGAGACACATTAAGACAAGGAACAATCAGAAGAAAAGAAAGAGTCCTGATAGACACAGGTGACAAGAAGTTTCACAGAGGGTTCTCTACAAGCCCCATGCAATGATTTGGAAAATATTCTGTCTCCTAGGAAGCCGTTGGTTTCTTGAAAGGCCTCATTTACATATTTCCAATCTGGTAGTTGTAGATTCAGTGGATGTTAAAGGTCATAATAAGGAAGGGATTTTAAGCATAAATACCACAAGAACACCACTTCATATATATTTTGTTCTTTGTAGGAAACACAGAGTCTCATGAAGTATCTGTGTGCATAAATTGAATAAATACACCGAAGTGAATGTTAAAAGAATTTGCTCCCATTTCCACGCTAGAATCGCTGACACTGGGGTCCATCTGCTCCTGCCTCAGAATTCATCTGAGGAGATACAGAGAAGGCTACCAACAGGCAGAGATACATCCCAACATCTTTTCTCTGGAACTCTTGCCCTTGTTACTGATAGTACCTCTAAATGAGTGTAGCCCAGGTCCAAGAACCATAGAAATGATTGGAGAGTGAATTAAGCAGAGTGAAATGTTACATGTAGCCCTAGTGTCCGCCAGCTATTTCTACCATTGATTTTTCACTTATTTCCTGCCTTAAAGCTTCAACATTGTCATATTAAAAACAATGTTCTCTCTCTGGTAACTAACAGCCTGTGGTTTGTAGACTGCCATCTCCGTGCACACGGCTCCTGCCTTTGATCTAAACTGAATTCCTTATCTCATGTAATAGGATGTATGAAAGTCTGGAAAGATCCAGATATAGACTGACCGCTTGGTCCTATGACATCATTAAGGATCCTGGTTCTTTCTATCTCTCCTTCCTGCCATCCTCTGTGAGGTGGCTCAGCCTCAGGCTGGCTCCCTTCATGGCGAGTAATGATGGCAGCAGTTATTAAGTAGATACTTATGATCATATTATGTGGATATTATGGAGCAAAACGTGGGACCATCTTTTGTAAGTTTATTTTTTTAATTTTATGTATTTAAGTGTTTGCCTGCTTGCACATATGTGCACCATGTGTGTGCCTAGTGACCATGGAGGCCAGAAGAGAGTGTCAGATCCCCTGTAACAGGAGTTACAGATGGTTGTGAGCCACCATATTGGTGCTGGAAACAAACCCATGTGTGCTTACCCACTGAGCAATCTTTCCAGTCCCTGGGTCATCTTCTCTTTCCTTCTTATTTTATACATTTCACCCATTTAAAGTGGTTCAGTAGCTGTAATACAGTAATATACAGATACCACCATACCCATATGGAAAACACTTTCCTCACATCAAACTGACCTCACGCTAGCTAACGGTACTTTCTCATTACTCTCCATCCTTCCCCACAACATCTAATCCAGTCTATCCCTGTGTTTTCCAGTTCTGAGTGTTCCACATAACAGCCTTGCCCCTGGCTTATTTCATCTATCATAATGTTCTTAAAACCAGTCACCATAACCTTGTGGAGTCCTCCCATGTAGGAATGGACACCTTCTTAGAGATCTCTCAGCAGACTTTCCCTCAAGACTCATGGGACTCTATTGGGCCACATGACCAATTCCTCATCTAATCAATGGCCATAAAGAGAAATTGCTACAGTTACATAAAGTGGGAACGGGATGAGATAGTGACCTGTGATGTACTCATGGGTGAGCGGGGCCTGAAGGTGCTGGCCTGAGCAGAATCAGGTTCCCATGAGGAATAAGGATAAGAGAAATGGATGCCAGAGAAGGAAGCAAAATGGGAACTACTCTTTGATAATTCCTTTGTAAAGCATCTGTAGTACAAAGGACAGTCTCAGCCTGAAAGGAACAGTAGAAGCCAGACTTGGGTGCACCTTCGGTCTTGGCCAGCAGCTCTGTACACATTCATCCTCAGCCTACTTCATCCCCCAGCTGCTCTGAAAGGAGTTGCCTTCCTTCTGAACTTCAGCATCATCACCTCTAACTACTCCTTTAAGTTGTGTCTTGTCCTTGTGTCTGCCCAGTGGAATACACAAGTCAACAGTGAAAGACTGCGGGTTTGGTTTGTTAATTCCATCTGTCCTTCCTTCCTTCCTTCCTTCCTTCCTTCCTTCCTTCCTTCCTTCCTTCCTTCCTTCCCTCCTTCCTCCCTCCCTCCCTTCCCTCCTCCTCCTTCTTCTTCTTCCTCTTCTTCTTCCTCTTCATCTCCTCCTCCTCCTCCTTCTTCTTCCTCTTCATCTCCTCCTCCTCCTCCTTTTCCTCCTCTTCTCCTTCCCCCATCCTCCTCCTTCCTCCTCCTCCTCCTCCTCTTCCTTCTCCTCTTTCTCTTCCTCTTCCTCTTTCTTTTCTAGTTCCAGGAAACCCAACATCCCCTTCTGATCTCTGCAGGCACCAGGCAACTATATGGTACATTCATATACACACAGGCAAAACACTCATACAGTAAATAAATAAATGTCTTCTTAAAAGGAGAGGCTCAAAAGATGGCTCAATGGTGAAAATGTTTGCCTCCCAAGTATGAGGACTGGAATTAGAATACCCAGAACCCCGCACATATGCTATTTTGATATGGCAGTCCATTATAATTATGATCGGGATTTAAATTCTCTTTATTAAATGATTGTGCCATGTTTTTTCATTAATTAATTTATTTATCCACTTTGCATGATGATTGCAGCCCCTCTTTTCCCAGTCCCACCCTCACCCACCTCTCCCCTAATACCAACTCCCCTTCTCCTCAGAGAAGAGTAGCACTCCGAACCCCATCCCAGGGTACCAACCTACCCTGGCATATCAAGTCCAGCATGACTAAGTGCATCCTTTCCCACTGAGGCCAAAACAAGAAGCCCAGCTAGGGGAAAGGGTTCCAAAGGCAGGCAATAGAGTCAGAGACAGCCCTTACTCCAATTATTAGGAAACCCACATGAAGACCAAGTTACATATCTGCTACCTATGTGTAGGGAACCTAGGTCCATCCCATACACATTTTTTGGTTGTTGGTTCAGCCACTGTGAGTCCCCATGGGCCCAGGTTAGCTTACTTTGTAGGTCTTCTTATGATATCCTTGACCCTCTGGCTCACTCAAAACTCCCAGAACTCTGCTTGATGTTTGGCTATGGGTCTCTTCATCTGTTTTCATCAGCAGCAGGATGAAGGCTCTCAGAAGACAGTGATGCTAGACTCCTGTCTGCAAGCATATTAAAGTATCACTAATAGTGTAAGGAATTGGTTCTTGCCCATGGGCTGGTTCTCAAGTTGGGGCAGGCATTGGTCAGCCATTCTCTCAATCTCTGCTCCATCTTTATCCCTGCATATTTTGTAGGCAGGGCAAATTTTGGGTAGAAGTTTTTGTGGTTGGGTTGGTGTCTCCCCTCCCTCCACTGGAAGTTCTGCTTGGTTATGGGAGGCCACTTTAGACTCCATATCCCCTGCTGCTAGGAGTCCCAGCTAGGGTCACTGCCACAGACTCCCAGGAGCCTCTGCCATGCCAGGTCTCTGGCCTGTCTAAGATACTATCCCCACTGATTTCCATTCTATTTCCCAGACCTCCCCTGATCTCCACCTTGGTTTCTCTCCCACCCAGTTCTCTCTCTCCATCCACTTCTGATGTCTATTTTATTTCCCTTTTTAAGTGAGAATAAAACATCTTCCATTGAGTCTTCTTTGTCACTTAGTGTTGGGAGCCAACTTTAAGCAGAAAGCAGCTAGAAGGCAGCTATCAGCTTTGCAGCCATCTTGAGCCATATACCCTGACATGAGACTTGGTTTTCAACAGCCTACAACAGCTGAAGCACACTCTGATATCCCACATAGCTTGTTTTGCTGTTTAGTGCCCCCAGCTGCAAGGAGCATGTGCTATCCACGCTTACAGAGCATGTGGTGCACGTGTTATCCACGTGCTATTCACACCATACATGCCTGTAAGGCTTACGTCATATCCACACCTGTAAGGCATGTGGTATCCACGCGCCTACAAGGCACGTGGCAAAAGCCTATAAATACCCAGGATTTCCTTGTAGTGTGTGTGTGTGTGTGTGTGTGTGTGTGTGTGTGTGTGTGTGTGGTTTAGTAGTAGTAGTAGTAGTAGGTGTAGTGGTGTGTGTATGGTGGAGACAGTAAAGAAGACTTTACTACAGATCCTCTGGCTTGTCTCTATTCTTCGCGTCTCTTCCCCTTCTTCCCCCCACTCTCTCTCTTGCTAGACCCTGACTTGTGGAACAGAGCGGGCTGCTATAGTTTGGCCCCCAAACGTGGGCCAGAGTGGTCCTTTACAGTTTACAGCTCGGACTTTTACAGTTTGGCACCTAAGGTGGGGCAGCTCAGGTCTTTTACAACTTAGTTTTTTTGGGTCTGTGGGTTGCAACATGGTTATCCTGTACTTTATTGCTAACATCCACTTTTAAGTGAGTACATAGCATTGTGTCTGTCTGTGTCTGGGTTACCTCATTCAGGATGATATTTTCTAGTTCCATCCATTTGCCTGCAATTTTCATAATTATTTTGTTTTTTAATAACTGAGTAGTATTCCATAGTGTTTCTAATTTATTGATTTCAGCCCTGAATTTGATTATTTCCGGGTTTTTTTTTTTTTATATGAAGTGGAGACCTGCTCTTTCAAGGTCTGTAAAGAATTGTTTTGAAATTTTGATGGGAATTGCAGTGAATCTGTAGATTTTTTTTTTGGTAAAATAGCCATTTTTACTATGTTAATCCTACCTATCCATAAGCATAGGAGATCTGTCTTCTGATATCTTTGTCAATTTCTTTCTTCAGAGACTTGAAGTCATACACGTGTTTCACTTGCTACGTTAGAGTTATATCAAGATATTTTATATTTGTGGCTACTGTGAAGAGTGTGCCTTGATTTCTTTCTCAGCCTGTTTATCATTTGTATAAAGGAGGGCTACTGATTGTTTCAGTTAATTTTTCATCCAGCCACTTTGCTGAAGGTGTTTATCAGATGTAAGAGTTCGCTGGTAGAATTTTGGGGGGTCACTTAGATTTATTATCATATTATCTTTCAATATCAATCAATACTTTGATTTGACTTCTTCCTTTCAATTTGTATCCCCTTGATTCCCCTTGCTGTCTTATTGCTCTAGCTAGGAATTCAATAGATATGGAGAGAGCAGACAGACTTGTCTTGTCCCTAATTTCAGTCCCTAATTTCAATTCAGTTTGTTCCTAAACTGAATTGCTTTCCGTTTCTCTCCCTTAACTGGATGTTGGCTATTGGCTTGCTGTGTGTTGTCTTGATTGTATTTGGGCATGGACCTTGTATCCCTGTTCTTTCCAAGACTTTTCTAATGAAGGGGTGTTGAATTTGTCTAAGGCTTTGATGTGTTCTCAGATTCAGTTTACAAGTATCTTATTGAGTATTCTTGCATTGATGTTCATAAGGGAAACTGGTCTGAAATTATTTTTCTTTGTGCAGTCTTTGTGTGGCTTAGGTATCAGGGTGACTGTGGCTTCATAGAAAAAGTTTGGCAATGTTCCTTTTGTTTCTATTTTGTGGAATAGTTTGAGGAGTATTGGTATTAGCTCTTCTTTGGATGTTTAGCAGAATTTTGTGCTAAAACTGTCTGGTCCTGGACTTTCTTTGTTTCGGAGACTTTTAATGACTACTTCCTTCCTTAGGGGTTATAAGACTATGCAAATTGTTTATCTGACCTTGATTTAACTTTGGTAAGTAGAATCTATCAAGAAATCTATCATCTGTTTTATTTAGATTTTTCAGTTTTGTGGAGTATAGGCTTTTGAAGTAAGACCTAATTATTCTTTGGATTTCCTCAGTGTCTATCTCCCTTTTCATTTCTGATTTCATTGATTTGGATACTGGCTCTCTGCCTTTTAGTTTGTTTGGGTAAGGACTTGTCTATCTTGTTGATTTTCTCAAAGAACAAGCTCTTGGTTTCATTGATTCTTTATATTATTCTTTTTCTTTCTAATTTGTTGATTTCAGCTCTGAATTTGATTATTTCCTGCCATCTACTCTTCTTGGGTGTGTTTGCTTTTTATTTGTTTTAGAGCTTTTAGGTCTGCTTATAAATTGTTAATATGAGATCTCTCCAATTTCTTTATAAAGACACTTAATGCTATGAAATTTTCTCTTAGCACAGCTTTCATTGTGTCCCATAAGTTTGGGTATTGTCTTAGGATTTCATTGCTGTGGAGAGATACGACGACCAAGGCAACTCTTATAAAAGGCAAACATTTAACTGGGGCTGGCTTACAGTTTCAGAGGTTCAGTCCATTATCATCATGGTAGGAAGCATAGCAGTGTACAGGCAGACATGATGCTGGAGGAGCTGAGAGTTCTATAACTCTCTGAAGGCAACAGAAGGAGACTCTTCCACAGGCAGCCATGAGAAGGATCTCTTCCTCACTGGGTCAAGATTGAACACTAGGAGACATCAAACCTACCAACACAGTGACACACTTCCTCTACCAAGGCCATACCTTTTAGTAATACTTCCCATGGGCCAGGCATATTTAAACTGCCATAGATATGTTGTGCCTTCATTTTTATTGAATTCTAGGAACTCTTTAATGTCTTTATTTCTTTCCTGACTCAGTGGTCATTGTATAGAAAGTTGTTCAGTTTCTATGAGTTTGTAGGCTTTCTGTTGTTTCTATTGTTGTTGAAGTCCAGGTTTAATCCATGCTGATCTAGCAATATTCAAGCAGTTATTTCAAATTCTTATGTCTGTTGAGACTCGTTTTGTGACTGACTATATGGTCAGTTTTGGAAGAAGGCATATTATTTTGTGTTCATGTAAAATGTTCTGTAAATATCTGTTAGGTTTCTTTGAGTCATAATGTCTGTTAGTTTCATTATTTCTCTATTTAGTTTCTGTCTTGATGACCTGTTCATTGGTGAGAACGTGGTGCTGAAGTCTTCTACTATTAATGTATGAGATTCATTGTGGGACTTAAGCTTTAATATTTCCTTTATGAATGTGGATACCCTTGCATTTGGGGCATAGATGTTTAAAACTGAGACATCATCTTTGTGGATTTTTCCTTTCATGAGTACGAACTGTCCTTCCCCATCTCTTTTGATTAATTATGGTTGAAAGTCTATTTCATTAGTTATTGAATGGCTACTTCATCTTGCTTCTTGGGTCTATTTGCTTGGAAAAATCTTTTTCTAGCTCTTTACTCTGAGGCAATGTCTATGTTTTTTTTTCCCCCTGAGGTGTGTCTTTTGTATGTAAAAGAATGATGGATCCTGTTTTCGCATCCATTCTGTTAGCCTGTGTCTTTTTATTGGGGAATTGAGCCCGTTGATGTTGAGAAAT
Organism: Rhabdomys pumilio; assembly: GCA_030674055.1. NCBI lineage: Eukaryota > Metazoa > Chordata > Mammalia > Rodentia > Muridae > Rhabdomys > Rhabdomys pumilio. The sequence goes on from JANHMN010000016.1 coordinate 46,598,884, forward strand.
ATTAATTACCAGTGATTGTTAATTCTTGTTATTTTGATGTTGGTGTTGGTAAAGTGTGTATGTGTGTGTGTGTGTGTATTTCCCTTCTTTTGGTTTTATTAGTGTGGGGTTATTTATTTTCTGTGTTTTCTTGTGTGTAGTTAGCATAATTGGGTTAGAGTTTTTCTTTTAGGATCTTTATAGGGCTGGATTTGTGGTTATTGTTTAAATTTGGTTTTGTTGTGAAATGTCTTGTTTCCTTCATCTATGGTGATTAAAAGTTTTGCTGGGTATAGTAGTCTGGGCTGACATCTGTGGTATATGAGAGTCTGCAAGATATTTTTCCAGGCCTTTCTTGCTTTTAGAGTCTCTGATGAGAATCAGATGTAATCTGATACCTCTGCCTTTATATGCTACTTGGTCTTTTTCCCCTCAGCTTTTAATATTTTTTCCTTCACTTTGTACATTTAGTGTTTTGGTTATTGTGTGGTGGGAGGATTTTCTTTTCTAGTCCAGTGTATTTGGAGTTCTGTAGGCTTCTCATATGTTTACAAGCATCTCTTTCTTTAGTTTGAAGAAATTTTCTTCTATGACTTTGTTGAGAATATTTTTTGGGCCTTGGATCTAGGAGTTTTCTTCTATTCCTATTATTCTTAGGTGGTCTTTTCACGGTGTCCCAGATCTCTTGGATGTTTTGTGTCTGGAACTTTTAAAATTTAACATATTTTTTGACTGGTGTATCAATTTCTTGTATCATATCTTCTACGCTTGAGATTTTCTCTTCCATCTCTTATATTCTGTTAGTGATAGTTCTGTCTCTAGTTCCTGTTCTCTTCCCTAGGTTTCCCAACTCCAGGATCCCCTTGGTTTGCATTTTCTTTATTGCTTCTATTTCTATTTTCAGGTCTTGAACAGTTTTATTCACTTCCTTCATCTTTTGATTGTATTTTCCTGTATTTCCTTAAGGGATGTTTTCATTTCCTCTTTAAATGCCTCTATCGTCTTTACAAGATTGGATTTAAAATCATCTTCTTGTGCTTTGGCTGTGTTAGGATATCCAGGGCTTGCTGTTGTGGGATAGTTAGGCTCTGGTGATGCTATATTACCCCGGCTCTTGTTGACTGTGTTTTTATACTGGCCTTTAACCATGTGGTTGTCCCTGGTGTTGGCTGGGTGTTCCTGATGCTGACAGCACTCCTCCTAAAGGCAGGCAGAGCCTTGGGTCTAACAGTGGAGCTCAGGGGATAGCATGCTGTTCACCCCTGCTGGCTGTGCTCCAGGTGGACTTGGCAGGCAGGGTGACTATGCCACCCTTGTTTCTTCACATCCTACTTAGACAGAGGTCATTTCTGTCCAATATCTTCTAAACCTATTGAATGTTATCTCAGGGTTGGTCCTGGTAGAGTTTCCAGTAACTGGAAGCTACTGGATTTCAAGATGGTCTGTGATCATGGTCCTGCTAAAAATACTACACTCCCAGCTTCCCTTGTAGACTACAGATTGGCCACATTCCATCTTCCAGAGATAACCCCTCGCCATGAATAAACATGCTCTTGCCTAAGGTCAGACTGAACCTCTCTTTCTTTCCACCTTCCATCTCTCTACAGCTACTTTAAAATAAATAACAGTGTGGGATCATTTGGGGGAAACGCACAAATACTGAGACAGATGGAAGACTCTTCTGATTCTGGGATCTACTGGATGTCACCAATATCCAATGTCATAGCTCTTCAGTGTCTTCCAGAGAACATCAATTGATTTTTATAGATAAGAAATCCCACACTTTCAATGTGTAGCTTACTTCCACTCTATAAAAAAGTACTAAATATGTGCTAGTTATAAGAAGAGATTCTAGTCCCTATCTTTGACAATGCTAAATGTTTCTCTCCAAAGATTCCAGGCAAGTGCTAAAGGTCAGGGCAAGTTCCAGTAGCCTGCAGGGATTACTTTCTTGTTCTTCAAGACCTCTTCAGTGATTAGTCATACTGACCAAAGAACACAGGAAAGGAAAAGCACAAGCCAAGCCCTTATTTCTATCTGTGCACATCATCCATGGCAGAGGCAAGTCTCTACTGTCACAAGATTCCTGCTTATACAGAAGACCAGCTGAAACAGCCAGCCTTGTGGGACTGAGTAATACTCAATTCTTGGGCTTCCCACTCACAGATGCCCATGGTTGGGTTAGTTGGGCTGCAGACTGTAAGTCATTCCTAGAATTTCCTTTAGTACATAGAGACATTCCATAAGTTCTGTGACTCTAGAGAACCTTGGCAATATCTTAAGTTTATATTCTGTGACTTGACAGAATACTACATCTATAAATAATAAGCAAAAAAATATTCAGGCAATGGTTCTGGAAGCTGGGACGTCCAGCTGGTAAAAGTCTTTGTGTAGTAGGATAAGCAACTACTCAGGAAAAGTAAAATCAGGCATAAATCACACCTGACCGCAGGAACCTGCCCCATGAGGTGAGGACAGAGTTCTTATCCTAAGCACCTCATTAAAGGTATTGTCTCTTCTCACCATTCCAACCTGACAGTGGCATGGCAATCGAACTTGAACACAATGAGTTTGCAAAGGACAGTCAATCCGTAGGAGACAGGTAGAGAAGAGGCATGGAGACACTAAAGTTTTGCAGTGGGAATGGGTGCAGGAGTCTACAAATGACCTTGCGCAAACAAAAAAACAAACACAAAAAATTAACTTTAAAACAAATCTGTAGACAGTGCAATATCAGCCCAGCCCAGCTTGGATTCTCTAGGAAGTATAATCCAAGACAATGCATGCTAATTGTGACTGCTTAACAAATTGCCATGTACTCAATACTTTAAAACATACAACGTATTATCTTACAGTTTTGGAAACCAAAAATCTAAAATGGGCCTGCAGGATTAAAATCTTCTGATTCTGGAGAGAACCACAAACTTGAGAGTATTAAAACATTCTATGTGGTCAAGTTAACACTCACATGTGGCAGCAATATTTGATTCTAGTCTTGACAGGTCCTAAGCCCAGCAATGAGTGTAGTCCTTCCTTTACATATAAGATCGAAAACAAGGCATAAGCCCTAAGAAAGGGACACACACACACACACACACACACACACACACACACGCACACACACACGCACACACACACAAGCACACGCGCACACACACACACACACACACACACACACACACCATATGCATATGAAATTATTTTTAAGGCTTTCAAAAAGTATTGCTTTCTGATCAAAGTTCACTGTTTCTACTTTTGGGACCCTCCCCACCCCAATCCCAAAGCAGATGCTTTGCCTTCCCCTTGAGCCACTCACAGGTCTCAGGGTTTTCCAAGCTTCTAGTCAAGCATTTGCACAAACCCATTTCCACAAATAAAGTTTAAGCAGTTGGAAAAGAATCTCTGAAAGTAATTCCCTGACTCCCTCAGTAGTAGACTATTTTAGAACTCTAAGGGATTGTTTCTGAGCATGGCGTTCTCCCATCTTCTAATCTACAAATGGAGAGAGTGGTGGGACGTTCACAATGTCACACTGTCCCAGGGAGAGTGGTGGGGAGTTCATATGATCCCAGGGAGAGTGGTGGGAAGCTTACTTCATCCCAGTGAGAGTGGTGGGAAGTTCACACTGTCCCAGTGAGAGTGGTGAGAAGTTCACATCATCCCAGTGAGAGTGGTGGGAAGTTTACACTGTCCCAGGGAGAGTGGTGGGAAGTTCACATCATCCCAGGGAGAGTGGTGGGAAGTTCACATCATCCCAGTGAGAGTGGTGGAAAGTTCACATCATCCCAGGGAGAGTGGTGGGAAGTTCACACTGTCCCAGGGAGAGTGGTGGGAAGTTCACACTGCCCCAGTGAAAAGTAGGACACAGAGTATGGCTTATTGTACTTAACCTCATTGAATGTTTTCATTGTCCTTCAAGCATTCGTCTGGAGTCTCAGTTATAAACAAATGAAATGGGACTTGGAAGAGTAAATTACAAGCCCTGTGGGGGTGAGCACCTTGGAGGGCACTAAACATGAAGCCAGCCTCAGACCTTTCCACGAGACTCATCACACTCCTCTCAGAAGGTGCTGAGTGACAGAATGACGGAAGAAGGAAGAGAAGAAAGTTGTGTTGCTTGGCTTGATCCCCTTCCATCATGAGGGCTGCTGAATTTAAACTGTCTGAAGGTTGGCATCAGCATTGTGTTCTTGTAGCTCTCTTGAGTGTACTAGACTGTACTAGAGATAACTGTAAAATAAAAACCAACCCCCAAAATTTTGCTTACAGAATTCTATTCTACTGAGTGGTATGTCCAAAAATGTTATTTTTTTCCTGAAGGGAAGGAACTTAATTTCTCTGTCCTTGAGGAAGACTTGAGGAAGACCTCCCCACTCACCCCCCAGAAAAAAAAGGAAAGAAGGAAGGAAGAAAGGAAAGAAGGAAGGAAGGAAGGAAGGAAGTTTAACGTGAGAAAACAAGCATAATTGTTAACGTGTGAACATCAGGAGAAAGCTCAAACTAGTGACTTAGAACTCTGGCTTAGATAGCACTTGTAACAAAAAACAATAGCCTTTAAGGAGGGGACAAAAATGAGGGGTAAATGATTTTGATTAGATCAATATAGGGTAGGGGGAGTTACATGCATGACAGATAAAGATAAGCTTGATAAATAAATCACACTAACGCTGATGTGGGCCTAACGATGTCCTCAGTGATTAGCCTTTGTTGTCTGTACTAAAGTTCTGTGGGGAAAAAAATGTATTGCTGTTCAAGAGTCTGCTGATCCGTAGACTGATTAGAACTTCATGAGAGTGAAGAGATGGGATATCACAGATGGATAGCCAAATTCTCTACCAAGTTCTCTACCTAATCCATCTTTCTGACTACTAGGTAAAACTTTAGGAATGATATAACCGTAAACTTCCACCAACCCAAATCTAAGAAGGCTATCCATCACATGGCATCTGAACCCTACGGAAGAGATTTCTCTGCTTTGCTGTAACCGGCTTACTTGACATTAAATTGATTCATGACTGTATTTTATTCTCTGATCCATAAATGTTCAACTAGCCTCTTCCATGGTGGAACATGTCATTCAGGGCAACTTGAATCCGTGTTCCAAAACCATGGCCATTATACTCAGCTCAGAATAATTTTCATTTCCTTGTTCACTTTCCTTAGGGAGACAGCAGCAAATAAATGTCTATTCTCTCCAGATAGTGTGGCAGGGGCAGATCCCAAAGAAATGATTCCACTAAAGTCTAGATTTGTGAATCAATGATTGGGGTTCCGTATGGCAGCATGAGTGAGGGAATATTTACAGGAACATGAGCAACTCACAGGAGGCAACACCAGTGAAGAAGTTCTTGTCTCCCTCAACACTTCTCAGCCCCTCTGGCCCAGTAACCTTTAATTGCTTGTATATCGTGTGGAAGAGTTGGACTCCTAGGTGATCAACCGTTAATGGGTCCGATCTTGTGACATCTCAGGCGAGCTTTCATTTGAAGATGTTCCCACTGAAATACTGTTCCCATTTCAAGACAGCAAGGGCCCTGCCGTGCCCTCAAGACAGACTTTTACGAGTCCTCTTTGCCGCAAAATCTGTTTTGTTTTGTTGCCATCTCCCTGGCAGTGGGAGGTGGCAAGAAAAACAGTCTTTGTAACTGCCCTGGTCTTTGGTAAATAGGGGGAAAGCAGGAAGCTTCCCTGCACCCACCCTTCATCTTCAGCCCAGCAATCTTTATATTTTAACAAGACACATTTTTTTTCGGTGTTCAATACCTCTGTGGCCTCTCCTGCTCTATGGCTTCCTCTTTCCATAGCTCTCATAGCACACAGGTCTAAAGGTTCTGTGATTTTGTGCCTGTTTCCCCGACCTCCATCCCACCCCTGCTCGTTGTGCATCCTGACCTGATCCTCTTCTTCCTGCTCTCTGGAGTTCAAACTTCCGCTGGCTAATTTAACACAGTGCCCCTCACCACACGCCCTATCGCCGGGTTTTGTTTCATTTTCCGCTAAAATTGCCTTACTCGTTTAATTACTTTCTGATTTAGTTCCAGATCGTAAAACCGTCTTTATTATATATTGTGAACTTTCCAGAAACGATTGGCTTGCGAGAGATAGATGGATGAAAGATTGAATGAACGAGTAAAGTGAGAGAAAAGGAAAGGAGGGCGGAAAGGAGTCGCTTTCCAGAAACGATTGGCTGGCGAGAGATGGATGGATGAAAGACTGAATGAACGAGTAAAGTGAGAGAAAGGGAAAGGAGGGCGGTGGCTACTGCGAGCCCACCCTTAGGTCACGGGCGGGCTCCCCCAGCCTGGCTTGCGCAGCTCCGTGCCGGAACCCGAGGGCAGCGGGAGCGGTTTCCCTTAAAAGAGAGGGAAAGGTTTGAGAGAGCACACAGGAAAGGCCGGGCGCTGAGTGGCGGGCAGCGGTGAGTTCGGGGAGCGAGCGAGGGCCGCTGGGTGTGTGTGGTCAGGGTGTGGGTGGCAGCCGCGGGTTGCTGTGCTGAGCAGGGCGTCCTGGGAGCCCGCCTAGCGTTTCGGGATCGGCCACGCGGTTGCTGACTGCGGCGCGGCGGGAGGAGGGGAGATTGGGCCGGGCCGGCGTGGCACGCACGCCCGTGGTCCCTGCGAGTAAAATGTGCTGGTTCGAGTCCCAGAGCAGTACCTAACCTGTGAACCCCCTTAGTTACTTCCCACCTTGGGCTGTGGGGTATCTCGGAACAAAAACGGGGCCAGTAGTATTTGAACCATAGAGGGTGGGTCGGTTCATTCATTCTATTTATTAGGTTCTGCAGATGTGGATGGCTAGAACTTGCCCTCACGGAGCTCTCCTTTAGTGAAAACCAAACCAAACCAAACCAAACCTTCTTTACATGTCAGGAGAGGGTCAGAGTTAGAATTTGGAAGTTTATGGGTTTTGGGAGAGCCCGCTTGGAAGGCAAACACGTTAATTTAGACATAAAATTGAGATTTTTTAACTGACATTAATGAGAATGAAAATTCTGGCTACTGAGAAGGGACTATACACTGTTTTAGTACATATTGTGAAGACAAATGCACAGGTTTTATTCACAACCTCTTCATTGCATAAATTGATGGTGTTTCCTTATTTCTTTAGTGAAAAAATTAATTGACTTATCCAGGGTCTTACCCTCTGTAAGTGACAAACCTAAGATTTTGTTAGGCATCTGGACCAGTCTTCTTTGCTGGCTGCATATTTCCCTCGTCTTTTAATAATATAGGAATCATTTAAGACAAAAAAGAGAATTGCACGGGTGGGCGTGGCTTTTTAAAGACAGTCCTTTCAGAGTGTCATCGATATTCTTCCCATGCTACTCTCCACTTGGGTGACATTAACAACCCTACATTACCTTCACAGGCACGAATCTCAGTTCTGTACCTTGTGTTCAATTTCTCCTATTTCCAAAAGGCTAAGTCCAGACATCTGTTGGGCTCTGTTTGAGTGTGCCCGGCAGGTATAACGGTATAGAGTCTCCTTAACTGCGAACTGTGTTTCCCCACAAACCTACAATATAAATTGAAATCACCTAGCAGACCGTTGCCCAAGCACAAAACATGGCTTGTTTCCTCATCCTTCACCTTTTGCAATCAGTTGGTCACCAAGCACTGCCCATTTCTATTTTATAAAGACCTCCAAATCTTTTGTTGACTCTTGTCTAGAATTTATGGCAGCCACCTCTAATGGCTCCCTTTAGCTTTACTTTCAGGTTCTGGCAGTCTGTTTTATATTCTGCACCTCAAATCTTACTATGTCATTCATCTGCTTAAAAAAAAATCTCAAAAAAAAATTTTTTTTTCATTGTCTTCAACATAATATCCAAAGCCCTTAGTGTGGATGCAAAGCCTTTTCAAGTCTCCCCTTCCCCTGACCCCATCATTCATCTTCAAACTACTGTTTTTCAATGTCTGGTGTGTTTGCAATCTCCATTGCAATTATGGTAGTAACTGCTAACTAAAAACGGTATGACCACTCAGGTCAGGAACAGAGTAGGCTTTGGGGGAAGGGAGATAGTGACCAGGAATATACATTTACAGCAAACTTCGTGCAATTTAAATAGGGTTTGATAAGGACACTAAGGGCTGAGAACCACTGTTGTGGAAGCTGTCCCGTACATAGTCTGTTGATGGTGTTTAGGGCATGGTCATCCTCAAGTAGTGTGTTAGCAGTTTGAAACAGTAGAAGCAGGAAGCTGTTGCTGTTCTCATCAGAGGCAGACTTCCCGTATAAGACTCTCGTGTTAGAGGTACCTACCTGGCTTATGCATGCAGGAAGCAGTGCTTTCATTCTTAAGATGAAAGGACCCAGAAGAACCCGAACAAACAGACCTTCCTGGTCTTTAAGTCAGTGCACCTGTTAAAACAGTCATGTTTCTGTAGAACTTCTGGTCTTCATCAAACTGACCACACACACAGGGATTTATTTCTGAAGGTTCTGTGTCGTGAAAACTCATTTCAAAAAGTATGTGTTTTCCTTGTTAGTATGTCTTTATAAGATTCTTAGTCTTTCTTAGTAGTGGGTGAGAAGAGAAATTACTTCTTCAGTCTACTGTCTACCTGTGTTTTTCAGAACACACACTCATACACACACACACAGCCTTTGTATATTTCTTAGTTCAAGTTGTTATAACTGGGATGGCTTAAATTACAAAAAGTTATTTCTCACAATGTGCGAACTGGAAGCATGAATCCAAGATGGTTGGCACTGGGTGTTGTACATTCTTCCTAGCTTGCAAATGGCTGTCTCGCTGCTATGTTTTCAGATGGTTTGGAGATGGAAGGGATGTGAGGCCATCTTACTGGTGTCTCTTCTTAGAGGGGTGCTAATCCCACTCATGAGGACAACGTCTTTAGGACCCCATTATTTCTATATCCTGATACCGTTTCGGTGGGAATTAGGGAAGCCACTTTTTAGGCTTTGTAAACAGGTGTTCGGCCACAGTGTATACCCAGCTCCTTTATTCTGTGACCTCTCCTAATCTACAGGACTCTGGCTGGCTCCTTCAGGCCCATCCCAGCTAGGCCCATTTTTCTGGACTCAAGGTAGATCCTGTTCTCATTCCCCAACATGTGTCTTATGGTGTTGCAATTTTAGTTGTATGTTTTTATTTCAGTTAGGGAGTTAAGGTTTATGAGCATCTGAGAGTGGGATTTACTCTTCCCTGCCCTAGCCCTTAACACAGAGTAGGTGCTGTCTATTAAAGACCTCTTGAATGAATGATTAGGGTCAGATGGAGAAAGGTCAATAATTACATGGACCTGTGGGCTTTTTTTTACTAGTCTGGATGGCTTCATTGATGTCTACAGTTTGGCCATTTCTTCCTAGGAGAAGGATTTTAACCAGGGAAGTTAAGGAGAGAAATAATTTTTATCTGTTTAGATAATTACATTTATTTTAGAAAACTTAGCATTGTGTATATATTGCAATTTTAAGATGTCATTTACCACTTTACTACTTAGAGGATATTATGTAAAAGTTCTGCTTTAGTTTATTGGTATTTTGATTGGTAGTCCTCTTGAGCATAATTGGAATAACACTAGTTAGAATGCCTTTTACTCTGCTAATTTACTTAACATTGTATTTTGTTGTTTTTTTTTTTTTCTACATCTGTGAAAATTCTCAATTAAAAAAACTTGAATTGCTACATGACTTGCCCACTTAATAGATGTTTTGGGATAGCTATTATGTGCCAGATCTTACCTGATGTCTGGGTTCTAGCAGTGACCACAGCCCTGCACTCATAGAGCTTACTCTAGCCAGATAAGCTAAGTAACGTATTAATAAATACAAATACATCAAACGGTGCCATACAAAACCACAAGAAACATTACGCCATCTTAGTTTTTCATGAAGAACTAATTTACCTTCCTTACAGGAGTAGGTATGAATATCTGTCTTGTATTTTGTCATCAGTGCATATGATAATTTAAAACTTAATTTTATACTTGAATAATAAAAGCTCTTTGTAATTTGCATGCCTTTGACTACTAAATTGAACTTTTTTTTTTTTTTTTAAACTGAGCCATGTGCATTGCTTTTTTAAAAGCATGTTCTCCACTGGTTTTCATATGGAAGACCTGGTGTTTTCTTCTGATTTTGAATAAGCTGTTGCTGGTATTTTGGTTCCTCATATGTAATAGATAAATACTCAGCAATGGGATAGTGTGACAGTAAGAAGACAGACATCAGGGGAAGCCTAGAGATTTATTCCCCCCTTTCTGCCCTCCTCCTTCCGTCTCATATGGATAGGGAAAGGTGGGTGGGTATGGAAGAAGGAGAGTCAAGGTAGAAATAAATGGAAAAGAAGGAAGCAGAGATTGGTGAGTGGATCAGAAGATACTGATGATGACTAGACAGGAAAGGATGAGAAGAACCAGAGCAGGAGTGGCAAAGAGAAAACAAAGGAAAAGGAGGGAGGGAAACCTTAGAGGAATGCATGTAGGAAGCGCCATGATTATCTTGGATAACCTTGTTTTCTTTTTCTGCCTATTAAATCTATAGGAGAAGATGACGGCGTTCTTTAAAACGCTTCGAAGTCATTGGAAGAAAACTACAGCTGGGCTCTGCTTGCTGACATGGGGAGGTCACTGGCTCTATGGAAAGCACTGGTAAATACTGACAGCCTGATACCATTCACATCCCACTACAGAAGGATCCATCCATAGGGCCAGGGTTGAGATCTTGTTCAGCTGCACTTTTCTATAAAATACGGTGGTCAAACACAGTTAATCAAATAAAAAACAAAGGCAAAAGCTTCTTGTAACCTGCCCTGTGTGCTTGACTATATGAAGCACTAGCTGTAACACTTGCACATCAATGCATATAGTTGGTGAGCTTGGAAAGAAAGCGGGTTTTACTCACTTTATTTGTAATTGAGGAACTCAAGACACATTCTAGACAGAATAAAGTCCTGACAAGTAAGCAGTAAGTTGAAGTTGTAACTTACACATCTCCTTGGGATTACTTCCCAGTTTTTCTTACTGTGGTCCCTATCTGCCATCCCCTGGTTGCTGAATACATACTGGCTCTGCTTTCTCCATCCCCTGTGACTATCTTCATCTGTTTCATTAGACTGGCTTAATTTAAAGGAGATCACAGATTAGCACCCTTTGTGTTTGAGTAAGGAGTTCAATGTAATCATGGTCTATCAGCCTTCACACATGGTTGAAGAAAGGGCTACATCTTCCATTCTGCCTTTTTATGATAAGATGTAAATGAGCAGAAATTTGTATAAAAATTTATGACAACCAAAATAATTATAATTTTCAACCGACCAAGTGCTACCTCTTACATGTACCAATATAGAAATACAGATGTATTCAGTATTGCTTGGTTGAACAGGGAAGAGTTAGGAATCGTATTAAAATAGTGATCCATACTTGATATTTTTATGAGCATTCTCAGTTTACTGCTTACAGAACATATTTAACACTGTAGTGTGTGGTCCGATAGTTTGTAGCTGTGTGGTTCTGTCATTGCTAAGTACCCTGAGAGCTAAGTACCACACATTCTTATAACTTACGTACACACAGCTTAGCACATGTAAGGTAAGAAAGAATGTTAACAAACCTTCTCTCCCTTCTAACCTGGGCCCTCAGGGGAGCCCATGCTGTGTTTGCAGGGCCTCTAAGGCATACTGGTGCAGATGCTGGCTCATTGGGGCTCTCTGGCCCCTGTTGGGTGAAGACCCAAAGAGCTTATGTGTTCCTTTTTCATTATGTCTCCAGTGGTCTTCTGATACTCCCTAAAGTCTTAAGACTTTTTAAAGGGCCCTTCAGTTCTCCAGCATGAAGAGCCCTCACTCTGAACGGAGTCTGAAGCAGCCTTTGTGTCTGATTTTGTATGTGGTATAACACAAAGGTACAGCCTCACTGTTTGGCATGTAGTGTCTGAGCTGGCACTGTTTATAGAAAGGGGTTCTTTCTCTGCTGTGTGGTCTCAGGGCTTTGCTGAAGGTATTTTGACCTTATACGATGGAGCTTTATTTCTAGGCTGTCTGTTCTGTCCCAGTAGCCTGTGTGTCTCTCTGTATGTCAGAACCACATTATTTTGATAGTAATTATATTTGATAATACAAGAAGTTGTAGGAAGTCAGATGCTTCCAACTTTGTTCTTTTTCTAGATTACTTTGGCTATTCGGGCTATTTGAGATTTCTTACCAATTCTGAGGTGGCTTTTTCCAATTTCTACAAAAATTGGGATTTTGACAGGGACTACATGGAATTGTTAGATTGCTTTGTTTTGTAGCCATTTTTAACAGTGTTGTCTTCCAGTCCATGAACACAAGATGTTTTCTTGTTTGGTGACTTTTAATGAACATGTCTCTTATCTTACCTAAATTTATTTCTAAATATTTATTCTTTTGATCTTCCTGTATGATTGATTTCTTAATTTGTTTTATGTGTTGTTCAATCAGCACATGGAAATTCAGCTTTGTTAATCCTTTTATCGGTCTGGCTTTGATGAGGTGGTTTTATGGTTCTCACATTTTTTTCTATATGTTTTGGTGGAGCTGTTCTGATGTTCTGTATAAAAGCTTATCTCATCTGTAAAGTGATAACTTTCTTCTTCTTTTCCATTTATTTTAGATGCGTTTTCTTTCTTTCTCCTCCTCCTTTCTCCTTCCTTTCTTTCTCCTTCATCCTTACCTTGATGGTGTCTTGCTATGTAGCCTAGGCTGTGTATGAACTTAGGATCTTCTGCCTCAGTCTCCCAAGTGCTGGGATTATAGGTATGTGCCACCACTTGGAACTTCAAACTTATTTTTCTTCTATACTTGCTCTGACTCAATTTTTTCTTTTACTTGTACTGCCTGGCCTTGTAGTGTCATGTGTCCTCCCCCCAGCACAGCTGGAAACATTTCCTCCCAATTCCTGCCTTCCGAACTTCCTCTTCTCCTGTCCTCTGTCTCTCTTTGCCTGTGTCCTTCTTGTCATCTGTGACCCCTTCCTTCCCTTTGTCTGCCCGAGGTTCTCTTCTCATGTTGTCCTGCTCTCCCCTGGATGAATTGTACATACTGTCTTCTGTCTGGTCCCAGGTTTTTGTTCATCTTTATAAAGACCTCTTCTGAGCTGCAGACCTAAGTGTATGTTCAAGTGTTATGTTGGTTTGAAGGAGATAGTGGCATGTGAACACTTGATCCTCAGGTGGTGGTGCTGTTTGGGAGGTGTGGCCTTGCTGGAGGAAATATGCCGTTAAGGGTTTAAAAGACTCATAGCATTCATTGTTTACTCTCTCTGCTTCCTTCTTGTGGGTCAGAATATGAGCCTCAGCTTCTGTCTTCTGCTACTGTGCCTTTGTTTTGCCATCGTGGACTCTCAATCTCTGGAAGCATTAGCCCAAACTAACTCTTCCTTCTATAAGATGCGTTGCTCATGATGTTTTATCACAGCAATAGAAAAGTAACCAATACAAGTACTTACCTTAGGGTGGTTCACAGGTATCTCTTACTCAGCATCCCAAAACAGATCCTCCTGCTCAGCTGCTCCTCAGCTACTGTATGTACTCACTATCCATTTTATTTCCTAGATATTTGGCCATCCTCTGTTTCTCCTTACCCACGTTTCTCATGTCCCGTGCATAGATGTAAATGATTTTAGTCTCCTAATACGTTCTGTCTCTTTTGTTTGTCCCCACTGTCCCTATCTCCATCCACACTGCCCTCCCTTCTTGTATGGATTATTACTAGCTTTCCAGCTTTTTGACTGTTTCTGTTTGTATACCATTGCCATGCTGTTGTTTTGCAAGTGAAGGTTGCTGTTGCTTTTAGACTGAAATCCCAAATTCTTACCAGTCGTGCTTGGCCTTGGCCTTATCTGCATACATAGGTAACTTTGCCATATCTTACATTTTAGTATATGACCTTCAAGTTGTCTCAGGTGATATGATTATTATGTTTCAGAATCCCTGGAAGGGCTTTGCATGTGGTTTTCTTTTCTGGGCAACTGAAGTTTCTCTGAGTCTCAAGTATTGTCTTTTCAAAGAGATCTTGCCCCTTTAATCTAGATTACACAGTCTTCCTGCATCTTCTCCGTAATGCTGTGAACTCTTCCTTTATAGAACACTTGTTGTTGTTGTTTTGAGGTGGCTCAGTGGCTAAAGTGCTTGCTATGGAAGCATGAGGAACTGATTGGGGATCCCCAGCACCCACATAAAAGGTATGGCAGTGTGCACCTGTAACCCCATCTTTGGAGTTGTGGGGACAGGACAAACCCTGGGACTTACTAGTATCCAGCCTGGTCAAAACTGTGAGTTCCAGGTTCTCTGAGAGGCCCTGTCTCCAGAAAGGAAGGTTTAGAATGGTAGAGGAAGACACCCAAGATCAGCCTCTGCCCTCTGTGAGTACCTACACGGGTGAGTACACCTACATAGGTGATGCTCGTGTGCACACACACACGCACACACACGCACACAAAACCACTTATTGCTATTGTGATGCTTTGCTCTGCTTGTGTCTTCACAGTACTGTCATAATACTATATAGCCTCTGTCTTGCGTGGCATTATCCCGAAGGCCCTGCACATAGAAGGACTCAGCGCACACTGGGTTTATTGGGAGAATGAAAGTTTGACACTAAGAAGCTGAGTATCCACTCTGTTGACCCCTTCTGAACTCACGTCCAGGCTGTTGAATTCCAAACAAGTAATGCCCTCCATCTATAGTCAGCTTCTCTTCCGTTGCTCACAAATGTACCTGAAATATTCATGAATTTCTGTTAAGTCCTCGGCCTTCTCTATCCTCAGACAGCCTTAGCTCTCGTTTAAAGAGAAAATTAAAAACCACAGACCAGTTATTCACACACAGACACTTTTGTGTTCTTCCCTTCAGTGGATGAGGCAGCCTTCCTGCTGCCCAGGGCCTCTCCTTTGTACCCAACCCTCACCATGTGCGCGTCCATTTGTGTCCTTAAGCTCTGGCTTTTTCCTTGTTGATCAGAATCATTCCAAACTTAAACATGTCTTCTCTGAAGTAACAATTCCATTTGTTTACTGCTCTCCCTATCTTTTCATTTATGCCAGATTTTAATGTTTTCCTCTCCACCTTTTCTGCCATTTTAGACTCAGGTTAGGGAAGCTTGGTTTATAGTCCATCATTTGATTGAGCATGCCTTTGACAAAGTCCTACCTAGCCTCT
Source organism: Rhabdomys pumilio (assembly GCA_030674055.1). Classification (NCBI taxonomy): domain Eukaryota; kingdom Metazoa; phylum Chordata; class Mammalia; order Rodentia; family Muridae; genus Rhabdomys; species Rhabdomys pumilio. Next base: position 46,614,004 of record JANHMN010000016.1, read on the forward strand.
TAATTGAGTGAGTACTTTTCAGCCTTTACCTGACGAGTTCGGCTGGCTGTCTTTGACCTTTGTTAGTTACTTTAGGCTGTCCTTTTGTTTTATCTTCCATGCTAGTGTCTTGCAGACTCCAGACTTACTTGGCGTATTTTGTAGGTGACCCCCAGCCACATGGCTGTTCTGATGTAAGAGAGATGTATCTTCTCTTGACACCCCATGTAAATAGAAAATGTATCTTGCATTTCTTTAGAGATGTATCTTCTCTTGACACCCCATGTAAATAGAAGAGGTAGAAGGTACTCACAGCAGGTCTGCTTTAATTTTCATTTGTCTGTCCCATTTTTATTGCCTCCTTTTATTAATCTTTTGACATCACATATTTATTTGTAGGCTTTTTTTTTATTGTTTATAGTATTTATGGATTTCTTCTCTCTTGAGAGTTCCATCTATTTTCTCCCTTCTCACAAGTTTCAAAGAAGAAATTCATTTTTTTTTTTTTTTTTTTTTTTTTTTTAAGATTTCTCCTATATAATTTTCCTGCTGAAGGCTGCTGTAGTTGGCAGAAGCAGCAGGGATGGCTCTCAGCGCAGCTCTGTGAGAGCAGTTGAAGAGGAGGAAATGACCCAGTGTGCTGAGAGTAAAGAGAGTTTAAGTATTGCTCGTTCCTCTCCAACCGCTCTCACTGAGCCTTCTGGGATCCCTGGGGAAGATTATGTTCCAGGCTACCAGTTCATCGTGTCAGCGGTTTACCTGCAATAGCCTTTCCTGCTTTTCTAGCCTTTTAGTAGCAAAGAGCCTGCTGATTAGAGTAGCAGAAAAAAGGAATCAGTGTGGTATGAAAGTTGTCGCCAGAGTCAAATAGCAGTGAGACATCCGAGTGGTGTGACCTTGGGCTCTTGAAGCTTTGCCTTCTTCAACTGTGGAATGGGCAGAGTATCTCATTGGATCATTGAAGGATTGATAACTGCAAAGGTCTAGCTTACTGTATTCTAGACATGTGTTCAGTAAATGCTCTGAGTAATTTGATGTAATAACTACTTAGTGCTTGGTACTAAGTGCTTAGTGCTGCTGATATCTGGGCAATGAATAATATAAGAATTAGCCATTAGGGCAGGAAGACAAAGACCTGCTGGATAATTGAAGAAAATCTAAGCCCTTTTCTATTTCTCCTTCCATGTGTAATGAGACATTTTGAAAAAGTCTAAGGTAGGGGCTGAAGAGATGGCTTTGTGGTTCCGAGTACTAGTAACTCTTAGAGAGAACCTGAGATTGTTTTCCAGTACCCACATAGTCTCTCCAGGAGGATCTGATACCTTCTTCTGGCCTCTGGGTACCCCGAATATACATAGTACAGGTACTTACAATATACATATAATAAATATAAAATAAACCTTAAGTTACATACAGCATTAACTTCAGAACAATAAGGCCCAAACCATCAAGACATCCCTGAAGCCTGGAACTCATTGTAATCACTGGAGACCTTTGTCCTAGCTTATTCTGCCTTTGGTCTATCTCACTGTTTTGGTCATGGAGCCTTGGTACCACTTTTCAACTAACCCATTTGGCTCAGTAATTAATGACGGCTCTAATCCTGCTTCCTTTTGGCTCCCACTTCTCAGTTTATGCCTCTGGCTCCAGGCTTCTGGCACTAGTTCTACTACTGACCCTTGCCTAGGACCCAAGAGTCCCTTCTCAAGAGACTATCTACCATCTCAGCTTGGCCAGAGTTTCTGCTATCCTTTCCTGAGGACTTTTAAAATCTCAGTCACATTAAGTTCCTTGTTAAGCTTGTAGAGCAAATGATACTGTAGCCATGGTTCTGGGCTCTTTGCTCATTGGTTTTTATTAATCTTGGAGATTTTCTTTCCTCCGTGTCTTTGTAACACCAAACATGACTAGATGTACACTTGACCTTTCTAAACAATGGTTATGAAGTTGTCTAGAGGGTTTGTTCAGTGCCATTTAGTTATGTCGAGACCTTAATGATAATAGCTAACAATCAATGTTGCTGGGTCTAATTCTCAGTTCTTGGTATTTATGACGTTGTTTTATTTTCCTAATAATTTGATGATATTTTATTATTCCCATAGTAGCCTGATAGCAAGAGATTAATAGCTCCATGCAGATGAAGAAATAGGGGCAGTGAGAACGGATTGCACTGTTTTTATATGTGAGTGACCAGAGGATTTGGGTACAATTGCCAAGCTATTGAGAAAGAAGGGTCACTTCTCAGGGGCCCCTGCAGTAGCTTAGGTAAGATAAGGCTCTCGAGCCTGGCAATGTGGATGGAATTGAACTTCATGTTTATCAGCTGTGTTTCAGTTACTGGTCTGTGCTGTGAGGAGACACCATGACCAAGGCAGCCTAAGCGCACATAGCACTAGAGAAGTAGCCAAGAGCTTATATCTGGTTTGAAAGAGGAGGGGGAGGAGTAGTGGGGAGAGGCTGGCAATGACATGGGCTTTTTTGAAACTTCAAAGCCCACCCTCAGTGACACAACTCCTCCAATAAGGCTGCACTTCCTAATCCTTCTTAGACAGTCCAAAAACTGGGAACCAACCATTCAAATATATGAGCCTATAGGGGCTATTCTCATTTAAACCAAGACAAGTAGTAGAGCCTTACTGGACAGTAGTGGTAACTTCTGTCCGTGTTAGATTCTCTACCCATAAACTGCAGGTAGTAGACAATAGTAGTACCCCTCTCTTAGAATAGATCTTGGCACAAAAAACATTAACCGAAACAACACATCTTCTTTTGTTTTTTCCCTTATGAGGGAAATCTTAAAAAGATGTCATTTGAGTTGGGTCTTGAAGACTTCGTGGAGACTGGTCAAGAATGAGACTTGAGCTACATGTTTTCAATGGACTTCGGAAAAGCCAGTTTGTAGGAGGTTCATCTGTGTGATACTTGTGTTTGAGCAGCAGTAAAGATCTCAAGGGGAGAAGGATATTGTGGACAAGGTATCATTTTAGAGGTTTAGCCTACCCTCCTGTGCAGGGTACATTTTAGAAGTTGGCCTTCAAAGCTGTTAAAGGCCTGAAATAGAGGCAGCATAAGGAAAGGAGAACAAACGGCAGCTATGAAGCTGGGTACTGGGAGTAGCACAGCACTGCAGGCATGGGGGCTTCCCGGGTTCAGTCTGTATGCCTGTCAGCTTCATGGCATTGTCAAGTCACTTAAACCACTTAACTCTGAGCCTCGTTCCTCGTCCCACATGAGGGATAATTAGATGTGTTTGGCAGGTGAGTTGCAAGGACTGAATGAGGAGGTGTGGGTCAGCTGCCTTATACTGTGCTTAAATTTAGCTCTCTGCAGATGCTAGCTGTTGTTATTGCAAGGTGATTGACTGGGTATTTGGCCGAGGCAGAGGAGAAAATCATTTTGTGGCTTCAAGACTGGTATAATTGGTGATGCAGAAAGAAGAAAGTCACCAAGGAGAATTGGTTTGAGGAAGAGGTATTATATTCTATTTTAGGCACACTGAGTTTGAGACCCTGACAGGATAGGCAAAGGGAATGTGTTAGCTGCCAGGTATAAATTATGCATGAGCCACACTTGGCTAGACTGGTATTTTTTCCTTTGGTGGAGATTATGGTTTCAGGAGTGTCTTGGGCTTTGGGTCCGAGCATCTCTGGCTGTCTGAAAGTGCATGCTTTCCCTGCTATCCGCTCAGATGAGTCTCTGACTCTTCAGGTTTCCTCCCCTGTAGAAGTTGCTTTGCCAGTGCTGAGGGTAGGAAGTTTATTCCCCTTCATAGCTTCTCTTTGTTTCAGACTTCGTTGAAATTTTGATAAAGCAGTTTGTTTTGCTTTTTAGTCATTTCAAAGTTCATTTTGCATCACCCCATCCCCCACCCCATGCACAGGCTGATGCTGAAATTGGGGTTTTAATGGGTTCTATTTAAAGAAGCTCATTTGTGGGCAATTAAATAACATGCCTGTCAGCCCAGATGTGATAGCGAATAAGGAAACTTTTTTTTTTAACTTTTAAATACAATGAAGTTTAATTATATTCCATTTCTTTTCAACTCCTTTTGTTAGCTTATGTGGAAAACAGATTTTTTTCCTTAAAAAAAATCGGTATCTGTACTTTCCCGTATCTAAGTGGGAGGGAGAAAAGATGGCAGACAGGAGGTATATTTAAGTTATATTTTGTCTCTTTGGCTTCACATAATTGAGGAAATTTCGATGTTAGTGGTTTTACTTGTTCCAAGGCCTATACAGAAAATAATTGTAGCTGATGCTGAAAGCAGCTCTTCTTTAGTAGTGACCAACATTTCAAATGCATCATGTGTCAAAACAGCAGAACACTGATATTAATAGCTATGAACTCAGTATTTTCAGGTCAGAAGTTGTCCAGATCTGTCAAGGAGCTTTGAACCCACAGTGAGTACCATCTCATGTGGGATATTTTTAGAGAGAATTGTTAGACTGTGAGAGAAGGGAGATTTTCTCTCAGCCTGTATGTTCTTGAATACCTTATAATTCATAGTCTCTGAGTAGTACTTTGTCATTTCTTCTCTAGACTTGATTACCTGGCTTATAACTGAGACTCAGTATATATCTGCTTTTAAGACAATATATAAGGATGGCCACTGGGACCCAGAGTGCTCGTGTTTTGGTGCCTAGTAGAGTAGCATAGTGAATGATAACATTGGTATGGGAGAAGAAATCTAGAATAAGGCATTTAAATGGGTGAAAATCAGTGGATAGAAAAATGTAGACATGAGAGAACTGACTCCCAAAAGTTTTTCTCTGACCTCCACATATATGCTGTGGTAAATGCACCACACAAACACACATATACAAATAAATGTATTAATTAAAAATGAATTAGATAGGAGTAGAAATATCACGCACGCACGCACGCACGCACGCACAAGCTAGAGGGCAGTGGATACTCTCTGATGGTAAGTGAAGCATCCCCTAGTGTGGTACAACAGAGACCTCAGCAGCAATGTAGCCACCAGTCAGAGATGGAGCCCTGTACAGAGTGCAGAGAACTTGGTTTTATCATTTGTATATCCATGACTATCAGAACGGTGGGGTAGGAAGAGACAGTGGTATCTTGTGGGGACTTGGGTCTAGGAAAAAAAGAGAGTGAAAGTAGAATAATTTCATATTCTAAGGAAAGAAAAGGCTTACAGGATAGACTTTTCCATTTCTCTCAGTTAATGGTTGTGTGTGTGTGTGTGTGTGTGTCGGGGGACTACAGAAGCCTCTTCTGACCAATGCAAAGTCCTATGGAGCAGGCTTATAGGACAGATTAGTCATGAGAGAGACCCCTCAAGGATGCCATCTTTTGTTAAATTATTTCCTGTTCTGAGCTGTAAGGAGGAAACCTGAGAAACCAAGAGTTACTCGAAGCATTCTGGAGTAATAGCTTGTCCTGTACAAATGTAGCCAAGTGACTCATCTGAGAAGATTGGGGAAAGGTGGTTTGGAGATTTCTTATTTCAGAGTGTGAAAGAATGGGCACCAAACCGAGCTGCTTAGAGTGGTAGAGTTGAGGTCTCTGTCTTGGGTAGAGGTCAGTCTTTGCCTGATAAATACTACTGAATTATTCAGAGGTTGAGAAAGATTTGTGGGCTTTTTCTTAAGCCCACTTACAAAAGAAGGACTATAGTAGCATTCCAGTATGAGTGCAGGGAGAAAGTGTAATGTGGGTGACTGATGAGCAGTGGACAGGGCTCTGTTACTGCTGAAAACACCTAGAGAACAGCAGGGGTATGGGCAGAAGCTACAGCAGGCTGAGAAGCAGTGTGTTCAGTTCTAGTGCTAAGCCTCCAGTCGCTTTCTAACACTGTGAGTGTCCACAGGCCAGAGGTTTCCTCAAACTAAGTCAATTAGTCATTTTCTGGGAGCTTGAAGGGGTTGAGAAAACTGCCTAAGTGAACATTGTGGAATCTTTTGGGGATAGAGACTGAGGTTGGGCTTTGTTCTCTTGGTGTGTCATCACAAGATGAGAATCACCTCCACAGTGACCTTCGTTACTAGGAGGGTGGTGCTACACCATTTGATTGATGGGGTTGGGTGTATGGAAGCATTGTCAGTATGGACTACGTTGCTTCTGAGAACGTTTTCAACCTTAATTTCAGATGTCCAGGAAATAGGCCTTGGGTTTGGACATCTTTGACAAAAGTATTTATTTGTTCTGGCTGCTGTTTGCCTTTTCTGCTTTGGCAAAGAAACAAAGATAGTAAAATCAGGGATCGCAGACCTAAACATTACTGTCAATATTCAGGAATCCATGTTTTGACAGTAAGCAAATCCAAAATCACAAATCTCATTCAGTAAGTGGGTTTACACATTTTGGCAAAGGCTTGTTGAAAGTGTTTTTAGTTCATTGTTGAATACCCTCCTGCAGGCTTCTTTCTCATTCCTTGTGTAGCTGTTGTATTAAATTCATTGAGTTTTACGAGTTATTATTATTATTATTATTATTATTATTATTATTATTATTATTATTATACCATTTTGTCTCTCCTCTCATCTGTTTTAGCAAATAATAATTCTTGAGGGAACTGCTTTTGCCTTGCTTCAAATTATTATTTTAAAATGTTTCTTCCAGTGTTGAATTAAGCTGCCAACTAAGCCACCTTTGGTGCTGACCACCTTTGTGCACTTTTCCTTAGTCCAGGAGGCAGGCCATTTGTTAACTCTCTTCTTCTTTACCCATTTTCATTCAGCAACACGACTGTAGTGGGCTTTGCTGCCAGCCATTGCCTGTGTGACTCCCTGGTTTTTTTTTTTTCTTTTTTTTTTTTTTGGTTTTTCGAGACAAGGTTTCTCTGTGTAGCCCTGGCTGTCCTGGAACTCACTCTGTAGACCAGGCTGGCCTTGAACTCAGAAATCTGCCTGCCTCTGCCTCCCAAGTGCTGGGATTAAAGGTGTGTGCCACCACCACCCGGCCCTGTTTTTTTTTGTTTTTTGTTTTTGTTTTTTTATTTTATATATATATATATAGTTTTATGGCATTGAAGTGAAGACATTTGGCACTTAGTATATATCAACAATATTTTCCTCCTTTATACAACTTCAGAACTTTTAGAGATTTCTGTATTATTTTGTGCTTGAGAGAGTTGAGAATATATACATTTCCTTGGTGTCCACCATAGGGAGGCCCAGGAACATGGAAAAATACTATCCATAAAAACAGAGACACTAGAGTAGAGGACCCCATGTCCTTTCATGCATTTGAATTGTCCCCTTGGGGTTCTAACCTGTCATACTGACTTTTTTTCCCTAAAGAACTGAACATTTTCTAGGAAGAAAAGCTTGAACATTCTTCCAAGTAGGCTGTACTCTTTCTCTGCTGGGTCAAAGCTCTGTCTTATAGGCACAAGTGATATGGCCACTGTTTTCTCACATGTAACAGGGCCTGTGCAGTAGTCTTCACCTCCTTGAAAGGAAAGTCTAAGTCATGAGGAAGAGGTTGAACCATGTAATTAGGAAACTCTTTCCCTCTAGTCATTGGCTAAGATGCACTTTTTGTGTTGCTGTTGTTTTTTTCTCTATCCCTCCTTCTCCAACAAGAAGTGAGTAAAGCCCCGGGCAGTGTGATGACTAATTATTTTAGGAAGCCTGAGTAAGTCACTGTGGTTGCTGTAAACATCTAAACTTGAAATCTGTTTTGTGCAAAGCAAAGACAGTGTTTGCATGCACCAAGGGAAAACTAGTGGTAGAAATTGCTGAACAATTTGCTTCTAACTGTAGTGGGAAATATCCTTTTTGGGAAATAGGATGGATCAATGTAATTTTTCTCTTCATGTAAAGCTGTTATTGAAGTAACAACTTATCTTATTTTGCAGTCCTAAGGTAATAAATAAAACATTTATGGCTTAGAATAAATTGAGAGCATCCTATTACCTGTAGTAGCAGGCAAGTTCATATTCTTTTAAAGCCTCAGGCAATAACATCAGCAGATTTTTTTTTCTTCCTTATTTTCTAATCCAGAAGTTTCTAATTTCTTTGTGTCAAAGAGCTTCACTTTGGTTCTGAGTAGGTATTGAGGGACCCTTTCTGATACGACTACATTTTGGAGAACCTCTTGTAAATTGTGTTTATTATTAGTGCCCTATAGGCACCTTGCTGTATAGAAAGAACATGGACTGCCAGTTCATGTACAATCAGTTTTCTGTGTTTGGTAGCTAGGTCTCTGGCTCACATTCAGACTCTTGATCCATTAGGTATCTAGAATTTTCTGACACTGGAACAGTTTTGGGGCTTAGTGGTATACAGAAAGGAACACCTTGCTTTGGTTTTTAAGAGTACCGGTTGCATCCTGTTCTTCATGTGTATGCTCACACACAGCCTGAGGTCCTTCTGACCTGGCAGCATTCCCATGACAGTGTGGGTCTTTTCTTCCTTGTCCTTGGCTACACTGGAGAGCTGTTTCAGAAGATCTGCTGGTTCAGGATTGCCAGGTACTCAGACAAGGATAACCTTCATTTTCCCTTCACGCATGAAGTGTGCCTTCAGGACACAGTGAGTCAATTTTCCTGTTCAAACATTTGCCACTTATTTATTAACAAGTATTCATTGAGTTCCCACCATCTATAAAAGTCTGGGCTTTGGGTTGTACAGGAGAAAATACTGGCAAATTATCCTTTATTTAAATAAGTTGTTTAAAGGAAGACAAGATGAGTAATTTCATGTGTGGTTGGTTAAAGGCAGGGGTGGATTTATATTTGGGGTTTTTTTTGTTTTTTGTTTTTGCTTGTTTGTTTTTCTCCAAATTTGTATTAGTTGATTTTCATAACTATGATCAAAATAATGGACAGAAACAACTTACAACAATGGGCAGAAATCTTATTTCAACTCACTGTTTGATATGGGTTACAGCCTATCATGCTGGGGAAGGCATGGCAGTGGGGACATGTGGTGATGGATTAGAAGGCAAGAGAGTGCAGGCTAAAACCAAGGACAGGACCACCTTCAAAGGTTGACCCTATAGTGACCCTTCAGTCAACTAGGCACTGTCCCCTAAGGTGCCATAGCTTTCAAAACAGCACCACAAGCTGGGGACTGAGTGTCTGAAACTCAGACCTGTTAGAGATATTTTAGATTAAATCATAACATCTGGGGAGAGATAAAATGACCAAATACTTGGAGGTCTGAACTCTAGTAGCTTTTAGGAGATGCAAAACTTGAAGTATAAAAGCAATATCAAAGGGAATGATGGGAAATAAGGAAAAATTAACCCTTTCCTTGGTTATTCACCAGAGCCTTCACTTTGTCTTCCTTCTTTCATTCCTTCCTTTTTTCATTGAAAATAGATTGTTTTCTCATACAGTATATCCCGAGTATAGTTTCTCCTTCCTCTACCCTTCCTAGTTCCTCCCCACCTCCTCTCCCCTCTGGACCTACTCTGTTTCTATTATTATTATTATTATTATTATTATTATTATTATTATTATTATTCTACTCTTTTCTATTATTAGAAAAGCATAGGCTTCTAAGATAACAACCAAACATAACAAAACAAACTATAATAAGATAAAGCAAAAATTATCATATTGAAGTTGGGGACGGCAACCCAACGGGAGGAAGAGAGTCCTAAGAGTAGGCAAAAGAATTAGAGGCCAACTTGTTCTCACAGTCAGTAGTCCCATAAAAATACTAAGCTAATAGCTAAAATGTGTATGCAGTGGACCTGTGTAGAGCCATGTGGGCCCTGTGCTTGCTGCTTCAGTCTTGGTGAACTCACAAGCACTTTGCTTAATTGATTCAGAGGCCATGTTTTCCTGGGGTCCTTCATCTATTCTTTCTCTCTTCTCTTCTTCAGAATTCCCTGAGCTCTGAGGGGAGGGATTGGAGGGAAATGTCCAATTTAGACTCTGTATAATGTATGGTTATGGGTCTCTCCATCTGTTCCCATCTGCTGCTGGAAGAAGCCTCTGGTGAGAAGGAACTAGGAAGGGTAGAGGGAGGGAAACTATACTTGGGATATATTGTATGAGAAAGGAACCTATTTTCAATAAAAGAAAAATGTAAAAAGGAAGGAAGGAAGGAAGGAAGACAAAGTGAAGGCTCTGGTGAATAACCAAGGAAAGGGTTAAATTTTCCTTATTTAAATTCCCCTGTCTCTGATGATGACTGGATAAGGCCCTGGTCTAGGAGTATAACAGAATATTACTAGGAATCATTTTATTGATACATTTTTTTAAAGATCAGTCAGGTTTAGGTTTACCTTAGGTCTCTAGACTGTCTAGTTTCTGGTTCTTGGTAATCTAAGCAGTGTTGGTGTGTGGGTTCCTTCTTGTGGAGTGGGCCTTAGGTCAAATCATACATTAGTTGACTACTCCTACAAGGTCTGTGCCACCACTGCGCTAGCATATATTTCAAAGGTAGGTCAAAGGTTTTTTGGCAGAGTTGGTGTCCATGTTTCTTTTTCTGTAGCTTACAGAGAACTTTCCTGTACTACAGAGACTAGACTGTAGGGGTAAGGGCTCCATGTAGGCATCAGTTTGACTTCTCTGTGTTCAGTGTAGTGTGTGTGTAACAGTGGCAATACCCCATCACATGATAGTTTGCAGGGAACAGTGTTTTGTCTTAACAACAGCCTGGGTTGTTTGGGGATTTCCATGGGAGCTCTTGGCCAACAACTCAATTGAATATTCCTTAATCCTCCCACTGAAAGTCTCACCTGGCTTCAAGAGATAGATGGCCCGTTGAGAATCCATACTCCCCATTACTAGGAGCCTTCATAGACCCCTTCATAGATTCTAGAGAGTTTCCACTGTACTAGGTCTCCATACCATCCTTCAAGTGCCCCTCAAGTCTAGCCGTCTTTCCCCATACTCTGTCCTCACCATCTCTCCCCTTAGCTGATTCCCGGTCAAATGCCTATGAACTCCAAGTCCACCAGCAAAGTCTGTTCTAATTACTCCTCTCAGGGAGATTCCTGTATCCTGCTAGATCCCTCCTTTTTACCTAACCTTTCTGAGTCTATGAATTGTAGCTCTGTTATCGTTTACTCAATAAGTGAATATATACCATATTTAGTTTTCTGAGTCTGGGTTGCCTTACTTAAGATGAGTTTTTCTAGTTCCATCCATTTGCCTCCAAATTTTATGATGTCATTTTTTAACAGCTGAACCATGTTTCACTATGTAAATGTAGCACAATTACCTTATCTATTCTCTGTTGAGGACATCTAGGTTCTTTCTAGTTTCTGGCTACTATAAATAAAGTCACAGGGAACATGGTTGAACAAACATCCTTGTGTTAGGATGAAGTGTCCTTTGGGTATATCAAGAGTGGTATAGCTGGGTCTTGATGTAGATTGATTCCCAACTTTCTGAGGAACCACCATATTGATTTCAGTAGTAGCTGTATAGTTTGCACTCCACCAGCAATGGAAGAGTGTTCCTGTTGTTTCATATTCTTGCCAGCGTGAGCTGTCACTTGTGCTATTGATCTTAGCCATTTTGTCATGTGTAAGATGAAATTTTGAAGTAGTTTTGATTTCCATTTCTGATTCCTCTATTGAGAATTCTGTTTAGATGTGTAGCACATTTTAAAATTGGATTATTTGGTTTTTTGATACCTAACTTATTGAGTTCTTTATGTATTTTGTATTTTAGCACTTTATTAGATATAGGGTTGGTGAAAAATCTTTTCTTCATTCTATAGGCTGCCTCTTTATCCAGTTGACAGTGTCCTTTGCCTTACAGACGCTTTGCAGTTTGATGAGGTCCCATTTATTAATTGTTGATCTTATGCCTGAGCTGTTGGTGTTGTGTTCAGGAAGTTGTCTCCTGTTCTCTCCTGTCAGATTGAGTGTGACTGATTTTATGTTGAGGTTTTTGACCCACTTAGATTTGAGTTTTGTGCAGGATGATAGATAGGGTCTATTTTTTATTTACATTTTTCCACATATGGTTTATCAGGGGGTGCCTGCTGGAGTTGGGGGATGGAATTTAGCCACAAGTAAGGGAGGGAGGTTAGGAAGGCATGGCCTGTGGAACCCACAGACCTGTCTACAGCTGTAGCTTTCACTGTTCATGCTACAATATCCGCCTCACCATAGTCGCTTTGTGTTTTCTGTGTTTTTGTGACATGGTTATCTTCTCTGAAGCTCTAGCAAGATTATATTTCTGGAACATTTTTGGAATTTCTTAAAGTAGTTACTTAGTGCTTGCTATAGATCATCAAAATACAGTTGATGTAACTGTTAGCATCTGTGGACTGAACCCATTACAGATTAAAAGTATCCGTAATACTGAAGATGTATGTATTTTTTTTCTTGTCTGTGTCTGAACAATACAGTGCAACTGTTTATATAAGTAGCCTCTATCTTGGATTAAATGTTCTGAGTAGTGATTTGGGTATCTGTGGTTGAGGAGCAGTGTCCTAGATCATTCTCTGTAGGACACTGGAGGACTGCCCATCTTAGTTCAAGAACTCTTTTTCTTTGAGAATGCATTTGTCTTTTTACAAACATACTGATTCAGAGAATAAGATCAAGATAGTTTATGTAACTTAGATATTAGAGTTAACCGTGATTATATTGGGATTTTCTTTGTATGGGCTAAATCAGTTCATTGTCTGCCTTTCCTATAGGCAGCATATTCCATTTTGCACATTAGATTAATATTCTTGTGGGTTTTGAAGAATATCCTGAAAGATCAGGCAGTATTAATAATGATGAAAGGTGAAGGAGGGGAGAAGGTTGCACAGCATTCCTGCCACCTGGGCACAGCAGGTGGGGCCTGAACCTGGCTGCCAGGGCCACTTGTGGACCAACCCACATAACAGAGCAGCATCCCTCAACTCTATTAATGTGTGATTTTGAGCTACTGGAGCCATTATACTTTTCATGGAACATTGTTTCTAGCTTTCAGGTCACTTACTATTTTGGGGTATTGTGTTGCTCGGCTGTGGAAGAGAGGTTAACAGGCAAAAACTGTGGCAAAAATCTATTAAGTTTATTCTCATTCATCCTTAATTATCAGTATCAGTCTTGAAATTACTCTCAAATGCCAAATTTCAGGTCTCTGATGTTATAGTAATCAAGGAACATATGTAAAATAACCCTTTTTTTTCTTTAAAATCTTTTCTTCAGTTATTTTCTAGCAATACCAAGTGTATATATGCAGAATTGGGTGTTGCAGACTGTCCTTGGCCTCTGCAAGCAATCAGAGCCCATTTAGTGTGACACACTTTGGAGACCTTTTATGTTAAACATGTTTGCATTCTGAAAGAATGTTTTCATATTTGGAAGCCAAACTTTTACCTCATGTTTCCATTTGTGATATAATAGCATATCTGATAGTGCTATAAAAAAGAGGGGACTCAGATAAAACAGTAGCAGAAGCAGCTAAATATCAAATTCAGCTTTGGCAAATGACCCAAATAATAGCCATTGGATAGAAAAACCCAAGACATGTATATTAGTTTCCTATTGTTGACTAATAACTTAGTTTAACACATCATCAATATTTATCATACTATTTTATGGGCCAAAGTTCAAGGGTTTACAAGGCCTGCCATTCCTTCTGAAGGCTCTAAGGGGAAAAGCTACTTCCTGACTATTCCAGTTTGGCAAGGCTGTCAACATTCCTGGGCTCACAGCCCCTTCCATCTTTAAAGCCAGGAGGTGACCACACTCCCAGAGTCACATGTGTTCTGATCACAGCCATAAAAGCTGATCTGCTTCTATGAAAGACCTATTAGATAATTCCAGATGCTCTCCCTGTCCTGCAGCTCTACGTTAATCTGTACTTTCCTGTTGCCATATGGAGCTACAGATCTTTAGGTTCTGGACGTTAGGCCCTAGATGTTTCAGGGTTCTGGGTCATTTTTCTGCACACCAGAATGTGGAAATAGCTAACACAAGCTTTCACTCAGAGAATGTATTTCCTGAATGTGCTCCTGATTTGAGATCAGGTCTTTAAGAAATCTTCACTTAAGGTACTTTTTTTTTTTAAACCCATCAATTCTATTTGGGTCTTAATCTCTAGGAATGCTAATGCTGGGTCTCTTTTGTTTGCTTTGATAGTGATAACCTGCTAAGAAGAGCAGCCTGTCAAGAAGCTCAGGTAATGCTATTTCCTGTGATAAAATTAAATTGCCCTTATCTGCACGGTGCAGGAGACACAGCCACTCCAGGGACTTACTTACATGGGGTCTTGCATCAGTGCAGTGTGACTATTTTTCCCTCCACCTCCAGATGGATCAGGCCGTCAGCCAACTCTGAGTGGAATGGGTGGAAGTTGGCCATCTGGTGAAGAGCAGTGTTGACGCCTACCCTGTTAGGCTTGTTTACTTCTGGATCACTCCCAAGAACTCATAACTGGACTGGCTGAAGAGCTAGGAATGGGCGTGTGTTTGCAGTTATCCTTGAAGATCTGGCTAAATCCTGAATCATTCCTGATGGAATAGCCCCCAGGGATATTGGTTCAGAGCAGATGTTACCTCTGAAAGTCAGGTCTTGTTAAAGTTGTTTTCTTGTACTTTTGAAGCCGTCTCACTAACATAGTGATTCCTAGCACTGCACTGCCATCCAGCTACAGAGAAGCTGCATACCCATTAACTTATCTGGCTGTGGTGAGGATAGTTGAGTTGTGAATCCTTTCAGATTTAAGACCCTGGCTTTGCTCTCTTCCCTATTTGTAATTTATGCCCTGCAGATGGATTTCTGTGACTCACTGCCTTTTTGTTATATGCCATTTAAGCTTATGATGTCAGACATGACTGAAGAGATGTATGAAAGTTAAAATGGCAAAGAGAACAAACACATTCAGTAGAAGTGGGTGTCAAACCTCATGTTTGTTTCTGAATTATTTTCATAGATGATAATGACAATAGATGCTATTAATACATCCTTCTTTGGTTCCAAATATGCTTTAAGAATTTGATTTTATTTCTGCACAGATGTGACATCTAGTATAGCTTTAAGTTAAACATTAATTTAAATAAGCTTTAAATTGGATTTTTAAGATCATCAAGATGGTTCACACCTATAATTCCAGTTTCCAGGAAGCTGAGGCAGGAGGACTGCCATGTGTTTACCTCCTGGGTTACATAATGAGTTTCAGGACAGCCTTAGATATGCTGTGAGACCCTCAAAAATAAACTGTTAGGTGATACTCTAGAACATGTACACAATGATTAATGATCAAATCAAGGTAGTTGTCAAATAAACCTTGAGTTCCAGGTAGTTCTGCTGATATACTCTCCTCTTAAGGTGAATCCTGTGCATGTGTGTTTTCTGAATTCCTGTCCCACTTACTTTCCCAGGAACAAGGTCTTGTTAGGTACTTTCTCCACATACTGACCCATTCCTGTTGTAATCCTCCAGTCCTCTGCACATGTTTAGTACCTTCCGTGAGACTAAAGGTGGCTTAATCCTCACTGCTTTCTCTACTTTTCCTATGGTCTTTTTATAGTCTAAATTATTGAGTGATTTTTTTAAAAAATCATGTAAACTCAACTCTAGTTTTTACAAACTTCTTAATCCATTATGGACTTGATACTTGACTTTACAAGTCTGGTTTAGAATTCTTGGGACTAGGAAATGAGGAAAGGACGGACAGTCTAATGCTGTAGATCTGGAATCTGGTTACAGAGTACTGGGGTCCTAGTTAGGCTTTCTATTTATGTGAAAGACACCACCATGACCATAGCAACTCTTATAAAGGAAAACATTTACTTGGGGCTGGCTTGCAGGATCAGAGGTTTAGACCATTGTCATCATGGCTAGAAGCTTGGCAGCATGCAGGCAGACATGGTGCTGAAGAGGTAGCTGAGAGTAAGAGAGCCATGCTGGGTCTGGCTTGAGCATCTGAACCTCAAAGCCCACTTCCTAGTTACACACTTCCTCCAACAAAGCCAGACCTCCAGTAATGCTACTCCCTGTGACTCTGTGGGGGCCATTTTCACTCATACTACTACATTCCTCTTCCTGGCCCC
>JANHMN010000016.1:46629924-46640331 GCA_030674055.1 Rhabdomys pumilio
CAAAATGCAGTTAATCTAACATCAAAAGTCCTCATAGTCTATCACAGTCTCAACCATGTTTAAAAGTCTACAGTTGAAAGTCTGTGATACTCAAGGCAGTCTCTTAACCAGTCTCCTGGAAAATCAAAGTGAAAAAAAAAAAGAAAAATGTAAATCACATACTTCTAACATACAATGGCATGGGGCATATATTACTATTCTAAAATAGTAGGACAAGAGAGGCTGGGCAAACTCCAAACTTTGCATCTCCATGTCTGATGTCAAATCACTCTTCAGATTTTTTTTTGACTATAACACAATTCTTTCTCTTGGGCTGTTTCCACTCCCTGTTAGCAGCTTTCCTTGGCAGGTATCCCAAAGCTCTGGCATCTTCAACATCTTGAGGTCTTCAGGGCAGTCCAGGCCTCACCTTTACAGCTTCATGGAATGGTCTTTCCATGAAGGGGCATCTGCATATACCTGGCCTCAGTGGCTTCCTTAGTTGTGGAGAGAGATTCTATAACTCTTTTCTTGTATCCTTGACTCTATAAACTTAGGTACCAGGTGGCTGAATCTGTGCACTTCTGCTGCTTGCACAAACCCTTTATTCAAATACATTTTCTCCAGCTTTCTGTTCTTGATAGTTTCCTTCTCTACCTAAGCTTGGCAGTCCTGGAACTTCCTTTGTAGACCTAGGCTGGCCTTGAACTCTGAAATTCACTTGCCTCTACCTCCCCAGTGCTGGGATTACAGGTTTGTGGCCCTGGCCCTAAACTTTTATTTTATTCCTTTTTACAAACTGGAAGCTTGGCTGGGTGGGAGCTTCCTCTGAGGTCACCACTCCCATTATTCCACTTAGCATCAGACTTTTCTTTAATCTGTTTACACTCCCTGGAGCTCCCTTAACTGTACAGTTTGTATTTTTCCTTGCTCAGCTGAAGTCTTTTCATTATAGTTCTGCATAAGACTGGCTACTATTAGCCACAGAAGATAGTCAATACTAGTTTTGTTTTAGAAATATCCTTTTCCAGAACATTTAATCAATAATTCCTTAATTTAGTTTCAGGCAGATTTTTTGGACAAGGGCAAAAAACAGCCACATTCTTCACCAAAATAACACAGTCTCTAGGCCACATTCTAATATCTTCCTCTGAAACTTCTTAAGCTGGGGTGTCATAGTTCTAATCACCATCAGTACCACTGTCTTCCATGATCCTACTAGTATGGCTCATTAAGCCCTGTTTAAAATGGCTTTGCTAGTTCAAAGTTCCAAAGTGTTCCATAGTCTTCCAGACAAAAACAGTGTCAAACCTATGATAGCAATTCCCCATTCCTGGTACCAACTTCTCTCTTAGTTAGAGTTTTATTGCTGTGAAGAGACACCATGACCACAACTCTGAGAAAGAAAGGCATTTAACCAGGCCAGCTTACAGTTCAGAGGTTTACTTCATTGTCTTAATTACAAGAAGCATGGCAGCATGCAGGTAGACATGGTGCTAGAGAGGTAGCTGAGTGATCTACACCAGATCAGCAAACAGCAGGAAGAGAGTGCCACACTGGGGCTGTCTGAGCATCTGAAACCTCAAAGCCCATCCCTCAGTGGCACACTTCCTCCAACAAAGGCAGACCTCCATGAGTCTATGGGGGCCATTTTCATTCAGACCTCCACAGCTGAGTTAGTTACTTCGTTCCTGGTAGAACCTAGAATGGAATGGATCAGAGCAGAACAAGTTATGATATTTGGAGATTTAGCCAGAAAATGTCAAGATACAAGAGTAAAAAGAGAACAGAAGTGATAAAGGGCGAGTGTGTGTGCACTTGTCTATGCAGGTGTGTGTGTGTGTGTGTGTGTGTCTGTGCACTTGTCTTTGCAGGTGTGTGTGTGTGTGTGTGTGTGTGTGTGTGTGTGTGTGTGTGCGCACGCGTGCGCACACTTGTCTGTGCAGGTGTGTATGGAGGCCAGAGGTTAGCATTGGCATGTTAGCCTCCCTAGCTTTCCCTAGCTTTACCGAACTTGGAGCTTGCCATTTCCGCTAGACTATGGCCAGAGAGCCCCCGGATCCTCCTGGTTTCACCTCTCGGTACTGGGTTATAGACATACACTGATGTCTCCAAGTATTTCTTACCTGATGCTAGAAATCTGAACTCAATTTCTTACACTTGCACAACAAACACTTGACTTTCTGTTTACCCACAGAGCCGTCTCCCGGGCACAGAGGGTTGTTTTTAGAAGAAAGATGTAGAAAGGATCTCTAGTAGACGTTCAGAGAGGTGGCACGTTTGGACTGAGTTGTTCAATACAACATCTTCCTACAACTTTTTTCCCTCTAATCTTTGCTTTATACTTCTTTTCTAGAATTCTGCTGCCATAGCCCAGACTTGTTTTTCAACACCCAAGACCTGACGTTTTTGGCCTCTTTAGTGTTTTGCTGTCATGATTCTTTTCATCAGCTCTCTCCAGATTAGATGTTTCAGTGGCAGCTCCCATTCTGTTGCTGTTTTGAATCCTTACATTTAATCCTTTGCTTCTTGATTCTATTCAGCCTTCGAGCCAACAGAGTAGAAAAGGTTTGAGCACCAGGTTTCTTCTGATATACAGATGGTGAAAATTAACTGGTAACAAAGACTCCTGAGGAATAAGTTTAGTAATAGACTGAAGGAGAAAGGATTGTAGCACGAAAACTGAAGCCACATGTGAACATCCCTTCTCATAGCCTGTGGCCTTGCAGGATGTATGCTTATAATAAAGTCAGGAAAAAATACTAACTACCGCTGGTAAGGAAAGCACGGTTTTTAATCCTGACGTAGAACTGGGCCTCTCGTCACTGAACAACAGCTTACTTCGTTATGTTGCTTGTGGTGATTATGGAGCTCATGAGTGAGATGCTGCTCTTTGGTTGGAAGTCAATTCTTTAGGGATGAAAAAACATATGTGATCAATAGCTGAGTAAAGCATTTAAGAGAAAACTTCTCTTTTTTCTTTTTCAGGTGTTTGGCAACCAGCTCATCCCTCCCAATGCACAAGTGAAGAAAGCCACGGTCTTTCTCAACCCTGCAGCTTGCAAAGGGTATTTCAGTTTGTGACTTACTGTATTTAGTTTTCCTAAAGGCAAAGGACAAAATCCCCAGAGGCAGGTGGTAGACTGTAGGACTAGAGTGACTGGGACCGATTACTCTGCAGCCACAGGAGTTGTTCTCAAAGTGCAAGTAACGGTTACTTCCATGTGGCAAATCGATGTTCAGCAAACACCAAGGATTTCTACCAGCTTGAGAGTGGTCCTACTGGGAATGATTGTTCTCCTGCTTTGCATAACTGTGTTAGGCATCACCACAGTCAAAGGTGTATGAGGAGACCCAGAGCACTGTGGGCTCAGGAGGACAGCATAGTCTTTCCAAAGGAGGGAACCTTCAGCTGGTCTTGGAGGAGAATGCTCACTCTTCCCAAACAAGGTGTGGCCCGTAGGTCAGTAACCTAAGGATAGGAAGCCATCAATGATCACTTTTATTTTTACTGCCACTGGTTAAGGACACTTCCCTTCTGCATCAACACACCAGTGCGTGAGTCACCGGTGTCCTGGTGAGGGCAGAAGAGAGCTCAGTGTGTGTCTTTCTATATAGTTTTTGCTTCTGCTTCTAGAACACTCTGAGTTACTTAGCCTCCGAAATCTTCAGTTTACTCAGCTATAAAACTAAACAACATAATAGACACAAACCCAAAACACATACATTAAGAAAAGCCATGTAGAATACGATGTATTTATGTTAAATGCTGCAGTGTTTGTGAGTTTTAACTGTTTATAGAGGCCTGCTGCTGCTGCTGCTGCTGATGACAATGTTTGTGTCTAGCTGGGTTCATAATATCCTCCACTTTGTACTCTCATTTTTCACAAGAATTCTCACAAGCCCTCTTTCACCCTTCTGTAAAGATAGCTGTTTGATGTGCTTGTCCTTTAGAAATCTTTAATTTCTGGTGAAAATGTTTTGGCACTTTCCTTAAGATACAATCAACTGTTATAAGTTCTGCCTTCCAAGAAGTCCTTGGTTGTGAGTTTTGTTGTTGTTTGTTTTGTGCTGCTGTTTTGCTTTTTTCCCAGTCCATATTGTTTTTAAATTCACAACTGAAGTTTTTAGAGATTTAGGTTCTTACATTTTATACATAACTGCATGTCCTGGAAGGTTTTTTTCCCTTTCCCACCGGTGTGTGTATGGGGAGGTGTGTGCTCCTACATAGAGAGGCCTGAGGTTGAGCTTCAGTTGCTCTTCCACTTTACTCACTGAGGTAGAGTCTCTCAGTCCACCTCAGAACTCGCTGTGTCACGGCTGCTGTCCCTAAGCAGCTTGCTGTGGAGATCCCTGTCCCTGTCTTTGGAGGCCCAGCTGGCCATCACATCTACTGGGTGCTCATGTGGGTTTTGGGGATCTGAACTCCATGTCTTCACACCTGAGCTTGTTCAGCCAGCCTTAACTATCACTGAGACATCACTCCAGCCCCCACTTACACTTTTAAAATTAAAACAGGCTCTTGTTCGCAAGTGCAATACTTTATCTAAAGGCAGGCAAAGATGCGGCCACAGATGGCCTCCTCATGCATCTGGGACACAGAGCTCTAAAACTCCCAGCACCTTTTGTTTTAAAGCTTTTACTATTTAATGGCCCCATTTTTGTCATTGTGGCTATGCACTAACACATAATGTATAATTTATTGTACAGCTATCTCATTATATAGTACTGGTTTAAAACTTAAGGAGAACTTTAAGAAAGAAGGTAACTATGTGTTTACTGTTAATAAATAATACATTAAAGAAGTAATTATCTTGTGTGGTGCCTGAGTCTAGAAATTGCCGTAAGTACATAAAGTTTTTATTCAGGCCTGGTGCTATTGCACCCTTAATTATGTAATAAATAATGTATTTCTTTCTGGCAACACTTGTTTTTCAATCTGAAGAAAAGTCTTTTTGCTTTTCTTTTAGCGAGTTCCTGAACCAGTGGCATCCTACAAAGATGTGAATACACAGCTAGTGCTCAGATTTTTTTTCTTAAGCTCACAGGAGATGCAGCTCTGTTATGGTTGATAGAGCAAGAGTCAGACTTCATCAGAGGTTTGCTTTTAGGAAATAGATCTGCTCTGCTCCCAGCTGCTCTGTTCTTACCACTTCCGCAGTAAAAGCATCCCTTGCAGTGCCCCTACCTTCCCCATTACTCTGGGTTGGGGTGCTGAAATGGTGAGGGGAAAGAGGGAATTCATTTCCATGTCGCTTTCATGTTCATTCTGATGGGTGGCAGATATTCTCGGTGAGGACCGCTGGTTCTGTGAGCTAACACCTTCTCAGTTTCTATCCTAGTTCACGATAAGGAGTGTTTGTTATGTTGCCGTTTTGTTCTTTTCAGTTCTAGTTCTATTCAGTAAAGATGGTGGATTTCTTCTGTGTTCAACTTTTAAGTATTCCTCATTAGCTGCCTTTTGAATTTTTCATATAAATATTCTTAAGAAAGGAGCTACAGAGATGGCTTAGTGCTTAAGAGCACTGACTGCTCTTCTAGAGGTCCTTAGTTCAATTCCCAGCAATCACATGGTGGCTCACAATCATCTATAATGGGATCTGATGCCCTCTTCTGGCACACAGGGGTATGTACAGATAGGGCACTCATACATTAAATAAAGAAATCAATCTTTAAAAATATATATATTCTTTAAAAAGGCAAAGCATGCATCATTGTTTTTAAGGGAATTGTATTTTAGTAAGACAGCTAAGTGAAAATGTACATAGAAGTTAGATATTTTAATACTGGTTTTGGGGTGTGTTTGTGTGTGTGTGTGTGTGTGTGTGTGTGTGTGAGAAAGAGAGAGACAGAGAGAGAGAGAGAGAGAGAGAGAGAGAGAGAGAGAGAGAGAGAGAAAGAGAGAGAGAGAGGAAAACTGATTTCAACTCTGCCATTTGTGTGGAGAGACTTTTTGCCACTTCTGCCCTTGATTCCTGGACTGTTTTTGAATCTTGACCTGATTGCACTGGAGTGCAGTAATGGAATAATGTTCATGAGACACAAGCCCATCCAAAAAGGTGTCGCAGCCATGTTGTTTGCCTTTCCTCAGAATTTACCTCACAGTTGGAGGAGATTTATTCCCTCACTCATTTGTATAATAATCTATCATTTACTTAGTGAGTACCTTTGAAATATCTCATCTGTAATCCTAGAAATTGGCAGATTCAAGAATTAATAAGGACTGATATCTATTTTTGTAAGTTTCTTGAACAGTCCTAAAGACAGTTTCGAAAGCTGTCCTCATCATGTGTTGAAAACATTGCTGATGGACAGATGTCTATCAAGTGTTAGTGAAACAAAGATGAGCTTCTGTGCTTGGGGGATGTAGACCGGCTTCACATTACCTATCCTTGTTTTTCATCTATCCTAATAGATTCCTTTTGCTTTTCCTTTCCTAGTAAAAATTCAGCTCTCCAGGAAATACTTTTGATCTGTCTCTACAATGTTTAAATTTGGAATGACCCCTAGTGTTTAAACCTTTAAAAAAAAAAGTGTCTTTTTCCAGAAGAGCATGCTGATTAGGAAAGGATTAAATAAATCTGTTTTATTCCCCTGGGCCATGTAAAGAGTGTTGCAGTAAACACCTCTGCTCCTTGTAGAAGAATCTAAGTAAGTTCCAGTTACAGACAGATGTGCTGTAAGTATGAGCTGTTCAGACAAGCCCTGCTTGATGTCGTGGTTTGTCTGCTCCGTTGCTGTATCTGGCATTGGGAACTCCGTGAGGATCAGGCTTTGTTATTTTGAGAGGAGCTGTATCTACTGGTCATTATTGCTCCAGAGAATGGGGCTTCCCAGATGTGTACAAGCTATTGTGTGAGACAAGGGACAAACAATTCTTCTCTCTATGGTAACTCACTGTTGAACTTCCTATTCTTGAACAAGTAAAGTCTGTGTTCTCTAGGGCACATGGTTACATTTTTTTATTCTCCGCTTGAGAATGTGTCTTAAAATATTGTGCTTTTTTTTTCCCCCCCTTTGTCTACAGCAAAGCCAGGACTCTCTTTGAAAAAAATGCTGCCCCAATTTTACACCTCTCTGGCATGGACGTGACTGTCGTCAAGGTGAGACTTCTAGAGTCTTTACGTACACAGATCACCTTTTCTAATGTATTCATGTATTCTCTGCTCTTGCCTTCTAAGTACAGCCCAGTTTTCACTGAAGAGAAGAAGAAAATCAATGTTGTGTCTTGTTCTATTAATTACTCAAAGCAGTTTTGTTTTCTCCTGATGTGGTCAGCTTTTCATTTCAGTGCAGACTCAGATGGGTGTGAGGAGGTCCTGATACTTCAGCAGGTGGAGCTGTCTCAGTTGTCAGAGTCCGCTCCCCGAAATGCAAAGCCCTCTACTCTGAGTAGCTTAATTTCTAGGTAGTTCTACTAGCAGGTAAATATTTTCTTCCTGGTAAAAAATTGTGGTAAAGAATATTTTAAAGTAAAATCATTAGAATTTTTGAGATTTTAGGTAAGAAGGAAAAGGGACAAATTAAGTTAGAAGGAATTGTAAATTTTAGACATCTCAGGTTTCCATTTTGATGAACTTTAGGTGGCATATGCGTGAGTGTATGTGGTATGCATTTAGTCAAAACCAGCCTTCTGCTGTATTAATTTTTAATTAATTAAAGAAAATTGTGTGTATGAGTGTTTTGTCTGTGTATATATGTCTACTGCATGTATGCCTAGTGTTCACAGAAGCCAGGAGAGAATTATCAGGTCCCCTGGAATTGGAGTTATAGGTACTTGTGAGCGCCATGTCTGTGCGAGGACTCAACAAGATCCACTGGAAGAACAGCAGGTACTTAACTGTGGGGCCATCTCTCCAACCTTGCCCCTCTAGTGTTTTAAAACTGTTAATATCTTAAATTAATTTTTGTGTTTTGAAATTATGGTATGATCACACTATTTCCCCTTCCATTTCCTCCCTCCAGACACAGCCATATACCCCTCCTTGCTAAAATGGCGTTTCTAATATTTTATTAATTCTTTGAGACTCTCATACAATATGCTTTGATGATTTTCATTCCCCACTCCTCCCACTAGCTCATCCTAGATCTACCTCCCCAACTGTACTCCCTAATTCCCCAATCCCTCCTAACTTCATGCCCTTTAAAACAAAAATCCATTGACTCAATTTTGTGCTAGCATCCACTGGAGTGTAGCAGACCTACCAGGGACCAGCTCTTAAAGAAAGCTATCTCTTCCTTCCCTAGAAGCCATGAATTGTCACTAGCTTCTTAATTAGTGGTGGCAGCTCCTAAGCCCCTCCAGCATCCTAGAATGTTGACTGGTCTGATGTTAATCTATTCCTAGATTACACACTGAGTAGATCATAGGGGTTAGAAGGTCATCAGTAAAGTTCCCGTGCAATTTTGGATTCACCTTTGTAACATATCAGACTTGATCCTGCAGTTGTTTGCCTCTGGGGTTAGGAGAAAGGGGAAGGAAACATTTACAGGTGCATCTACAGTGTGCCACAGTCTAGGCGTGAGAAACTGTGGGGTGGCCCCGTAGGGCTGCTATCATTAGTTCCTTACTATTTGACGAAACCCTTGGATAAGACTCCGGGCCTGGAGACTTGCTGAAGGGAGACAGTGCGTATTAGGCTTCAGTAGTGCTACACGTGCCTAAGTTCTGTTTCTCTTTGCAAGATAAATTCTTCAAGGATTTGTTTCTCTTCTTTGGTTTTCACCTTAGCTGGCACCGAGTTGTTTATGATGTCCTTGTGTTCACTTTGAACTTTGTGTAGCTTTTGTAATGTCTCATTTTACCCTTCACCTCAGCTGGGCCTGCTCTCGGGCATCAGCATCCTCACCCTACCCGCCTCCGACTGCCACACACACAGTAGTCTTCAAGACGCTTTTCAATTTAATTAGTTCCTGCTGAAGACCCACTTTGCCTATTGATCTTTTCACTGACAAAGTTGTTTCATTTCTCGTTTTCTTTAAAAAAACGTATTTCCTTCATTTTACTTTATTTGCTGTTCTGCTGTTCTGAGATTTTCATTGGTTCCCCCTCCACACATACACACTGTATATATTTACAGCCGTAAACTCTGTTGCCTCATCTGTGTCCTATCCCTGGAGACACAGTTCTTTCATTATAATTGCTAATGATTTTCTCATTTATATCACGACTTTTGCTTGACCTGTGAGTGGCTTAATGTGTTTTAATTTTCAGATCTAAAGGTTTTCTGGGTATCATTTTGTTAATGATTTCTGAATTAACTACATCGTGATCAAAGAAATATTCTATATAATTTAAGGATAGAAGTTTATTGGGATTTGTCTTTGGATCTAGATTGAATATAGTTTGCTTTTTTTTACGTGTTCCATGTATACCTAAAAATAATTTATATCATTTACTGAATGTTATATTGTGTTTATGAACTACAAAACCAAATCTATTCACTGTGTACTGCAAATCTTCTATTTCTCTCCTGATTTTTAAATTTTGCTTTTATTGATGATAATTATTTTAAACTATCCTGTCAGGGGAGTTACAAATCTCCCAGTATAATTGTGAATTTGCCCATGCCTATAGATAATTTTGTCTGTTTTTTTTTTTTAATTATATGTTAAGATGATTAACTCTCAAGAACTGTACTGAACACAAGAAGTTTGTTTTAAAGACAGTTTGATCCTGTAAATGTTTGTTGTAAATGTTAATACATTTTGGATGTGAACTGTATGTAGCCTTTAGTGGCTGAGCCCCTCCAGCCCAACTGTTGATATATTTAAACCCGTTTCTCTGCTAGTTATGTATTGATATGCAAAACCTTGGTTCGACTATTGCTTTTCTGAATAGGATCTTATTAGTCAGTAGTCTGTGTTTAGAACTGTCTTTATGCTTGTCCAGGCAGAAATCCTTAATATCATGGGTGGAGAAGAATATTTTTGATGGCCTTACTCGTGTTAGGTTGATATGACTGTTGTGTGCATCCTCACTTGGTAACTGAGTTCTCTGAAATAAACAATGCACTATCCCATTTTATTTCCAAATATTGAAGATTTATGTTTTAATAAGGAGGAATATTATTCTGTGTAACTATATTGACATTTACATATACAACAATTGGAACAATCCCTTAATACCAAAGCCCTATGGCTTTTAGCTTTGTATTTTGTAATTTTTCCAATTTGAGATACTCAACAATTTATATTTATATATATATATATATATATATATATATATATATAATTTATGTTATGTATTCAGAAAATAGGTATTAAAGGTAGAATTTTTATTAGTAGAAATATTAATGTTTTCTTCTCACAGTTCAATTGAAGCTATTGGTCTTTGAAAGGTTAATTTTCTGGTTTTTTTTTTTTTCTGTTAAATTTTATTTGGAAATAATTTTAAATTTTCAAAAAAGTTTCTCTTCTCTCTCTCTC
>JANHMN010000016.1:46640731-46654337 GCA_030674055.1 Rhabdomys pumilio
TGCATACGCATTTGACTTCCTGCCTCGGATGAAAAACAGTGCAAACAATGTAATAGAAGCCACACTGGACTGGAAAAGAGTCCTCTGTCTGACTAGCTGTATAACTAAGGCAAATTACTGGGCTTGAATTTTAATTTTAGAATAAGGAGCTGAGTAGGTAGTTTCTGAAGCCATTTCTGTCTGAATCCATACCTAATTGTTTTCATAGAATTTTCTTGTCTTTCAACCATGTAAAATTAAGAGAGTCAATACACAACTTTAAAGAACATAGCCCGCCTTTTCATTCTTTAACATGTGGTCTTACAATGACAAGTTTACCAAAGCCATCTTTGATATTTCAGACAGATTATGAGGGACAAGCCAAGAAGCTCCTGGAACTGATGGAAAGCACTGATGTGATCATTGTTGCTGGAGGAGATGGCACACTGCAGGAGGTAGGATTCTCCCTCCCCGTGTAGGGGCATTTTTAAGGGGGAAAACTGGATATTAGGTTCTTGGACAATGGCAACAATAATTAAGGAAATTGCTGTAATTCATTATTTTAGGGCTGTTGCTCTCAAACTTGTACATCCCTAAGCTTTTCTCTTGTACGTTTCTATGCTTGTTTTTGGTAAACCTTCCTCCCAGCTCAAAGAAGGGTTTATATGTAAGCAAATCTGTCTGAGAAAATTAAATAAAACAAGCAAGGCTCTATAATCAAGCACTTAAGATGAAGTGGGAAGATCGTGAGTTCCAGTTAGTCTTGGGTTAGCAAGATTAGATCTCAAATATTGAATAAAATTGGAGGTAAAATGTGTATGGATGGACCAAGCTTGTTATGTTGTGCAGATTGCTATGCAGTAGCTCTGTGATGACACCAGGGTTTCACTAGAGGACAAGTTCTTATCAAATGAAGGTTTGTTCAAGAAAACACTTTGACGGCCATTCACATCATTTCTGTTGTATCGAAAGTTAACTCTTAAGACTACATTTGTAGAAAGAGATAATGCTTGTTCAGATGTGTGTGTTTGCCTTCTTTTCTGTTATTCCTTCTAGGGTTGGTTGTTTGGCAGTTAGTGCTACAGAACAAACCTCATGTATGCTGGGCAAGGGCTCTACTGCTGAGCTACATCCCTAGTCCTGTCTGTGTTCCAATAGTAATACACTTATCCTCAGTGAGATGCTCTACCTCTTAGAATGCCCAAGACATAGAACACTGGCAGTGTCAAATGCTGATGAGGGGAGGACAGTAGGAGCTGTCATTCATTGATGGTGGAAATGCAGAATGGTTTAGTCACTTTATATCTATTAGAATATTCTAGAATATAGAATAACCAAAATCCAGATCAAACAAATGAAAGCTGAGTGGTTTCACTGAGAACTGAGTACACTCTTGCCATGTAGTCCAGCAATTGAGCTCATTGGAGTTCATAGCTGATGTGCATACAGAAATTTGCACATGGTTGTTTATAGCATCTTTATCTACAGTCAGCCAAACATGGAAGAAATGAAGGTGTCCTTAATAGGTTAATTGTAGAGTAACATACCCAAGTAATGGATTATTTAGCATGAAAAAATAAAAAGAACTATCCAGTTATGACAGGATTTGGAGCATAATCATAAGTGAATGAAACCACAAAAAGACTATAGTCCACAGTTCTACTCTTTGACTTGTGGGGCAAGCAGCAGTAGAGAGGGCAAAATGATGAGAGGTTGCCTGCGGTTGGGAGAAGGACTAGCAGTCGTACACAGGACTTTCAAGGCAGTGAAAATGCGTTGGAGATGATAGTGATGGACAGGAGTGCATGTTTTTCAAAGCCTGTGACGTGCACAGCGATGAAGTTGCTGTGTAAACGTGATGTTTAGATGGTGATGTAATGTAGGTCATCAGTTTTACCCACAGACTGCATTACTGTTGGCTTTGGCCTCTCTTTGGTGGCTTTATCGATGTGCGGGGCCAGAAATGAACAGCAGAAAAGCTGTCTAAGTTTGACTTGGCATTTATATGAGCCTTAGTAAGCTTCTTTTTTAAAAAGGCTCTGCTAATGATCTTGTAATTGTTTTTATAGCTTGTTAATGAAATGTGAAGTGTTCGGATTCTATACCGACAAAGAATGAAGTAGATCACTGACAGCCCTTTTAATGCTGAAACCCAGTGAGGCAGGACAAGACAAAGGAAGGAGATATGTCAACCTTTATTTTTACAAAATGTTTAAAAGGAAAGACAGTGAATTGTATATTTGGTGTATTTGCAGTCATTAAAAGACATTTGGCTAGAGAAATGATTGGCTCATACCTGACAGCAATCCCAAGGATGCTGAAGCAGGAGGAATCCTGTGAGTTCCAGGCCAGCCTAGGCTACCTAATGATAATGAATAAAATAGAAGAAATGATAATGTTAGTTGTCCAGCCCTTTGTTTTCATTGCTCAGATTTAGTGTAGATTTCTGAGCAGACTAAGCCATCCTGTCCTCTGTGTACTGCAAAAGGCTTTTCTGTGTAATTGAAAAGAATTCATATTTCTCTAGAACCTACAACACATTGACATTAGTAAACTTATGTTTTGTAGACCTTGAAATATAATTTTACTAATATAATGTAGAATACTTATAATGTATTTTAGTCTGTATTATTCTAGGTTAAGAATAAAACCTAATTATCACTGATCATACTTGACAGTATGATGTGCTTTTAGGATCTAATACACCATTTAATATAGCTTCTAGAAGAAAATAAGTTTATGGTCCATGAAATTTTATTCTAATTTTGTTTTGATAAGGAAAATACATGTTGTTTATAATATTTTTTACATTCATAGGTTGTTACTGGAGTACTTAGAAGAACAGACGAGGTGAGCTTGTAAAAAATACATTAAGCTTTTATTCTCATTTTTTGTCTTTCCCCCTTATGAATCATACATTCATATTTATATTTGTATATATGTGTATACATACATACATACATACATACATACCTACGCACACTGTACTAAGGATTGAACCCAGGGCTCTGTGTGACTAGGTGAGCATGCACCACTGACTTACGCCTCCAGCCCTTTTTAGTTTTAATTTTGAGACAGGGTCCTGATAAGTTGCCCAGGCTAGCCTTGAACTTGTGATTCTTCTGCCTCAGTCTCTGGAATCTGGGATTCCAGACATAGACCATCATACTCAACTCCTGTGTTATATTTTCAATCTAGTGCAATTGTGATAGAATTGGAATTCTGATCAGATGGTGCAATACTTCTTCCTCTGTCATAGGTTACTCTCATGAACCCGTGGTGGACTTGTTGGTAATCCAGCTAATGTGCTATATAAAAATTTCCTGTAGAATCTTTTCTTCAAGGAATTCATTTATAAATTAATGGTGATGTGTTCATATAATAGGAGCAAGGTAGCAATTAAATGGATGGACTAGGCTTATTTAGTTAAGAGCAAGTATGAGGACCTGAGTTTGATCCCCAGGATCCATATAAAATCAACTGAGTATAGTTAGTGGTGCCTCTTGTAATTCCGGTGCTGGCTGGTCAGGAAGAATAACTTCACAAGTTTCAAGCCATGTAGGAGACTTTGTCTTAAAA
This sequence comes from Rhabdomys pumilio, assembly GCA_030674055.1. NCBI lineage: Eukaryota > Metazoa > Chordata > Mammalia > Rodentia > Muridae > Rhabdomys > Rhabdomys pumilio. Next base: position 46,644,290 of record JANHMN010000016.1, read on the forward strand.
AAAATAATAATAATAATAAAAATGCACAGTATATAGGGAACAAGAGAGGAAGTTGCCCTCTGGCCTCTTTGCGTACCCTACACACACACACACACACACACACACACACACACACACACACACTTTCATTCTCTCTCACACACATAGACACACACACAAATTAATGTGTATCATATACAAGAATGAAATATATATATATATATATATATATATATATCTTTAGATCTTAGAAATGTTAAATACAAGTAAGTTTTAAAAGAAGATAAAATATTTCTTCATGGTTTTAGAATTCAGAACACAGTACTGTCACTGTATGTTATTTGGTATGTAAGTATGTAGTAAGAAAAAAGTAGCAGACAAGAGTTGTGCCAACCTAACATAGTGGTTTTCTCTAGGAGGGGTCAGGAGAACAGAATCTCAAAGGGCTTCATCTGTCTCTGCCGATTTATTTATTTTAATTTTGAGATCCAATTCATTTCCTTTTTTTTTTTTTAAATATTTATTTATTTTATGTGTATATGTACACTGTAGCTGTCTTCAGACTCACCAGAAGAGGGCATTGGATCCCATTACAGATGGTTGTAAGCCACCATGTGGTTGCTGGGAATTGAACTCAGGACCTCTGGAAGAGTAGTTAGTTCTCTTAACCACTGAGCCATCTCTCCAGCCCTCCAATTCATTTCTTAAGACATCAGAAGCAAAATGGCAAATGTTCTTAAATCTGGGTTGTGGACTTATGAGGCTTTGTAAGATCTCATTCATTTTCCTGCCACAGTTTAAAGTATTTTAGTAAAAACAGTAAGAGACTGTGTTCAAAATAGTCTTTTAAGAATCTTCAAGTAATATCTGTATATGTGACATTTAGTTCAATCACATGTGATGTCATTGACTGGCCATTATGTGACTTATTCTATTTGAAGTAGGTAGCTTATGAAACACTGTTTTTTGCTGATCACTGTTGAATTGGCAGGTATTTTTAGTTGAATTTTCTCTCTGCATTTCTCAGCCAGTGTGATAGCTAAGTACAGTCTCTCACACTGGTTCATTGATCCAGTTGTAATATTGTCATTATCTTAAACCAGTTTCATACAAATAATTGTAGTTACTGGGTACCCAAATATATCTTTTAAATTCTGATTCATTGCGTTTTCATTGACTGCTTTGGTTTAGAAACTGCTCACATTGGGGTATTTGCTTTCTGGCCTAGAGATAGGGAATGGAGGGGAGAGGGGAGAAACAGCCAGTCACTTTGTTCTAGAGGATACTTATATGCTCCCCTTTAGCCCTAATCTTCTGACTGTAACAATACAACTTTGTCTCCTTTTTGTTCTACCAGGCTACCTTCAGTAAGATCCCAATTGGATTTATCCCGCTGGGACAGACCAGTAGTTTGAGTCACACACTCTTTGCTGAAAGTGGAAACAAAGTCCAGTAGGTTGTTAATGTGGAATGCTAACATCTGGGTGTGATAGAGCCTGGGCCTGAAAATTAACAGACATGATACCATTGACTTTTCAGATACTGATAGGCTGAAACGCCAAGTTATTGAGAGGGAGCGCCCAGCCTTTCGGAGAATTGGCATGCTCCTAGTTGAGGTGTGGTTCCTCCTAATCTAGTAATTAGTGAGTCTTGGTGTCAGGGATGGAGATAGGTTCTGCCTGTCATTGCAGTTTTTCTGCTGTTGCACTGTAAGACCTTTTCCTGAAGATGAGGGCAGATTGCTCTGATCGGTTCCTTTAAGTACACATGGTGACAAATAGCAAGTGGGAAATTGAACTGCAGGTAGCCCTGGCTTCATTATCCTGGTGACAGAAGCAGGTAAAACAACTAAATACAGTCACATCCTTGTGACTGCCTGAAGTGGCTGGGAGTGTGGATATAGTAGATGGGGAAGGGGTGAAGTCCCGACATCTAAGTTACATTGCTGAGAGTCTAACACTGTCCTCAGGATCAAACAGATGGAAAGCTTTATGGAACAAAGACCAAATCTTTCAGAGAGGTAGTGATCTTGAATTTGAGGCCTGGCTTTCGCAGCAGTTAACATAATCTTGAGCAAATGGTTGTCAAAAGACTGAAGTAAACAATGTCAGAGAAATTGTTACATAGTGTGTAATGTAAGACTTGTGATAGAAGAAGTCAGAAAGTAAACATTTGTTGAATGAATTAATTAAATTTTTTTCAGAAGTTTTTCTTATTATAACCATCTAAGCCAATAATAATAATAGTCAAGGTACCTTTTAATTTGGGTTAATTTTTTCCCCAGTGCTTTCTTAGACTAGACCTTATAGACTGACTTTCCCTGTTGTAATTTTGAGGGCCAGCAATTGTATCTTTAACAATTTTATGCTGTTCATAAAAGCATGGGTGCATATAGGAAAGCCCATACATGCATATATATGTTTATCAGACCCCCATCCTACTGTCTCTCATGTGTCACACCCTTACAGGATTCTCCAGCCGTCCTGAGGCCTAGCAAGCAGAAGACACTTTAATAAACCATACTTTTTTAGTCACGGCTTAGAATGTTTGAAGGGCAACAGATAATGATGGATGAATGACTCAAGCATTTTTGCTGCTCTGATGTCAGTTCTCTCCAGTGTAGGACTTGACTATATTAGGAACTTGTCTTGTCCTGTATCAATAGAGATTATTAACCTGCTTTAGCCAGCGTTTCCAAATGGCATGTCAGAGGAAGATTATTTTCCTTGTGGAAACCCTTCCCTGTAAGGAAGACCACTCACATGTGGCCACCCTCATGATCTGAGATAGTGTTCTGCTTTTTAGGAGCTGTTGTTTTCTGTTTTTAAACTATTGTTATTGCTTCTTCTATTTATAATTTAAAGATTTATAAAAACCTAATCTCTAAGCATGCTCCAGGGCTCTTGGGTAATCAGAAACTCTGCCCTTGGCTCAGAATTTTGCAAACTTTTTAACATGGCTGTTGCCTGGAGCTATGTAAAAAGAACAAAGCTTTGCCTTTGCCTTGCTGTCAGGATTTCTTGTAAAATAATTATTAAAGAAGAAAAAAGTCTTTTTTTCTGAAATGTGGAATGTCGCAGGTAAATAATCCTAAATGCCAGGCTGCAGTGCTTCCTTATTAGAACTTTGAGTCATTGTTAGGGAATGATAAATTTGAGGTGCATTTTAGTTGTCTTCTCCCAAGCAATTTATAGAAGCAATTTAATGCAAGAAGTCTTTTTGGATTGCAATAGGTTGAGTTGTTTTTTAGGTCTCTTAAAGCTACTTTCCAAGTCTTTCCCTGTATGCCAGGTGCTATTCAGATTAAGTACAGTGCACACATCAACTGTGGTGCTTCTCTCATGACCAGTACACACTCAGGACGGTATAGCCTAGATTTGGGAGCATGCCCCTTGCTTCCTCTAAGTAGAATCTCATTTTAAAAGAATTTGTTGTCCTCTCCCAGCCAAGATCTATATTGAAATGAAAAAAGGGGAGGGGTATTCATAGATAAGTATGGGTGTTTGGGTGTTTTGTCTATATGTGAAATTCCCAATGCTCAAGGAGGCCAGTAGAGAACATTGGATCCCCTGGAACTGGAGGTGCAGATGGCAGTACACCTTATGTGGGTGCTGGCAGTCAAACCAGGGTCCTCTGCAAACACAGCAAGTACTCTTAACCCCTGAGCCATCTCTCCAACTCACAGTTGCTTATATTATATTACGGAAAAGCAGTCCAGACAGCACAAGCACTGTTAAATATATTCAGCAACTGAAACTTATGTATTGATGGCATGATGAATGCCAAGCAGTACAGCTACTCTAGGAGCTAATGTGGCTGCTTCTTATCAAAGTAAACATACGCTTGTCATACTGTTAGGTGTTTGCCTAAAAGAAGTGCAGACATACAGATCTGTGCAACAACTAAACCTTATTTGTAGAATCTGTTGCTAGTTGCCAAGAATTAGGAACAATGCCAGTATCAACCAGCTCATGAATGGCTCTACAAATTATGGTACATTTATACACCAGGGTGCTACTTAACCATAAAAAGAAACCATCTACTCATGTTGTTGATGCAATAATCTCAAGCTCATGCTTTTTCATTCTGTTATATGATAATTCTACAAAAGATTAAACTGGACATGGTAATTGCTGGAACCGGTGATTGTGGTAGGAGTGGGTTGGCAATGAAGATTGATGAGGGACTTCAGGGGATGGTAGAAGTGTTATGTATTTTGATGATGGTGTTGGTTTCATAAATATATTTGTCAAAATATATGGAAAAGCATGCCTAAAAGGACAGATTGTATTGCATATGGATTCCAACTCAGTAAGTCTGATTTTAAAAAAGAAGTTGGTCCTTCAGTTTTCAGGTTTTTGTTTGAGGAACTCTGTTGGAGGATCAAATGGAAAGCTGACAGGAGTGTTTGCTTCAGGATGCACAAGGACCTAGGCCCAATCCCCAGCACCACAGTTGAAAAACAAACCAAACTATAAACTCTTCTTGGATCTGAACAGGAGGGGAGGATACTAGGCAAACAGCTGCCCATGATTGAGGAGATAGTTGGGAACAGAGTCATGGCTTACCAAGGCAGAGACTCATAAACACGAGCAGCTGTGGGAACCAGTGCTGGCTAAGGAAAACCTGAGTTTCTTTGTGGTTGGCTCTGAGAGCTCCAACCTCCTTGGCACCCAGACTTATGGGTTCCCTTTAATATTGTAAGATTTATTTCATACAGTTTGCTGAAGATCCCATATTAAGTACTAAGAAAGGAGGAAAGGAAGAATCTTGAGGTACTCTGAAGCAGTCTTTTTCCCTTGTAAGGTCTGCATCAGGAGAAACTAGTTATGCAGAGCCCAACCTTCTAGAGTAGTCTTGGAGCTCAAAAGGGATTGCTGGACTCTAGCTAGCTCTGGCTTTCCACATGGGAGAAGGAAATACCCAACCCAACCTACTTTTCAGTCCTGCACTAACATATGGGTTAGAAAAGAGTGGAATGTTAAAATGGAAAGATAACTGGACTCTTTTCAAATCCATGCAGCCTATACAACATGCTTCTAAATAAACATATGCATCAAGGAAGGTCTTGAGAAGTTTTTAAATATTTTAAGCTAAATAAAAACACTCCCAAAAATATGTGGTAGGCAGTGATAGTGGTGGTTAGAGGAAATTTGGAGCATTTAATATACATAGTAGAACAGAAGGCAGAGCAAGATTAAAGGTGAAGGCATACACATGGGAAGGTGAGGCAGGAGGATTGTGAGTTTGAAACCAGCCTGGTTACATAGGCAGACACTGAGATTTTTAGTTTTTTTTGTTTTGTTTTGTTTTGTTTTGTTTTTGTTTTTTTGTTTGTTTGTTTTTGTGGGATATTGGGAGGTTGAGGGCACTGGTGTGGCAGTATATACTTTTAATCATAGCAGTCAGAAGGCAGAGGCAGATGGGTCTCTGAATTCAAGGCCATCCTGATCTGTATAGCCAGTTCAAGGTCTCCTGGGAGACAAAATGAAACCCTATCTAAATAAATAGGAGTGATGGAGGAGGGATGTCATTCAGTAGGCAAAATGCTAGTATTTGTGAAGCCCTGGGTTCCATCTGCAGCATGGAATAAACCAGTCATGACGGTGCACATCTGTAATCCCAACACTGCGGAGATAGAGGGAGAAAATTACAAGTTTAAAGTCATTCTTGGCTACAAAGTGAGTTCAGTGCCAGCCTAGGAACATGAGACCTGTCTCAAAGTTTTAAAAGAGTTAATCATTTCTCATGGCTTTCTTATATGACCTGCAGTTCAGAGGAAGGCTCTTTTGTATAATAGAGGATAAACTAGAAAGGATAGACTGGAGCTGGAGAGACTGCTGAGTGAGTGGTTATGACTGCATGTTACTCTTGCAGAGGACCCAGATTGGTTCCCAGCACCATGGTGGGTCACAACCGTCCTTAACTCTAGTTCCAGGAAATCTGATGCCTCCATAGGCACAGCAGTTAAAACACTCATGTATATAATAAATTAAATATTTAGATGATAGATTTAAAAAATTATTAGTTTGGAAATCTAGATGATGGTTTTCATTGGTGGCCATCATCACCAAAGACAGCAGGGGTTCTTTGTCTTCTGATGCAATTTCGTACTACCACAGGGATTATTTAATGTTGTCAGAATCTCAAGGATGAGTGGATACAAACTTTCCATTCTAGCTAGCCTCAGGAAATATATGAATTAGATATATACACTAGGATCATACACATACAGTCACTAAGGTATAAGACCACAGAAGTTCAGTAGACAAATGGCCTATTTTTTAAACAGGAATATGAAAAGGAACAGATAATAGATTAAAAGAGATTTAAAACACATAAACCAATCACAATTTATGTGTCTTATTTGAAGGAAGTAACTTATATTTATATATTGTTAAAATTTGAGCACTGTCTAAAAATGTTGATTCACATGGGTCAAAATTGTAAGTGTAATAATGATATTTCATAAAAGTCTCTTTTGCAGATACATAATGAACTACTAAGATATCAGGTTTGCTTTCATATTTAGTGGCTTACATGGTGATGTATAAAGTGTTGCTAACCTTACAGAGCCTTTGTTCCCCAGGAGGAGGCAGGCGATAACACTAGTCAGCACATGGTCAGGCTGTAGCCGATGGAAGGAGAGCAGCAGTGTAGTGATGAGAGCCACAGTGAAGGACTGTCCACTAGGTTGGACAGAGTGGGCCTCTCTGAGGTGGAGCTGTCTGCCAGATCTAAAGAATGAGTGAAGGGCTTACCATAGCTGCACCCAGGGCATGGAGGGTTGACTAGCATCAGTAAAGGCCCTCGATGGAGGTCTGCTCCTTCTCTCCTGAGAGAGCACACACGTTTTACTGTCTAGCCACTTGGCTTTCTATTTCTCTTGTTGGCTATCTTTTGTGTATTTATGTATGTCTGACTTTGAATTTAAAATATAAACTCTAGGTTATGTGCAGATCTGGCATAATTTTATATGCCCTGAATAATCCAGAGTGTTTACTTTTTGATAAGTATTTTCTTACATAGAGGACTTTGAAGAGATTATCAGAATGTAGCTAAGAACAGTCTTGTGTCTTTGAGGGAAAGAATCAGCAGTGAGAACAGAGCGTGAGGCACATTCCTGTGATGCTGGAAAATGAGGAAATATGGACTCAAATTTGCTAAGATAGCTACAAGTCCTAGCCTTCAGTTACCTTCTGGCTGTTTGAGAAGAAAGACTTTTTTTTTTTTGAAATGGCTGAATTTTTTTATAGTGATTAAAAGACGCTATGTTATTACCATGTTTTAAGTAGCAAGTTTTCCAATTCTTGGCCCAGTGATGTAGTAAATGCAATTGCTCACATGCTTTCCTAAGATTATTTTGAAAAAGTAGCTTTTACTGACCCCCCACAAGGATTCTGAGTGTGTGGGTGTGGGCGTGTATGCACATACGTATGCATGTTGTGCACTGGGGGAGGTGGCATTTACTTTTTACAACAGGTTCCTTTCCATTTTTTCCCCCATTTAGGCATATTACAGATGCCACACTTGCCATTGTGAAAGGAGAGACAGTTCCACTTGATGTCTTGCAGATCAAGGTAAACTCTTTCCTTCAGATTTTGAAAAAGGTTATTAAAAACAATATTTAAAAGGTATCAAAGTAATAAGCACATGTTAAAATATAGAGTGTAACAGTTTATATGGGGCTCTGGTGAACCTGACATTTCCTTTTTCTTCCCACCCTAGCATTAATCCCCCAAAAGAAGCCTTGTTCACAATTCTGTCACCATTAATTAATGTGTTTATGATCCCACATGTGGTAAAAATGATGTGACATAAAATTTACATCTTCACTTCAGTAGCGTTGAATGTGTGATGTCACCTTTTGATGCATTAGCTTTGAACTTAACTCTTGGCCTCTGTTACATACAAGGACCCCTCTGTATCACTTCCTCATGGAATTATATCTAATTTTAACTTCTTCAACTACTACCTTTATGTCATAAGAAATCTAGCTATGCATGATTGTTTTGAGTATTAAAAGAGCCCTGAGGCCAGACCAAAGTGTGCCGTGTGCCTGTAATCCCTGCCCTCTGTGAGTATCAGAAGGATGAAGGGCTCCAAGTCATCCTCAGCAACACAGCAAGTGAGGCTAACAGGTACCACATGAAACCTGGCCTTTATTTTTTTTCCCAATCTTCTTTTATACCATTTTAATTACATGCAAGTATTAAGGTCAGTTCTAGGTTGAGAAACTAGCAATACAATAGATGCAAATAGTCAAGGAACAAGCAAGGCAATAAACCCAATTTATGTGAACACTCCCGTGATCACTGTCTCTAAGGGCTTATCAGGATGACCAAAATATCTGAGCCTACTTCCTTGTCTTAGCCCAAAGTCATTTTCATGTCTGAAGCCTACTTCTTTGTTCTAGCCTAATATTTAGATTCCTGCCTGAAATTACTTCTTTGTTCTAGCCTAATGTCAGATTCCTGCCTGAAGCCCATTTCCTTGTCCTTGGCCAATGTCAGATTCCGGCCAAGCAGCCCCAAAAGCTCTCCACCTCTTCCCCTTTTGTATTTCATAAATAAGACTAAGCCTATCTTAGGTCGTTTTGAAAAGAGTGCCTTTCTTACCCATCATGGAATATGCATTATCAAAAGCAATGACCTTATGTCTTAGGTTGGTAAAGCTCTGTGCAGAATTTTATCTGTCCTTAGCTTGCGTGCTTGTTAATTTAATAACTCTAGGGGTCCATTTTTAGGTTCAAGTCATTTACTTTGGCTGCCATCATGTTGATGTTGTTAAAGACAAGCTGTAACATGATGGGCAGGAATAAAAGTATTCCCAGGACAAAAAGGGCTAGCATGATCAAGCTAAATATGTTATACTTGAAGCTTGACCAAAATGGAAATACTGACCTTAGGTCATGGATAATTTATCAGCAGTATCTGCAGCATCAAAGCTCAGCAAAGCAACATTCTTTTAATTCATAAGCTCACTATGCAAAGTTAAAACATCCAGAGAGGTGTTAGAATTATGCCAAATATCCTGCCAGTGTCTTTAAACTTTTTCCTAATTATAATGACTATAATTGTAAATTTTAGAAGTAGTACAAAAACATTGGTATTTGGCATGACACTCGAGATGCTCCTTACTCTTAAACGCTGAACCTCCTTCCAATAATTTGAATAGGATCAATCTATTGTTCGAAACACCTATCTAACTCCTCTTATATATTCAACACATTAGTAACATTTTTGGCAAAATGATTAACAAAAGTCGCTGTCTTAACTTCTTGTGTGAAAGCCATTGCAGAAGCAGTCTTGCTAGCAATTGATGTAATTAAAGCTGTTATACCAGCAGTAATCAAACCCACTACCCTCTTGTTTCTGCTTAAAGCCTGACTCATTCTTCCAGTACTTGCAAGCTTTTTTCAGAATACCAAGGTCCTGTAATACTCAGGGCAATAAAACAAAAGCTGGTTGATAGACCTCCGTAACAGAAACCTGGCTTTTAAAAAGGAAAAAAAGACCCATAACATATTTCAGCAGTAATTGATTTCTGTAGATGTAGATGCTGGCTGCATCTCTTATCCATGGTCTGCAGCACACGAGCTGCTTCTTACATCCTGCTGGAGCAGCTGTTGTCTTTAACCTTAGCTCTCAGATGTGTTTATGAATAGTTAGGATTCTGTAGATTATCTCTCCATTCTCACATTGGGAACAGTGTTTTCTGTAGCTTCCTGCATTTTGTAACTCTCCATTTTTCTGTTGAGCTGTGTAACATTTTATTTGTAGAGGATAATTTGTTTTAGACATATGCTTGCTGGCTTTTCCAATTAAAGGGCACAGAAACAATTACACCTCACAGTGAGCATACTTAGCACACAGATTTTGGTTTTTAATTACTGCCATCTTAAAAAAAGAAACACGACCACCACCAGCAACCTAAAATAAAGGGAGAGTATGAAGTAAGAGAGCCTCAAAAATTAATATAGTCTGAGAACACTGCCATGTCACTGTATAGTTCTGAAAATACTGCCGTGTCACTATATAGTCCTGAGAACACTGCCATGTCACTGTAT
>JANHMN010000016.1:46654347-46695890 GCA_030674055.1 Rhabdomys pumilio
CTGTATAGTTCTGAAAATGCTACTGTGTCACTATATAGTCCTGAGAATGCTGCCATGTCACTATATAGTCACCTGCCCCAAATGCCAGCTAATTTCAATCTAATCACTTGATAGTAATCAAAAAAAGCCAAAATATGGGTCGTTGTAAACATTTTAGACTGTCTTCCTTTGAAATGTCAGTGTTAAAAAATCCAAAAATCGTAAGTGGTCTGTTCAAGATGAAAAAATAAACATCTAGTAAAGGATACTGAATTTGAAGAAGGAAAACCAATTGTAATCATGGATATTATTGGAACAAATAAAGATTATTAGAACTTGTACATGGCCTGAATTTTACAGTATTACCTTTCAATCGTTGATTCCTTGAGAGTGACTCCCATGCAAGTCCTTGCTCTGGGGAGATAATTGCTGTGAAAAGCTCTGATGTCTATAGCTGCAAATCTAAAAACACTACAAAACATGCACAGGAGCTGCAGAAGAGCACTGGCTGTTCTTTTAGAGGAACCAGGTTTGTTCTCAGTACCTACATGCAACGACAGCAGCTCAGAACTTGCTGAAAACTACAGTTCCAGGTAATCTGATGCCCTCTTCTGGCCAATATGGACACTGCATATAGGTGGCACACAGACAAGCACACAAACACACATAGATAAAAACACAAACATGAGATAAAACTACAAGGAGAAGAGTTTGGCAATGGTGACTTTAGGTGAGAGGCATAAGTAGTATACATTGTACTATTTAGAGTTTTGCCTTATATTATTTTTCAAAATAAAAAACAGGATGAAAGAGGAATAATTCATTAGCAATTTCTAAGTTTTTGTCAACATTTCTTTAAAATACTAGGAAAAAAGATATACTTTTTTGACAGGAGTTAAACAAGTATTCTTTTTTCATCTAATTAAGAAAATAAAAAGCAAATGGCTCAAAAGACATAGCTGTAGAGTTGACTCATCCTGGAGTGGTGAACGCTGTGTGTTTGCTCACATCTGACCTTAAGGCGTGCCTGCTCCATTCTAGATGAGCATTTAGTGTTCACTTGGTTTGTGACTTTGTAAAAGTTTTATGGATCTGTACTGTGTCATAATCCCAACATTAACCCTGAAATTTGCCGTTACACTGGTTGAATAGCCCTAATCCGAACATCGAAATGCTAAATGTTCCCAAATTGGAAACTTTAGAGAATTTCAGATTCCACAGTGTTAATGTGGGTGTAGGAATGCTCAATCGGTAGTTTTTACAAGTATCTCAAAATCTGAGAAACCTGAAAATTGGGAACATTTCCAGCCGTATGCCTTTCAGGCAAGGGACACTTGGCCTATGTGCTGTGTACTCGTATGTCTTTATAGGTGGTGAACTTACAAGTTTATAGCCAAGTTTCCTTTTGCTTTTCTTCATGCAGTGATGTCTAGACTTTCCTTCATGGTCTCATTAATCATAGTCTAAATTGCAATTGATCTTTTAGCACGTAATCAGCTATAAGTTGTTTTCACAAAACATAAGGACTATGATTAAGCAGAGATTTTTATCTATAAAGACATTATTGTAAAATATGATTATTACCAAAGATGGTGAATGAAGAGATACTTTTAATAACTCAGTGATTTAGTATTTACTATATATATGGTAGAGGTAATATATTGCAGAATAAATTGAATGTGACTGGAAAATGTTACTATGCTTGTTAAATGTCTCTTGTCCCAACTTCTCTCATTTACTGATTTTGTAAATTGATGTCAGATTTTTCAGAATCTCTGTGTATTAATGACACAGCCCAGGAAGCACAATAATTTAATCAATTCTTAGAAAATGTAGAACAGTAGATTCTACCCTAGTTTCTGAGGAACCAGTTTAATTTAAATTATTTTTTTCCTTCTCCTTATTTCTGAAAATTGCTTTCAGAATGTGGAGAAAATCTCTGTCAACAAAACTTAACCATCGACATCATAGACAGTGCTTAATGCCAATCTTTACTTCTGTGAGCTCCATGTTACATAAACTGGAGATTATTCAAAGGACAATAAATCATGAACTAGACTAGTATTGTATTTAACTCATTCACTGTTCAGTGTGTTACATCTCATTTTGAATGTTCAGTTTGATAAGGAAGTCAAGATGTGTTTCTTTATATAGCCTATTTAAAAAAAAAAAGAACACAGATAGGCAAGGTTGGCACCATCTTCAAATCATTTAAGAGGTCAGCATCTCTCCTTCACTCTCTTGTTCCCACCCTGGTCACCTTCACCTTACTTCAGAGCCTCTATGACCTTGCCTTACACCCTTGCCTCCCTGTGGTTTGTTTTCAACAGCCAGAGTGTGATCCAAAGTTGGGGCACATCACTGCTCTGTTAAAAGCCCTCGTAGAGAGATCATCTTGTGCATTGCATGGATGCCTCTCCTGTCAATTAAAAGCCTGTGGCTTAGGCAGGAATAGAGGTGGCTTAACTGGTACTGTTGTGTCTCCCTGTTGGTTGCTGATGGCACAATGTTAGGTCTCTTATGGTTTCATATGTGAATTTCTTTTTGTATACATTTTCGTATGTGCTTTTTGAGGTTGGAAATCTATTTTAGCTCCATTTCTTTGAATTCATACTTTAGTTCTCAGGCTAAGTACTCTCCATAGTCTCTTCATATTTGAGTGCCCTAGCCCACAACTCTCAGATGAAGTACTTTCTACTGGGCACCTAGAGACAAACACATCCTTGTGATACCAGTGAGCTGGTTCATTCTCTCTCTTTCTCTCTCTCTCTCTCTCTCTCTCTCTCTCTCTCTCCCTCCCTCCCTCCTTTCCTCTCTCCCTCTCCCTCTCTCTTTTGTGAGCTTTCTCTCTCTCTTTCTGTCTTACTCACTCTCATTCCCCCCTTCTCTCTCCCTTTTCCTCCCTCCCTCCCTCCCTCCCTCCATCCTTCTAGTTCATTTTTCCCATTGCTTATATGAATCTGGGAGTAGAAAAGCCAATCTCCTGCATGAACAGGTACACAGTAAAGGAGTGACAGGTCCATGTCTCCTTCCTGTATAATTCTTCTAGGAATGTGTGTGTTTCTCACAGATCCCTTGCTTGGTTTGGCACAGTGAAATGAAAGCGATGCTGATGCTGGCGTTGCAGGAGCCCTTGACCCCATGAGCACCAGATGCAGTGTGCTGTCTCTGAGACCTCTCCCCTACCTCCAGGTCTTAATTTGGCTTATATCAGCTGTGGTGAAGAAGTGATGAGGTGGGAGAATCCAAGTTGGTCCTTCAGCAAACTATGGAGTTATGTGTAGGACAGCTACTTCTTAGGATGTGGAGGTGCCTTGTGTTTATCAGATTTCAGTTGTTGGAAGTTTGCTGCTCAGAATTACAGCTAATATGTTCCCTTGATTCATGAGAACCGATACATAAGATTATATCAGCTTTAAAGTATGGATCATTCAAGCACCATGTATCCATAGGGCTAATTGCTTTAACATTTGAACTTACATATAAAATGTTTGGTTTGATGAGATTAGACCATCAACATTTTCTAGGTACTTATGAATTTACTGTGTTCACAAAGCTTAATCAATTGTATTTAACTTGCAGGGTGAAAAAGAACAACCTGTGTATGCAATGACTGGCCTCCGGTGGGGATCCTTCAGAGATGCTGGCGTCAAAGTTAGCAAGTAAAGGATTACTGTTTTTTTTTTACATGTGATGAGTCTTTAACAGTTTTATTCCATTCTTGATGTTGAGATTTTAAAATGCAGTGTTCTGGGAGTAAATCTTCTAGGCCTAGAAGTTGAATTAGGTATTAATAATGAAATAGGAAAAGCCAGGTAAAAGTTTGGGTTCTATAGTCAGAAATGATAGGGAAAGTTCCATTAAGAGAAGGGTATGTCTCTATTTTCAGACACATTTAGCTTAGGTTCAAACTACAGAAGAGGAAATTGGTATTGCTTTTCACACAGCAGCATGCTTAGCTAGATCCCAAGGTACTGCCTGTGCCTCAGCCTCAGGGAGCCCTTACAGTCCTCGGTGGTCAGAGGCTGTGTGTGAGGTATTTGAGAATGCTCACAGGTGGAGAGACCAAGGGCTGCTGTCTCTAACAGGAGAAAGATGGTTGTCTGGCTTTGCTGACTAGAAGAACAGGCTCAGGAGGAGTGATTAGTGGGCCACCACTAGCTTTTATGGGCATAGGCTTAGTTTTAGAGACTTTCATAGGATGAAACTTCTGGCTCTGAAAGAGGTATGGAGAGGTGTGTGGTCTGGCTTCTGAGGCAGGACTGAAGCAGACAGCAGGCAAAGTTCATCTCTTTTCTGGTGGAAGTGTCCTTTTTTGCCTACAGCCCAGGGCTTACAGTTTTAGTAGATATTATCTGTGTTATGATTGCTCTCATGTACCGCTCTCTCATCAAGAACCCTCTCTTGTGTTCATGAGCCAGACTGCTAAACTTCCCAGGAATCTCTCGCACATTTCACTCAGTTATCTGATTATGAAATTCCTGACAGTGAAATACAAGTAGAAGAGTATTACACACCAATCATTTGCAAGTGTGCCATGGTTATGTTGATTCCACAGATTACCTTCTGTTTGATCAGATTCCCACAGCTCACAGAGAGCAACTGCTTAGCTTTCTCTGAGAAAGTCTGCTCAGAACAAACTGCTTTCCCAAGTGTTCTGGTCAGCAGTGGAGCACTAGTGCTGGTCAGCTGTCTTAGGAATAGCTCATCTACCTGTTCCATGTTTTAGCTGGCTTCTGATCAATGAGTTTCAAAGTCTGTGGGTGGTGATATAATACCTTGACTAGGACTGACCACTGAGTCACTTTTGGAGTGAAATAAGAAACATTCCCTTGCCAGGCAGTGGTGGTACACACCTTTAATCCCAGCACTTGGGAGGCAGAAGCAGGCGGATTTCTGAGTTCGAGGCCAGCCTGGTCTACAGGGTGAGTTCCAGGACAGCCAGGACTACACAGAGAAACCCTGTCTCAAAAAAAAAAAAAGAAAAAGAAAAAAAGAAAAAGAAAGAAACATTCCCTTGCTGGCCATAGGAAGACTATAAGCATTGTATCAACATTTATTACTGGAAAAAGTACAAGGAACTGCTTAAACTTTAGAAATAGACCACTTGAGTCAGGATGTTTCTACTTGGCTAACTGAGAAAAGGAGAAACCAAAAAGAGCTTTAAAAACATCATAAATATCAAATATCCAAGGTCCTCATCAACAATATCAACGTGAGTGATAATTTAGAACGGCTCCACATTGGCTATAAATTCCTTATTCTGCGAATTTAGGCCATTCTCCCTAATGAACAGTTCTGTGTTTTTATTTTTAAACCTTGCCCTTTCTCTGGGTGCTTTACCTCTTCTAGCCTACAGTTATTTTCTCCACTCTTTGATGTGTTTAGAGTCAGTCCATTTCTCAGTCACTTCTGCTCCACCTGTGCCATTAGCCTGTGTTCATTTCACAGCACGGCCACACTCTAACGCTGTTGTTGTTTTCCTTCTGACTTTTCTTATCAGTAGTGATCAGTTTATATCACAACATGCGCAGTCACTTATAATTTACTATTATTCTCAACTCATAGGCCCAAAGGTAGGAATTTTATGCTGTGTTCTTCTGTCTGTTTATACTTTCTGCATCTTTCTCCATCTGTGTAATAACAGCTAACTACAGGCAATCTACCTGAATCAGTCAGGGTCAGTAAAGCAGCATGGATGTTGTCAGAGATGAGTCTAAAGGGTGGCATCCATGTCACTTTCTAACTGCAACCAGGCATCTCCCTCTCTGGTAGTTTTCATGTGCTTAGCAGTATGCAGTAAGTTTTCACTCTGAGACTTAGCACTTGCCATATTAAAGCTATATAACATGAATAATATGAACATATACTGGTTTGTGAATGTGTGTGCATTTGGTGTGAGAGGGGCCATGAGGTACAGGATCCAGTCCTGTATCTTGTGACACAATATATCTAGATTGTGCTGCATTGATAATACACTATCTCTGTGTGGCTTTGTTGCTCTCTCCTGTGGCTCTTTGACTGTATACTCACCCTATTCTATGGGTGAAAGTCTGTATTAAAATGACTTGTAAACTTAGGGGTCAAAGAGGCTTAAGCTATATATATCTTACTAACTACAGGAATCGTTCTACCATCTAAGTGCATATTCTTAGATGTGCCATTAACACATTTAACATATAACACATGTTAAAAGTGTATTACTTTTGTGTTGTGCCGCAATCCTTCAGCCCCCCAGAGCAGCCAGGAGCGGCACAATCCTGATGACTTGATGGTTGTGGATGCTATCTAGCACACTGGTAGCTCTTTTCATTTTTTTTTTTTTTTCTGTTTTTTTCTTAGGTACTGGTATCTTGGTCCACTAAAAACCAAAGCAGCCCACTTTTTCAGCACTCTTCAGGTAAATGCAATTCATAATATAGAACGTGACCTGTGCTAGTTTGATGTTTCTCTGTGATGTCTATAGTTGAGATATTAATTCTGTGCTACAGAGCCATATCACATGTTCCAATACTAAGATGGGAGACATTTGATTTATGTAACTACAGAAAACCTTCTTGTTGTGATAGACAAGTACTCCTCATACCTATCTGTTTAAAGTACCCCGATATTTGTTTCTTTGTTCACTTGGATACTTGCCTTTACTATTCATTCACCCACCCTTACCAGATCAATCTTGAACAGAGTATGCAAATGCTTACATCATTAATATGCGTATCTGTAGTAGTACTGGACAATGAACTGAAGACTTGTAGTGGAATATAGATGAGTTAATTATATAGACTTGTATATGTTATCAGTAGGTTTTAAACTGTGTTGGTTAAATAAGTGTAGTAATTACTGTGTTGGGCAGTACTGTATAGAACACTTCCCTCATCACAAAGTTCTGCTTGCTGGTGCTCTCTATATAATATATTAGAAAGTAATTAATAAGGCCTGAGGTTGTAGCATAGCATAGTGACGAAGCACCTTGCCTATCATGTTTAAAGCCCGGGGTTGATTACAATGAGAGAGTAAGGGGGCATAGAAAAAAAGTTCAACAATTTCATATTATTGAAAAACCAAGTAGAAAAATCACTCAATAGATGAATTATATACTGTGTTTATCTTTCATTCAGATCAAAGCAGTATAGTCGATTTATGTTGGCTAATCTAAAAATTGTGAAAAACTAGACTTCAATGTTAACATTTAGGGTTATTTGATGTTTTTCTAATTATAAAATAATATATATCCTTTGAAAAATGTAACTCTCTCTAAGAAATTCCAATTGGATTGAAAAAAATTAAATGAAAAAAGTAAAAGTCCATAAAATACTTGGAGTAAACACACATAATTTTAAAAATAAATAGAAAAGGCAAGATTTTTCTTTTTTTAATTAATTTTTTATTGAATATTTTATTTACATTTTAGTTGTTATTCCCTTTCCCCATTTCTCCCCTACCCAGAACCCCCTATCCCATCCCCACTCCTCCTGCTTCTATGAGGATGTGCCCCCACCCACCCAACCACTCATACCTCCCCGCCCTCGAATTCCCCCACACTAGAGCATCCAACCTTCACGGAACCAAGGTCCTCCTCTCCCACCTATGACTGACAAGGCCATTCTCCCCTACATATACAGCTGGAGCCCTGGTCCCTCCCTATGTGCTCCCAGGATGGTGGTTTAGACCCTGGGAGCTCTGGTTGGTTGGTGTTGCTCTCTCTATGGGACACAAACCCCTTCGGCTCCTTCAGTCTTCTCTCTAACTTCTCCATTGGGAACCCCATGATCAATTCAATGGTTAGCTGTGAGTATCCGCCTCTGTATATGTCAGGCTCTGGCAGACCTCTAAGGAGACAGCTATATCAGCTGATCAGCTATATCTCCTGCCAGCTTGTACTTCCTGGCATCCACATCAGTGTCTGCCTTTGGTAACTGCACATGGGATGGATACCCAGGTAGAGCAGTCTCTGGACAGTCCCTCCTTCAGTTTTTGTCCCACACTTTGTCCCCATATTTGCTCCAATGAGTATTTTGTTACTTCTTCTAAGAAGGACCGAAGCACCCACACTTTGGTTTTCCTTGTTCATGAGCTTCATGTGGTCAGTTAGTTGAATCTTGGCTATTTCAAGCTTTTGGGCTAATATCCGCATATCAGTGAGTAAATACCATGTGTGTTCTTTTGTGATTGGGTTACCTCACTCAGAATGATATTTTCTAGTTCCATCCATTTACCTAAGAATTTCTCAAATTCATTATTTTTAATAGCTGAGTAATACTCCATTGTGTAAATGTACCACATTTTATGTATCCATTCCTCTGTTGAAGGACATCTGGGTTCTTTCCAGCTTCTGGCTATTATAAATAAGGCTGCTATGAACATAGTGGAGCATGTGTCCTTGTTATATGTTGGAGCATCTTCTGGGTATATGCCCAGGAGTAGTATAGCTGGATCCTCAGGTAGTGCTATGTCTAATTTTCTGAGGAACCGCCAGACTGATTTCCAGAGTGGTTGTACCAGCTTGAAACCCCACCAACAATGGAGGAGTGTTCCTCTTTCTCCACATCCTTGCCAGTATCTACTATCACCTGAGTTTTTTATCTTAGCCATTCTGACTGGTGTGAGGTGGTATCTCAGGGTTGTTTTGATTTGCATTTCCCTGATGACTAAGGATGTTGAGCATTTCTTAAGGTGCTTCTCGGCCATTCGAATTTCCTCAGTTGAGAATTCTGTGTTTAACTCTGTACCCCATTTTTTAATAGAGTTAATTGGTTGTCTGGAGTCTAATTTCTTGAGTTCTTTATATATATATTGGATATTAGCCCTCTATCAGATCTAGGATTGGTAATGATCTTTTCCCAATCTGTTGGTTACTATTTTATCTTATTGACAGTGTCTTTTGCCTTACAGAAGTTTTGCAATTTTATTGTTGAGAATGGTTCTCGCTATCCTGGGTCTTTTGTTATTCCAAATGAATTTGGAAATTGCTCTTTCTATCTCTATGAATAATTGATTTGGAATTTTGATGGGGATTGCATTAAACCTGTAGATTGCTTTTGGCAAAATGGCCATTTTTACTAAGTTAATCCTGCTGATCCAGGAGCATGGGAGATCTTTCCATTTTCTAAGATCTTCAATTTCTTCCTTCAGAGACTTGAAGTTCTTGTCATACAGATCTTTCTTGCTTGGATAGATTCACTCCAAGATATTTTACATTATTTGTGACTATTGTGAAGGGTGTCATTTCCCTAATTTCTTTCTCAGCCTGTTTATCATTTGAGTATAGGAAGGCTACTGATTTGTTTGAGTTGATTTTATATCCAGCCACTTTGCTGAAGTTGTTTATCAGGTTTAGGCTCTGGTGGAAGTTTTAGGGTCACTTAAGTATACTATCATATCATCTGCAAACAGTGAAATTTTGACTTCTTCCTTTCCTATTTGTATCCCTTTGACTTCCTTCTGTTGTCTAATTGCTCTGGCTAGGACTTCCAGTACTATATTGAATAGGTAGAGTGAGAGTGGGCAGCCTTGTCTAGTCCCTGATCTTAGTGGGATTGCTTCAAGTTTCTCTCCATTTAGTTTGATGTTGGCTACTGGCTTGCTGTATATTGCTTTTACTATGTTTAGGTATGTGCCTTAAATTCCTGATCTTTCCAAGACTTTTAACATGAAAGGATGTTGAATTTTGTCAAATGCTTTCTCAGCATCTAGTGAAATGATCATGTGTTTTTTTTCTTTGAGTTTATTTATGTAGTGGATTACATTGATGGATTTCCGAATATTGAACTATCCCTGCATCCCTGGGATAAAGCCTACTTGATCATGATGGATGATTGTTTTGATGTGTTCTTGGATTCGGTTTGCGAGAATTTTATTGAGTATTTTTGCATCAATATTCTTAAGTGAGATTGGTCTGTAGTTCTCTTTCTTTGTTGGGTCTTTGTGAGGCTTAGGTATGAGGGTAATTGTAGCTTCATAGAACGAATTGGGTATTGTTCCTTCTGTTTCTATTCTGTGGAATAGTTTGAAGAGAATTGGTATTAGGTCTTCCTTGAAGGTCTGATAGAATTCTGCACTAAAACCGTCTGGTGCCGGACTTTTTTGGGTGCAGAGACTTTTAATGACTACTTCTATTTCTTTAGGGGTTATAGGACTGTTTAGATGGTTTATCTGCTCCTGGTTTAACTTTTATACCTGGTATCTGTCTAGAAAATTGTTCATTTCATCCAGATTATCCAATTTTGTTGAGTATAGGCCTTTGTAGTAGGATCTGATGATTTTTTAAAATTTCTTCAGTTTCTGTTGTTATGTCTCCCTTTTCAGTTCTGATTTTATTAATTTGGATACTGTCTCTGTGCCCTTTGATTAGTCTGGCTAAGGGTTTATCTATCCTGTTGATTTTTTCAAAGAACCAGCTCTTGGTTTTGTTGATATTTTGTATAGTTCTTTCTGTTTCTACTTGGTTGATTTCGGCCCTGAGTTTGATTATTTCCTGTCGTCTACTCCTCTTGGGTATATTAGCTTCTTTTTGTTCTAACACTTTCAGGTGTGCTGTCAAGTTGCTAGTGTATGCTCTCTCCAGTGTTTTTGTTTTTGTTTTTGTTTTTTGTTTTGTTTTTTTTTTTTTTTGTAAGCACTTAGAGCTATGCGTTTTCCTCTTAGTACTGCTTTCATGGAGTCCCACAAGTTTTGGTATGATGTGTCCTCCTTTTTATTAAATTCTAAAAAGTCTTTAATTTCTTTCTTTACTTCTTCCTTGACCAAGTTGTCATTGAGTAGAGCCTTGTTCAGTTTCCACGTGAATGTGGGCTTTCCGTTGTTTTTGTCATTATTAAAGACCAGCCTTAGTCCATGGTGGTTTGATAGGGTACAAGGGATTATTTCAGTCTTTTTGTATCTGTTGAGGCCTGTTTTGTGACCAATTATATGGTCTATTTTGGAGAAGGTACCATGAGGTGCTGAGAAAAAGGTATATTTTTTTGTTTTAGGATGAAATGTTCTATAGATATCAGTTAAATCCATTTGGTTCATAACTTCTATTAGTTTCATTGTGTCTCGGTTTAGTTTCTGTTTCCATGAGCTGTCCATTGCTGGGAGTGGGATGTTAAAGTCTCTCACTATTATTGTGTGAGGTGTAATGTATGCTTTGAGCTTTAGTAGTTTCTTTTATGTATGTGGATGCCCTTGCATTTGGGGCATAGATGTTCAGAATTGAGAGCTCTTCTTGATACATTTTTTCTTTGATGAGTATGTAGTGGCTTTCCTTATCTTTTTTGATTACTTCTGGTTGAAAAATCGATTTTATTTTATATTAGAATTGCTACTCCTGTTTGTTTCTTGGGACCATTTGCTGGGAAGATTGTTTTCCATCCTTTTACTCTTAGGTAGTGTCTGTCTTTGTCACAGAGGTGCGTTTCCTGTATGCAGCAAAATTCTGGGCCCTGTTTATGTATCCAGTCTGATAGTCTATGTCTTTTTATTGGAGAATTGAGTCCATTGATATTAAGAGATATTAAGGAAAAATGAATGTTGCTTCCTGTATTTTTGTTATTAGAGGTGGAGTTATGTTTGTGTAAGTGTCTTCTTTTGAGGTTGTTGGAAGACTACGTTCTTGCTTTTTCTTGGTTGTAGTTTCCCTCCTTGTGTTGTAGTTTCCCGTCCATTATCCTTTGAAGTGCTGGATTTGTGGGAAGATATTGTGTAAATTTGGTTTTGTCATGAAATATCTTGGTTTCTCCATCAATAGTGATTGAGAATTTTGCTGGGTATAGTAGTCTGGGCTGGCATTTGTGATCTCTTAGGGTCTGTATAATATCAGTCCAGGATCTTCTGGCTTTTATAGTCTCTGGTGAGAAGTCTGGTGTAATTCTTATAGGTCTGCCTTTATACATTATTTTGCCTTTTTCCCTTACTGCTTTTAGTATCTTTTCTTTGTTTTGTATATTTGATGTTTTGATTATTATGTGACGGGAGGTATTTCTCTTTTGGTCTAGTCTATTTGGGGTTCTGTAGGCTTCTTGTATATTTAAGGACATCTCTTTCTTTAGGTTAGGGAAGTTTTCCTCTACAATTTTGTTGAAGATATTTACTGGCCCTTTAAGTTGGGAGTCTTCACCCTCATCTATACCTATTATCCTTAGGTTTGGTCTTCTCATTGTGTCCTGGATTTCCTGGATGTTTTGTGTCAGGAGCGTTTTGCATTTTGCATTTTCTTTGACCGTTGTGTCAATGTTTTCCATGGTATCTTCTGTTCATGAGATTCTCTCTTCTATCTCTTGTATTCTGTTGGTGATGCTTTCATCTATGACTCCTGATCTTTTTCCTAGGTTTTCTACCTCCAGGGTAGTCTCCCTTTGAGATTTCTTTATTGTTTCTACTTCCATTTTTAGATCCTGGATGGTTTTGTGTAATTCCTTCACCTGTTTGGTTGTGTTTTCTTGCATTTTTTTAAAGGCTTCTACCTGTTTACATGTGTTCTCTTCAAATTCTTTGAGAGTGTTGTTTATGTCCTTTTTAAAGTCCTCTATCATCATCATGAGATGTGATTTTAATTCTGACTCCTGCTTTTCCGGTGTGGTGTGGTGTTCAGGACTTGCTATGGTGGGAGAACTGGGTTCTGGTGATGCCAAGTAACTTTGGTTTATGTTGTTTAGATTCTTATGCTTGCCTTTCGCCATTTGGTAAGCTCTAGTGCTACCTGCACTCACTGGTTTTGACTGGAGTCTGCCTTTCCAGTTATCTTGGTTGTGTCAGAACTCCTCGGGGTCCAGATGTGTCTGTAATCCTGAGCTCCAGCTGTTCTGGGTACAGTGGCTCCTCTAGGATATCTCAGGATATGGTGTCTCCATGGTAGTAGGCCAGCTAGGTGTTTGCTGCTCTGAGTGTAGTCGCTCCTTTAGGATGTCTCAGGATATGATGTCTGCTGCTCTGAGTTCAGTGGCTTCTCTAGGCTGCAACTCTGAGGGCAGTGGTCTGTCTGGGATGTCCCTGGATGTGTTTTCCACAGGGGTGGAAGGGGCGTGGTTTTTCGCAGGGGCAGGGCTTAGGTGCCAGGTGTGTGCCCTGGGGACTTCCTGCTGCCAGTTGTGCCTCTAGGGCGTAGGGCGGTGGTCTACTGATCTTACCTGCAGTTCTGAGGGGAATGGCCTGCCTAAGATGTCTTGGGACGCTATATTCCACAGGCGGAGGAGACCAGCTGGGTGTCTGCTCCAGCCACCGAGATCCGGGCGAGGGCGTGTTCATGGTTTTTAAGGCAAAGTTTGAACCCTTAATATTCCCAAGTGGGGAGAAATTGCTCATTGAAGGGACAATTAAATTATTAGAATTCTGACCTTTGTAGAGCAAAGCCCCCTGTGTTAGGAATTACATGTACATGATGAAAGCTGTTTTCTTCCTCATTAATAGGAGTGGCCTCAGACTCATCAGGCCTCCATCTCCTACACGGGACCTACAGAGAGACCTCCCATTGAACCTGAAGAGACTCCTCCCCGGCCTTCTCTGTACAGGAGAATATTACGCAGGCTTGCTTCATTCTGGGCACAGCCACAGGATGGTGAGCAACGTGGTGACTGCATTACAAGCCCTGTTCAGCTTAGAGGTGGCCTGGAGCAAACTCCAAGAATCAGTACTAGATAATGACCTGATGCTGGAGGAGCCATTCCAGCACTGTTGAATTCAGACTCCTGGGTGCTGTCAGGGCAGGCTTCAATGTCCTGTGACTAGGCACCGCAGCTCCTTGTACTCTGTCACTGACATCTGTGATATCGTGCTGCTTTCAGCAAGGATGCTTTAGGCCTAGAGAACCTGGTGTTTATCCCTGAAGGTGAAGTAGAGTATAGAGTTGGACAAAGGGCTGGGAAAGCAGCTCAGAAGTGTCTGTCTCTCTCTCTCTCTCTCTCTCTCTCTCTCTCTCTCTCTCTCTCCCCTTCTCTCTCTCTTTCTCTCTCTCTCTCCCTCTCTCTCTCTCTCCCCTTCTCTCTCTCTCTCTCTCTCTCTCTCTCTCTCCCTCTCTCTCCCTCCCTCTCTCTCTCTCTCTCTCTCTCTCTCTCACCCCCCACCCCTCTCTCAGGGGTGGGTGTTGGTGGTGCTGGTGACAGAGAGTGAAATATCAGTATAAACACTGACCCATGTCTGATGGATTCCCACAGCCTTGTCCCGAGAGGTGAGCCCTGAGGTCTGGAAAGATGTACAACTGTCCACCATTGAACTGTCCATCACAACCCGAAACACTCAACTTGACCTGATGGTAAGTGAATTCATTTTTAAAAAAGATGAATTTGGTGTCTGGGGGAAACAGTGGCAGGTGCTTTTCTTGTACTCGTGTTGTTCTGCTTTACTCTGTGGGCATAGAGATGAAAGGGTCATGGAGAGGGAGGTGTAGTGTGCCTTTGAGAGACAGTTGCACTGGGAAGTGGTAGCTGAGTGCATCAGGACACAGGAGCTCACGGATCTCTGAACAAGCATTTTGACCATGCTTGGGTGGCCTGGAGGACTCAAACAGAGCTTTAGAAGTGACATGCTAGAAAGAAGTTGAACTTTCACTTGAGTAACTATGCATTATTTTGTGACTATATTAAAACATAGCCTCAGATTCCCCAGGAGAAACACACAGATCTATAATTATACACATGTGGGGGTCTTGTTGAGATAGGATCTTGCTATATAGTACAGGATAGCCTCAAACTGTGATCTTCCTGCTTCAGCCTCCTAAATAGTGGACTTACAGGCCTGTGTGCTATGTGAGGCCTTACAGATACGATTTAATTTGGATACAATCTGTAGACATGTACTGTCCAAAGCTATTAGGCATAAAGCTATTTAAATTTATATTATGTGGGATTAAAATAAAGTTTAAAATTCAGTTTCTCAGTCATGGTAGCCATATGTATTTTATAGCTATCATATTAAGCATACAGATGAAAATTTCCAGCAGTTTAAAAAATTCTATTGGCTAGTACTGCTGTAGACAGTGTATTAAATAACCAGAAAACATAAGAAGTCAAATAAAACATAATGGTTATGTTGCCTACAAGCAAAGAATTGATTTTCTAATTTTAAATGATGGAAAGACGAAAGAATGGTATTCTATGGAACATGAAACATGTGAAAGTCACATTCCAGAATTTTAATATAAAGCAATATTTTAACACAGATCTATTCCTTTATGGGCATTTCTTCTGTGGCCGCCCTTGCACTGCAGTGGAGGGGCAGAGTAATTGTGACTGAGACCATGTGGCCCCCGAGCCCTAGATGGTTGCCCTTTGGCCATTTTTAGCAAAAGCATACTGAACCTGGAAAAGGAGAATACTTTAATTACGTATGTTAACAATAGTGCCAGTATAAATTTTTCTCACTGTGGGCTAATTACTATAATATATGCCGCTTTTATGAAAACCTGAGTAGTCTCTACAATGTTATCCTGGCCAGGCAGAGAACTGGGAGGCGGAGCTGCAGTGTAGTAGGAAGGTTCATCTCACCCAATGTCCAGAGAAGTATTGGCTTGTTTTCTATTTATACAAGTAATTTGTGTCTCCTGTAAATTATTTGCAGACACAGCTCCCTATTACCTAGTTGAATTAATGAACTAAATTCAAAATAATAAAAGTTAATACTTATTACTTAATAAGTATTAAGTAAAATTTAAATGATTATCAGTACAAACTTGGAAAGTACAAAGTTTTTCTAAGCATGACACCTAAGGCAAATTTTATATTGATGTATTCATCTACTTGTTTAAAAAGATAAACTTCAGAATGACTGTTGGGGAGGATATTTGGATGTGGTGCACCAGTAACTATTAGCTTTCCTTATCACAGATTCCTCAAGTTAATCAATAAGGAGTGAACAGAGACAATATTAAAAAAAAAACAAGGGGCCAAAGGCTAAAAATAGAAAATGCACAAAGGGAAACATTTTAGGAAAAATAGCTCATGTTTATTGCATGGGAGTCATTGTCCTAAGAATCTTACTTCATTTAGTTATGTTATTCTCAGATTCACCCCACGCATCTGTGTAAGACCGTTAACTGCATGTTATACTAAGGGTAAAGAAAAGGCGTTAAAGAACAGCAGCTGAGTAGTAACTACTGGACCCCATGTGTTACACAGCACGGTAACACTCAGTGGTAATGTGCATGGGCAACTGGACCATCTCTTATCCTTTATGAGGCTGTACGCTATAACACTATTTTCCGTTGTGCACACCCCTTGCCGTGGCAGGGGTGTAGTGGCTTAGTTTGTGGGCACCAGCACGTAAGACTGTCCACAGTCTTCCCTACTTAACACAGAGTTATGAAGGCACCATGAATGGATGAGGTTGAAAAGACCTCTGTTCAGAGAGATTGTTGAAAAGAAGATAGCATTTCTATTACACATTCTCTTTATTCTTAGTCTGTGGTAAGAATGTATTTCCAGTATTTGCTCGTGTTCTTTTGCCATTGTTCTTTTCTCTGATGACTGAATCTCTGAATGCATTGAACACAGTGAGGGTGTGATTGCAGCTCTAGATGAGCCACATTCAGGCTGCTGAATGCTCTTATCTTTGTGCTAATTACAAAGGTATGTGACACTGCTTCTTATCTCTAGTGGAGCACAGTCAGTTTTCTTTTGTCCTCACCACTCTACAAAAGCAAATACAGTAAAATATTCAGACACTCTAGCTGTCATGTAATAGCGTGAAATGTTTACTTATCATTAAAATAATGTATCCATAGTATGAAAACGGCTTTAGGATTGTGGAATGTCAGAAATTTAATGTCTCTTTTATAAGCATGTTTATTCTTTAATAGCACAGTATATTAAATAGATTGGGTAAATAAATACTGATGCTTTTATTTAAAGTAATATGTAATCCTTATATTTATTAATGTGGCAAGATGCTCATCATATATTGCTAAGGGATTT
The DNA here is from genome assembly GCA_030674055.1 of Rhabdomys pumilio. Classification (NCBI taxonomy): domain Eukaryota; kingdom Metazoa; phylum Chordata; class Mammalia; order Rodentia; family Muridae; genus Rhabdomys; species Rhabdomys pumilio. The sequence continues at coordinate 46,671,210 of JANHMN010000016.1, forward strand.
AAAATGATTTAAAAGATTTTCATGAGATAGTTGCTTACATTGTTATTTAAATTAAAAAAAACCTGCCAACCTATAATTGAGTCTTGCAAATGGCATGCGTAAAGGCTCCAGTTTTATTTGCTTATTCCAGTAGCCAGTTGTTCAGAGCAGTGTATTGACTCTCCCCTCAAGATGGACAGATCATTGTGAGCCACCTAATGTGGGTGCTAGGAACTGAACCGAGCTCCTCTGGGGCAGCAGCGAACACTCATCTCCTGAGCCATCTTGTCAGCCCCGTGCTCTCTATAAATTCTTTAGGGTGTTTATTAGGTTCCTCATAAAAGTTTTATAAGGTTGCATTGTATACATCCAACTTGAGGAGAAATAGCCTTCCCACAGTATTGACCCTATGGCATGTCAATGTGATGTATTCCTTCATTTATTGAGGGCTTCAATATCTCTTAGGAGTTTTATGGTTTTCTCTCTAGTATTTGCCTATTGCTGCAGATACTCATGGTTATCTGACTTCTGATGCTGTTATCAGTACAATCTCTTAAAACTTCATTTCTCTGACTGAAGAGACAGACGTGTAATTGGGGTGTGTATGTGTGTGTTTTGATGCTGAGTCAGCATCCTAATTAAATTCTTATTAATTATGTTTGCCTGTGGGTTCTTTTAGGTTTGCTATAGATTTTGCTATTATCAACAGCAAACAATGCCAGCCAGAAGTAATGCTAATGGGGGCCATTGCTTTGTTCTTAACTTTGATATTTTAGGGGGGTGTACCTTTTATTAGATAAGGAAGTTTCTCATAAGGAAAACTTTGCTAGGTTTGCCAAGAGTTTTATTAACTTTAAATATCTTAGACATTAAATTCTATCAAGTATCTTTTCATCATCCATTGAGGCAATAAGGTTCTCATTGAATCTGTCAGTATGAACTGGTCTTTGAATGAATGTGAAATATAGAACTAGCAATAGCTTTACCTTTGTATCTTAAACAAAATCTTTGTATCTGAACAAAATCTATGAAATAACTGTTGGCAAGAAAGAAGTAGCCTAGGACAGGGATCCCAGAGAAAAGGCACTCAGATAAGGTCGGCCTTATCTCTGTCTTAGCCTCCTGCTTTCGAGGCCACATCATAGAGATGTGCTTACAGGAGTCCATGGTCTCTTCTGGGAAGGCATCTTTGAGAATTCAGGGATATCTAGGCAATAAGAATTGCAGAGCAAAGTAAAAGAAAGCTACCTTGAGGAGTGAGCCAGGAATTTATAAGATCCACAAAGATCTCTGTGGCTTTGTCTGTATCTTCACTGATGAATGTATATGAGAAACCACCTAAGTTAAAGAAAGAACTCCCAAGAAACAGACTCAGTCCTGGGAAATTCAGTCACATCACAGGAGCAAAGTGTGTTGCCACAAGGTAAAGGTGAGCATTGTTGTCAGGCCTGGGGTGTTGATCTTTAAAGAGGCATTTCTTCCATATGAGTCAAAATTAATCTGATTCCGGACTTATATTTCCTCTACCAAAATCTGAAGGCTAATCCACAGAGTCGCCATTTCTAGGCAACCTATTTGTGCCTTTAAACAAAGCTGAAGAAAATGTCATCAGAGGACAACCTTAGGCCCAACTGGCCACCTGCCTTCAAGCTAGGATGTTATTTTAATAGTGAGAATCACACAGAATTCAGGTTTCTATGGACTTTATTGGAACTCAAACACCCTACCATAGTATAGCACCCAGCAGAATCTAATGGCCATCAGAGAAACTTGAGATAACTCTCTCTGGTTCTTAACAGAATACAAGCATTGATGTCCATTCTCATTGGAGCTTGGCTTTGCTGCTCACTGCAAGTTTAAACATACCCGTTTCCTTTCCCTTTATCTCCTGTGCATTAGACCTAGTCACTAGTTAGTTTCCATCCTCCTCCTTGCCTCTTCTAATGCCATGTCGCATCACTGAGCCTTCACTGCTCCTTCTCATTTCTCCTTAATGTTCTGTCCTGGCTCACCGCCTGCCTCTGCAGTTAGACCTCTGTCTCAGTTCTTAGCACAGCAGGCAGTGACCCAATTACAAACAAGCCAGAACATTTCCCTCCTTAGAGCCTTCCACTGTCTCCATTTCACTGAACCTAAAAGACACCTTCCTAAAAGTGGTCTTCAGAGCCCTACCCATACAGATGCTCTCTTCCCCTCCATAGTCATCCATTTTTCTTGCCCCTGCCACTCAGTCTGTACATTCCAGGGACAACCCTACCTGAAGGTCTTAGCCAGGCAGTTCTCTTTGTACGGATGGCTTGTCCCTAGAATAGTGTTTTTTAAAGTCTTTAGACTGGCAACATCTGATTACCAGGAAATGGTTTGAAATAAACATTCTTGAGCTTTACAACCATCCTACTGAGCTAACTCTGAGAATGGTAGAGTTGGAGTATGTTTTTAAAATTAACTTTTAACCAATAAATACAAACAGAATCCTAGTGTTAATCAACCCTCCAGGGATACTTGCTAAAACGTGAAAACTGCTTCCCCTGATAAAGTGGTTTCTTCCTTTCTGACTCCCTGGGCTTCTTTTGATTGGGTCACCTTCTTACCTGGCCTCTCTTTAAAAGATTTGTCATTGGGGCTGCAGAGCTGGCTCCACAGCATAAGAGCACTTTGTACTCTTCCAGAGGACCCAGGTCTTCAGAGGATTCAGGTTCAGTTCCTAGAACTCTCTTCTGCCCTCCATGGATGCATGTACTGGAACATGCAGGCAAAACATACTACCCATAAAGTAAAGGAAGTAAATCTTTTTTAAAAATTGTCTACTTCCAGTGCAGTCTCAGACTCCTTGTCTGTTTATGACATTTTGTAATGTAGTCTGATGTACTTCTAGTATACCCATTTTCTGCTACATTCAGTAATATACTGCTTTATTATTCTGTGCCCTCCCTGCACTCCCTACAGTGAAATGCTAAGTTCTTTGTGGGCAAACTTCCTTCTTTGTTAACCCAAGTATTCTGAGGGTTGATAAAACATGGCTGACATTTGGTAGGTAGTTGAATGAAACGTGAAATGTAAATTTTGAGCAGTCATTATGTCAGAATATTGTGTTTTGTAATTCTTAGTTGAGAGATACAGATGTGCTTTAGGGACCTTTTAAACTCAGGCAGTGGCCCACAGAGCTTGTGTATGTTCTCCTATGCCTGTAAGTTTTGAACCTCCTCAAGAAGGCCATACAGAAGTGTTGGGATTACCAGTCAAAGATAGTTTACATAGCTAGGTTGGGTATTAGGTTACACTTCTGATTGAGCATTACCATACTTATAAAGCCTTTGATTAACATTTAAAAAAATTGTATAAAAGCAAAATGGAAAAGGGGGCACGGGATAGGGGTTTTCTAGGGAGGGGAAATGGGGAAAGGGGTTGGCATCTGAAATGTAAATAAAATGTCCAATAAAAAAAAAAAGAAGTGTTGGGATTGCTTCACAAATGCTAGGCTTGTGATGCTTGCTAATGACTAGTGGAAAACTGAGGAAGGGCACAGGAATCATGAGTCTTTCCATAGCACTTCCTTGTACATCAGTCTTTCAGAGCTTTGTGTGGATAGAACCATTACGTTTTGCAACCATTATTGGGGAATAAATAGGTCCTGTTTTCTGCTCCGGTTGCATTTAGGACACTTTAGAGAATGCAAACACCTGTGGGCAACAGCTTTATTAGCCCAGTTTTCAAGGCTTAACATTCACATTCTTAATCTCTCCAGAGCAAAGAGGACTTTATGAACATTTGCATTGAGCCTGACACTGTCAGCAAAGGAGATTTCATAATCATAGGGTAAGTGCCTGGTCTGTGGGAAGTGGGGCTTCATCAAGTAACTGGTGTCCTCGAGCCTTTCTATTCAGAGTGTGCTGTTCTGTTTAAGATGGAGACCTGCCAAAGGCCTTGTCTGTCTGGGAATCCTGGCCTTCTTTTTTATAATGGAGCTGGCATATCTGGTGCCTGTGTACTCTGGCCCTCTCTGCTCATTTTAGAAAGAACAGAATGTAACAGTCTGCCTTTCAATTGAAATTAAAGAATTCAGTGTTTCAGGCAATGCTGAGAACTATAGTTTCAGTCAGAGAGCTTGATTGCCTCCTCACTGGCTCTGGAACTCTAAGGTCGTTGACTTGTCTGAATCCTTTTCCATCTGTAAAATGGAGGGCTGTCATCATGTCTCCTACCTCAGGACTACTTGTCAGTCGCAAGGAAGCTTTTGACATTGAGCAGCACTTCCCAGTGACTTTGACTGTGCATGCTGTTCACCTTGTCTTCCCATTCCCAGAACATCAAGGACACTGAGTATCTATCTACCTGGACATTTCCCAGGCTTCCCCTTTCCTAATACAGTAGAGTCTTCCAAGTCCTGCCTGATTCGTTAACTCCTGCCTTGGCTGGAACTTGATTGGCTGAGGATTCTGTAAACTCTCCAGACATCCTCAAAATATCTGAGGAGCTGTGTGTTCCCATGCCAACCAGTAATCTGCTCAGCCGTCTTTGCTTTGTCCTGGGGCTCCCTCTCGTGCCCATTTAGGGATTGTGCTGCTACAACAGCTGTCTCCATGGCTGCAGCATTATCTGTTCCAGAGTAGGCAGCAGCACGCTTTTCATTAATCTATGTTGTTCTCGCCTTTCATACAAATTCTTCAAATACTGAATGGTCCCTCTGCAGCCTTTGATTACTCTCACTGTATAGTAAAAGGAAGAAGGAAAAAGACTGTCCCTTCTACAGTGTGCATAAACCACACAGTTATCCTGAGTGAGTCTAGCTAGTGGGAGTAGCCATATTCACATCTCCTTTATAAAACTGGCACCCAAACAAAAACCCCATTGTATCAATTAAGTAAAATGGTATTATGTTCAGCATTCTTATAAGTAAGTTTCCTTTTGATCCTGAAGAGAACAAATTTGTGTAATTCATGTGTCCACTAAATATGTCAGTGAAACATGATGAAGCTGCTTTTGAAACTCTGATGACAAATTCATAAATTAAAAAAATTGCTATTTCCAAATAACAAAAGATAATTTTTTTTTTTGAGATGGGATCTTTTATATAGCCCAAGCTTGCCTTTAACTCCCCAAGTAGCTCAGTCTGGCCTTACACTCCTCCCTCTATCCTTTCCCCTCTTTTTGTATTTACCATACTAGCCAGTGGGGTCCGTGTGTGTGAGGTCTCATCTGTCTGTCTGATTGCTTTACTCCAAGGCAGTTTAGCAAAGGTAAATGTGCTAAGTAGGCTTTACCTATGGAGAGTATCAGAAAATAGCTAAGAGGATTTATAAGGATAAAAGAATTATCTACCCTAAAGTAGAATAAATTACTTTGTCCTTAATAAAGGATCACAAGAACCAAGGAACAGAAATTTGATACTTTTCTCAAAGGACTGAATTACATCCTAATTTTTAAATTTGAGATGAACCGTTTAACAACTAGATAGATGTAGAACCATTTAAAAGTAAAGAAAACTGAGAGAAACTTCATGTCAGTTTTATGCAGTTCTCTACAGCAAGTCAGTCAGTCTTCTAGAATGTATCACAGCACTGGCTAGAATCACAGGGAGACTTGTTCACTGAGCCCTGGCCTCCATGCTCTCCCTTTCTTGCCCTCATCGCTGGGCTTTTCTGAAGTCTACTGCAGTTGCCATCAAAGATTCCAACCTTGCTTTTTCTTCTACTAATAGAAGTAAGAAGGTGAGAGACCCTGGTCTGCGTGCGGCCGGCACGGAGTGTCTCCAAGCCAGCCACTGCACTCTGGTTCTTCCTGAGGTAAGATGGACCACAAGCTGCTTTGGGTTGATTTGTCTGTTCCTCCATTTTCTTCCTCCTTCCATAGTAACGGACTGCCATTTAGGTACCTTCTGTTTGATGAACTCATTATCAGGTCTGAGTTAAAGAAGACCAGAAAGGCAAAAGCTTCTGTGTTACTGATTTGGAGCAGGCCTCTGAGGCCTTTGTGTGTCTAGGCCAAGGTTCTCCCTCAAAGTGATGATTAGGCCCCCTAGCCTTTGCTTCTTCATGCCAGTAATGCAAAAGATTTTTATTATCTGAAGAATTTTCTATCTGGTGAGTAGTTAGTTTTATTTTTCCTGTAAAGTATGCTATCATACTTAGACTAACAACTTTTGTAAATAGGAATAAAAATGTGGAGACACATGAATTGAAGGTAATTTGATTGCTGCTGCCCCAGGACAGATTTATTCAGGCCATGCTGCTGCTGTACTGCATTGAAACTGTAGGCAAATGGAAGGTTTTGACATATGTGGCCACCATAATTTCATGGAGCAAATGCTGAATTAGATGAGTTATGGCAAGACTCCATAGACAGGGTGTAATGATACTAGTGTTGGCACATCCAAGTCTGAAGACCATCAAGTCTTGGGGAACAGTGAAAATGAATCAATGGACAAAAACGCACCTTTCAGGAGGACAAGATGGTTTTGCTAAGGAGAATTATAGTCTCTGCCCTACCATCAATCTATTTCTTCCATAATGGATATCCTGATAATGTTCTTTGACAATGTCATGCATCTGTAATATGGAAGGGCTCTTGCCTTTTGATAAGTGCCTTAAAATTTTAATCTTATTCAAGCTCCAAAGTGCTTCTTGAGATAGACGTTTTAAAAAGAAAACAATCCCTCTCCATGGACTAGAGAGTTGAGATGTTTCCAGAACCAGTTAGCACTGGGAGGTTTTTGTTAGGCTGAGTCCTCTGCAGAGAGGCTTCCTTCTCCAGTGAGGTCACAGTTGTGCTCAGAACTCTCCTCTCTCTAGGGAACTGAGGGCTCCTTCAGCATTGACAGCGAGGAGTATGAAGCCATGCCTGTGGAGGTCAAACTACTGCCCAGAAAACTGCAGTTCTTCTGCGACCCAAGGAAGAGAGAGCAAATGCTGCAGAACACATCCCAGTGAGCAGCGGCGGCGGCATTGCAGGGCATTCCCAGGCTGCGCTTCAAGCTACCAGTGGGACCATAAGAGGATGTGTGTGCTTCTGTCCCCAGAGTGTCACAGGATCCCAAGGGAATTTTCATGGCAAGTACCCCCAACCCCTCCTGTTTACTTCCTGTCACCCAACTTGTGGTCAGTGGTCTGTTAAGCCCTGCTTCCCTTATGTTGAGGCAGTTGGTCCTCCTCCACAGTAGTGCTTCAGGTGGGCTCAAGGACTTGGTTGCACTCACTGAGTTGGAAAGGCCTGGAGTTTTGTGACTGCCCCCCAGTGAAGAGTAGACTCTGTAGACTAAGCTCCTGTTTCGGTTCTCTGACCGTCCTGGGGCATCCCGGGAAGCAGCTGCTGTCTCCGGGTGCCTCCTCCTCTTTCTGGGCTCTCTCATGGGTGCTGCTCCTTTGTGAGGTCTGCTTTGGTTTTTTGGTCTCATCTGGAAAGCAAATGTGAGGTTGTTCCCTTTTCAGCCATGGCAAACGTATTGTAAAACGCTATTTAAAAACAAACTAGTGCTTCCTCATTGTTAGTTTGCACGTGTACAACTGAGGCGCATGTTGAAACTAACTGACCTGGGACCCACCCCCAAACTTCGTGACTCAACCTGGCAGGACGCCAGGATTCTTCATTTAAAAGACTGCTTCCCCAGGTTAATCAACCATACCTGAAGAAAGTGTTTTAAATCTACTTCATAAACTTAAATGTATTATATATATATATATATTTTTAAAAATCACATATTTGTGTTGACATCTATTGTTTCCATGGGAAGTCAAACACTTGTCAGTGTACTTACTAGTGTTGTGTAAATATTGTTTAAAAATAAAAAACTGTTTCATCCTTCTTTTAAAACATACCCAATGTAATTCAAATGCACCTCTTGTTTATAAAAATTAACTAGTTAACTAGCGTTTTACTATGTGAAATTTTTAAATTACTTTTTTTTCTCTCTTGGGTATATTTCTATACTACTGTAAGCAAAGGGACTGTTTTTCTTTTTTAATATAACATTTTTATTGACTCTGACCATTTTATACATATTTTGATCATATTCACCCCTCCATTCTTCCCCAACTCCTCTCATATCCACCTCGCCCCTTCTAATATTATGTCGTCTTTTCTTGATAACCCAAAGAATACATTGGTGCTGTCTATATATTTGTGCATGTCAGACCATCCAGTAGAGGTTGTTCAACCTACCAAGGGCCACAGCCTCAAGCCATCTACAGCCCATAGCTCCTCAGTCAGAGGTAGGAGCTGGGAGCTCCTCCCTCCTCCACCCTCCTCCAGGCTGCACTGTTGACTGTCTTGGTCTTGTGCAGGCAGCCTGGCATGAAGAGAGTGATAAATGGCATGTGGATGTCTCACCCGTGGCCAGTAGTCCACAGACACCTACTTATTCTCTGTCGTTGGCCAACTGTAACATTGTGTATTAACTGCCTTCCACTTCACAGTGAGACTTCTGATGTGGTCCGAGAGCTGCAGAGGCCTGGCTGGTTTGTTTAATTTTATGTTTTTACTTATTAACTTTACATCCTGCTCACTGCCCCCCTTCCCAGTGACCTCCCCCCAACAACCCTTTCCCCAAACTCCTCCCATTCTCCTCTGAGCAGGTAGAGGCCCCAGGGGGCCCCCCCCCACACATCAAGCCTCTGTGAGGCTAGGCACTTCCTTTTCCCCCTGATGCCAGACAAGTCAGCCCAGCTAGAAGAGCATATCCCATATACAGGCAATGGCTTTTGGGATATGCCAAGGACCAGGCTTGGCAAGGAGAGGGTTCTGAGAGAAGGGGTGTGTGGGAGTGGTGAAAAGAATGACGGGAAGTCAAATCGTGGATCCAAGCTGACAACCTATAAGGTTCTGCTTGATGTAGTTTTTCCAGTCTGCTTCTAGGTTCCACTTTCTCTTTGGAGATTTGTCTATATTCTGCTTGCCTGCTATTCTAAGAGATCTCTCTGTCCGTGTGCGTGCGTGCGTGCGTGCGTGCGTGCGTGCGTGCGTGCGTGCGTGCGTGCGTGCGTGTGTGTGTGTGTGTGTGTGTGTGTGTGTGTGTCTCCAAGCAGTTTTTATCCTAAAAAATTCTCTGGATATCTATTTCTTGCAAAACACAGGTCCAGTCTTTTATATTACATATGAATCCAGTCATTTACTCGAGGTTTTCCTTTTGATTATGAATCAGCATCCCATGATCCCAGACCTTTGATTCTTAGAAGACAGAAGCATACATTTTTTTTCCTCAACATTGCAAAGGAATTCAGAGATTTGTCTGCCTTTGTTAAGCATAAATGATAAGTTAGTTGGGTCGGACCCTGCCCTGAAATTACCTTTCCACCACAGCTGGGCCTGGACTTGCTGACCTTGAACTCAGGAATCTGCCTGCAGTTGTATCTGCCTGTCTTTGTATCTTTCTGACAAGCTGGCCCATAATGTAGCTACCTCTGTTCCTTTAGATTCATGAAGCCCCTCATAATTCATACTGTATCCTTATATTTTACATGGTTGAGAAAGTCTATATCTTTTGAACCCATGTTTTTAGAGTTCTCTCCACATCCTAAAAGACTATCCTGAAGGTCCCAGTGTTTACCATTTTGTTGAGACATAGCCACAGCCTAACTCCTGGACTTGTGCTATTTCTAATTATCATGGAGTCATTAATGTTAACAGGGAGGACATTCCTTGGAAAGAAAAGAATCCTCCATTGCTAGTGGGTCCAGAAAATATGTACATTATTACACAAACAAGCTTACACCCACAGAAGCCATCGACACTCGTGGAGGCACATACCGGGGCCTTGTCCCAGGGGCAGGAACCATGTCACTCTGTCCCTACTAGGGCCATGCCGGGCTTGGGAGGAATAGCCCTGTTGTTTGGGACCCACATGAAGACTAAGCTGCACATGTATTACATATGTGCTGGGAGGCCTAGGTCCAGCCTGTGTATGTCCTTTGGTTGGTGGTTCAGTCTTTGAGAGCCCCAAGGGTCCAGGTTAGTTGACTCTTGTTGGTCTTCCTACCCCTTCAGGGCCCATAATCCTTCCTCCTATTATTCCATAAGATTCCACAGGCTCCATCTACTGTTTGTCTGGAGGTGTCTGCATCTGTCTGAGTCAGCTCAGACAACACGCTCCTGTCTGCAAGCATTACAGCATGTCATTAATAGTGTTAGGGATAGGTGCTTGCCCATGGATGGGTCTCAAGTTGGGTTGGTTGGCCATTTCTTCAGTCTCTGCTCCATCCCCTGTGTAGACCAGATAAATTTTGGGTTGAAAGTTTTGTGGGTGTCTTGATGCCTCCACTGGGGTTCCTGCCTGGCTATAGGAAGTGGCCTCTTCAGGTTCCCTATCCCCAGCAAAGGAATTTTTTATCTGTTTATTTTTATGTTTGGCATTCTTATCATTTGCTTTTTATCAGTAAAATATATAAATCTAAATAACTTAAGTATTTATTTATTACAGAGTAAATGTTTTAACAATTATTAGTATACATTAGAAGAAATAATTATTTGAATAATAGTAATTACAATTATGTTGGTAGAATGTTCCTGTTCCTAACTTATTTACTCAATATATAAATGTTAGTTCTGGTGAGATAAGGCTATCCAGTGTTGCATTCCTTTTTCACTTTTTATTATTTATGAGCCCAGAAAGTAGATGAGTATGACTCCTAACAGCTGTTTTATAATTGCTTTGAAATTAGTGAGAAAATGCATACTGTTTACATTAAAATCAATAATGATCTTTCATCTAACAATTTGATAATATCTTCCTCTAGTCTGCTGCAAGCCGAGAATTGCAAACACTTGCCTTTCTAAGGAGTTGCTGCCAGCTCATTAGGACTGTTTACTTTTAATACTAGCGTGGACATTTCCTTTGCTCATGCCCAGAAGTCCTTGAGCTCGAAAAGGCCCGCACTGGAGTAAGTTGGATTGAGCCTTTGTCATTGTGAAAGGGAGAGTGACAGCCTTCGCAGCAGGAATTTCAGAAAGGTCAGATTTAAATATAAAGACAGTAATATACCTTTACCCACATGTCCCACTGAAGTACAAGCAGTGTATGAATGGAGTAGGCAGCACCTACAGAAAGCCTGTAACTGAAGATGATGAAAAATAAGGCTTGCCTATGTTGTTCTGTGTGCTCCTGGTGGGGGTAAACCGACTGTCTGCTTTAACAACAGAAGAGTCTGAAGGTCAGCAGAGATCACTTTACCCTGTGCCAACTGGGGACGGAAAGGGGCAGCTGTGGTGTAAGAAAATTTAAAAAAATCTGTGCTTCTATAACAGCATGTAGGACCATTATAGAATCCAGTGTTAGTTCTTAAGACACTGTATAGCTGCAGATTCTAACCGTAACAGCCGTGTGGTTAAGAAAGCACATTATAAATGTGCTATGTTAATTTTGTTTTCTTTAGTCAGCTTCATTGTCTTGGGTTTCTTTGTTTACTGCTTTTTCTTTGGATGGTCCATCTCTAAAATGTCCACATATAATACCTTGTATACAGATGCTCAGCTCTGCTGAGATCATGAGGATCACCTCCAAGCCTTTATACACACAAGTGACATTAAAAGAATATCAGTTCTTATAATGCCCCTAAGGCATAGGCATTATTGGGTATGACTGTCCCACTTAGAAAACAGAAACCTAGCTTTTCATTCAACCAGTGTTAACAACTCACTCTATACTGGTTTAAAATAACTGAAATAAAATAGCTTCTTTCTAGAATCTAGAAGTTTCCTGTGGGATTAAAGGTACAAGGTCCTGGTTCTTTGACTTTAGTTTCCATTACGTGGAGAGTGTTTATCCAACTGCAGCCTCTCAAAGGACCAGCTGCAGCTCCCCAGTGTCTGTCCTCGCTCCCTTAAGTAAAAGCAGCATGCTTTTACTACCAAAAACTACATGGTAAAGGATCACAGCACACAGGCTCATGTTAAAATGTGAACTTTAATTGTAAAAATTTGTTTTTGTAAATATAGTTATTATCAACCTCTGCACATAACTTGGTTCAGATATATACAGATACGATATACACAGGTGTTAACTTGTACCACAGAAGGAATCAATTCAAGAAACATTTACACTTAGCCTTGGGATTAAGCCCAGCTTCCTTCAGGTCTGTAAATAATACTCCATTGAAGACACAGAGAAAGGATATATCGGTTTGCAGTAGTACCCAGAGCAAAACTTACCAATTATCCTTTTGACTTTGTCATATGAGGTAAAGACTTGAAACAAAAATAGATTCTGGTCCTTTTATTGCTATAACTCTTAGGCTGGGGTTATTACTCAAAATAGGTTTTTACACTTAAGGCAACAGGGACACTATGTTTTTAAAAAAAAAAAAAAAAAAAAAAAAACTAGAAAAACATATTTCCTTGTTTGCCACGATTTCTTTTTCAGGAAGGCTTATATTCCAGACTTACACAAAAATTTATCCAAGTTTTGGGCAAATGAAGTTGGTTTTGTTTCCCCCTGTCCCAAAGCCTGGCAGCCAGTTATGTGGACAGTTCAGAAGGACAGAATCTTCCATTTCTCATGGCTGAAGGCATTTCTGATGGGCAAGGAAAATGAACTTCGGTTTACCTGACGTTTTTATATATCTTTGCTTAATTTGCCCAGATAAAATGTCAATTATATATATATTTGCTCTGTATGGGCTTTTCACTTTGCAGTTCCGTCTATGCACAATTTATAAAACCCTGCCCTGCCCCAGTGAGCCCCAGGATCATTGGGAAGCAACGTAAACTCAGCAGACAGAACAGGTACCTGCTGCAAATGCAAACAAATCCTCTGCTGTAAACCTGTCAGCATTTAAGTCAACATGATTCTGAGAGCCATCGCCATGCTGACATTCTGGAATAAGCTCTAAAAGGAGTTTTATTTATCCACCTTCGTTCCTCTACATAGCACCAGAAAAGTCCTATTCCTTTTCCAAATTTACAGTATTACACAACTTCCAGGACTAAAATGAATTAAAGTGCCAGGTAGTAGACTACCTCCTCACTCTCTCCCTTGACCAAGAAGGGATAGTCACTGAAAGGCTTCGCCCAGGGTCACTGTCCCTCATCCTTGCCAGGCCAGTTGACTTTACCTCCTGTAAAGCTGCTGGAACAATACAGCAGAATGTGTGCTCAGGCTTCAAAACACCGCCATGGGCAGTGACACGTCTAAGGGCCTCCGCTGCTGTTAGCCTACAAAGCTGCCTGTTGCTTTTTAGATGATAACTTTGCAATTCCTTTCCATTTCAACGTTTCAGTACTTAATTCACTACTAACACTGGCATAAAAATAGTCTTCCATTTCTCATAGGAAAAGCATTACCTTAATTCACCGTCTTTCCCCTTCCCCACAACACTGAGTACTTCAGTAGCTCCTGGGAACAGAGGTATATTAGCAATAAAGTGGGATAGTCAAAGCCCATGACTTGGGTAAAAACGAGCCCTTAACTCCTCCCCTTCCCCTACCTGACTGAAAAGGGATGAAACGGGCCTGCTGAGGGAAGCCTATGGGCCTTCAGGAGCCTCACCGTGGGTAGAACTATGGGCTGTGAGGGAGAGATGGAATGCTAGGCAGCTCTCAGAATCGTAGCCTGGAAGTCTAGGGGAAGACTTTCTATGGATGCTCCTGTCAGTTTTCAAGCTCTTCTCATAATAAGGCATGTTCACTGTGAGACCTAGCACTATCTGTGGATTCATCCACACCCTGTATTTCTTCAAGGACTATCACACTGGACTTGGAGAAAGCATCTCAACCTACTCTCTGGCTCTGCAGTTTAAGGGAAAAGACAGTTCCCAAGTCCCTGCATCTCTCGGAGGCTAGCTTTTGCCACCAGTTAATTCACTACTTCCCTTAGAGAAGTCTCCCCAAAAGCTTCAGTGGAAGGATGAGTCAATCTTACCTTTCCTGCATAGATAGGCTTTCAGTGCCTCGAGACAGGAGGTTCATCCCCCTTGCCGTCAGAATGAAGACAGCAGTTAGTTACAGTTTAACTTGCCCTTATCATCTAGCTAAAACATATTAGGTAACTGTGTAATCGAACCTTCCCATGAAGCATCTGGCACTACTGTATCGGAGCATCACCCTGACGTTTCCATAGTTTCCAGCAAGGTAAGTTACAGTTTCAAGTTCCTATCCTAACTTCTATCCCAGTAATGAGATCAGCTTCTCTTCGGGAGCCAGAGTAGGTGGGAGGTGTGGGAGGCAGATGCCTCCTGTCACATTGTACTCCTAATTGACTGGACCATATGGGCCCCAGGTAGGACACCAACACTGGCCTGGATCCAGGCCCAGCATAGGGAAGGCTTCATGTTGAAAGCCAACACTAATACCAGGCAACGACTTGGCCTTCTTTTATAGACTGGTAGGAGATAAACTCTGCTATTTTTACTGCTTCTGAGGAAAGAGTCCTGAGCCAGGCAACAACTAGCTGAGAGTGTTACCATCTGCTGACAAAACTGAACACATCCACTTTAAGGGGCTCTTGTTATACTCTGTGTTGTAACTTAACATGAGTGTCCACAAACCCAAAACCTCAGTTTCAGGGAATCTGAGGATTGTTGCCATTGGAAATTTCTTCTACCTTAAAAATGACTGAATAGCCAGCAATGCAAGTCAGCAAGTGCTTCCAGGGTAGCACATGGTTCCAACATGGTACAGATGGGGATTAGTGCTCCCCAGAAGGGCTCTCCCAGCTCAGGCAGGGGTTGAGAGCCACCAGCACAATGGCAGGACCCACATCTGAGGTTTTAGCCCTCTTCCTAGAGCCAGTGGTAATAAAAAAAAAAAAAAAAAGAAAAAGTTTCTGCTAACGATCAGAAAGCTAACTTCTTCTAAATAAAGCCTTTTCAGAAAGTATTTCAAGAGTGACAGGCAAGCACTTCCTGTGGTTACTAGCTTCTGCCATCACTGTAGAGGGATTCCTATATAGTTCTACACAAACTACTTCCTTTTATAGGACACTCACAGCATATTATACAGGCTTGCATCTGCTAACTGCCACTGGGGGAACAGTCTGGTATGACTTCATAGTGACATGGACTGGGCTCACTTCTCAAGATGTACTCTGCAGCTGATAAATAGGGCAAAGAGAACAAGAGGTCTTGACAAACTGTCAGCCACACATTCCTGTGTCAGGTTCTGGGCCTATGAGGAAGCTGGCAAGGAAGGGAAGGACTGGAGGAGATACTGAAGAAGAAGTTCTGCTCTGGTGGTTAGCAAGCCCAGAGCCTAAGCTAACACAGCTGCTCAGTCAAAAAGAACCCACAAGGCCCAAGTTAACAAAGGACAGCCTTTCACACCCTTGCTACCTTTACATCAGTAATTCTCAGCTTGCTGCCTCAACAGCACAGGAAACAGTGTTAGCATACACAAGGCTCTAGGGAGGTTCTCAGAAATGGGGTCTTCTTCAAGAAACTGACTTCTAAAGAGAATCTTCCAGTCCCTCAGAAGCAGCAGCCTGCTTTTACTCCTGCTCCTATCTCTGGCTATCTATCCCTGACTTTGAGCTTTATCGCCCAATGGAACTGTTGCTCTATCAGCATCAGGTGGTCCCTGCTCAGCCCTGGGGCAAGAGAAGGTAGCCATAAGGACAAAGCAGGAGAAACTTCAGCCACTAAGCACAGCTGTGTTTTCTGTAAACATTGTATTACTGGAATGATGGCTAAACCCACATTGCAGAGGAGAAAAATCAATTAGCTGAAACAGTTTATGTCAATGCCTGAACCTATTTATATATTTACAGAAAAGATGTTACCCTGACTCATCAGTGTCTCTGCATTTTCACACAGACGAACCTCTTCACTCTTGGATTTTTTTATTTTTTTTTTAATCAAGGAACTACAGTGAAAATACTTGAGCTAAGCAATAAGCCTCAAGAACCTAGAACCAAGTTAAGAGGCATGGCCCCTCCTTTTGAAGTCCTCTCTGCTGTGGACATCAGTCTGGTTGCTTTTTAGGTACAAGACATGGATGTTTGATGGCTGGTTAGCTAGCTATTCACATGGCTTTCTGAATATGGTTAACAACTGCCCTTCCACCTAGTCCATGAGTCCTAAGTGTCCCAGCCCTAAAGAACAAAATGACTGCCCTCTGATCGCAGACCAAAAGAAGCAGGCATAGTTGTTAGTCTGGGATTTCCAGTTATTCTCTTGGATGGGAGGCAGTGTTATAGTTTCCCTATCAAATCTATTAGGTCTGTAGATCCAATTGCTCAGCCTAAGGAATGCTGTCTCTGCTTAAGAAATGTCTGTGGGAGTTTCAAATTGGTGACGAGATCTGTTAACATCACATTGCAGCCTGAGTCAACCACTGTGGACACTGGCCACATTGCAAGAATTCATCAGAAGTATCTGCTGCGTGCCATCCCTCCGCAGAGCCCTTATAAGAAACTGGAGATTTCTTTCCTTACCTATTTGAACCTGTTATTCTAAGAGGATAGTCAGGGTTTTAGAGAGACTCAATGTCAGATGACTTTGCTAAGCTTAGGGCCAGCACCACCCTTCAGCATTGACCAAGAGGATCACTAGGGAGTGGGAGGGGGACATGCTATAACTCACAGCTTCCATTCTCTTACTTGGGAGGTTTTCAAGGATTCTTTCCCTGACATTCTATCAGAAACATTTTTTCCCTTCTTCATGGTCCCTCTACTCCAGCGAACCGAGAAAGTGCAGAATTGCCCTCTGACCAATAGGCGATCCCAACTTGACTCCTTGAACTTAGTGACCTTGAAAGGTCATCTGATTAGTTTCTGTTTTTAGGCAGATGAACATCTAAGGCCACACAAGGACACATGGTTATCTTATTCTCGTATGCAACAAAGGACGAAGACATCAGGTTTTCTGAACAGTTCATCCCAGAGTTTGACTCACACAACTCCTAAGACTAAACCCAAAGCAGCAGCAGTGGAAGACAGTCGATTCCCATGTCCAACCAAAGGCTACAAAAGCCTAGGCAGTCTCACCCCAGCCCCAGGGCTGAGGCACAGAAAGAAAATGGCAAAAAATTACATGTGTTGGAAAGTATATAAACAGTCCTTTGTGTCAACTTAGTTAAAACTGAAGCTGCTGAGAGCCTGGGGTGCACCTCAGACTCCTGTCACCACACACCACCAGTCCTATTACGCTTCCTATGGACAACAGGGGTTGTCAATGACCAGCATGACATCAATACCATAGGCCTCCAGCAGGTCCATGAGAAAGCTCCTGTCTCCCTGGGGATCAAGTCCCATGCCTCGGGCATGCTCTGCTGTTAGAGTTTTGTCTTGGCTGGCTGACACCTCCAACAGAGTCTGAAAAATCCGGTTGTTTTGTTCTAGGAAAAACCTGCATTTCCAAGACAGAAAAGGAAGAGAAGACAAGATAAAAAGCTCATCTAGATAACCCAAACAAGCAGAGCCCCATCTGTGCTGGGTAGTATACTTTTACAAGTCTTCCAAACTTGTAACAATTTTTAAAGAGGGTAAAAGTTAAACTGTTACTAATGTGAATGAGGTCAGCAGGGAAAACACACAGCAAGAATTGGAGTATCTCTGACTGCTGTTTTCCTGTTTTAAACATCGCCCCTTGGAGAGGTTCCATAGACAGCTTTGCTCCCTCTGAGAAACCTTCAGGAAAGCAAGTGAAGACACAGAACCTGATGATGCAGTTCTGAGACCGAGACTTCAAATAAGAGACTAAAATGCACATTTTCAAAGCCCTGATTGGACCACACAAGCATCACTGGAGAGAGAGCACATGATTCTGTGCTGGTCCTGTAGCCCTAGGTCACTGATGCTGTACCCAGAAAGGGAAAGCTCAGAGCTGCTGGAGTAGGCACAGCAGTTGCGAAGCCAGCAGTGTAGAAAGAGGAGGCAAGCCGTACCAACTGAGAACAGCACAGCTCATACACTCTGCGTGTTTGCTCCATGTGGAAGGGTGTCTGGAGGAAGAGCATGCATAAAACAGGATTCAGAGTCACAGCTCAGGAAGGCATTAGTTCAGCCATGCTGTTTGGGGGATTGGGGAACTTCTACAGACATATCAAAATGGCTTAACTAGACTGTGTCTGCCCATTCACACAGCATGTATGCATTAAAGAGGAGCCTCAAGAACAGGATAAACCTGTGGAGATGTCCTCATCAAAACTAGGACCTCTCCAGGAGATGTGTTTCTACTTCAATTACAGTTCTGCTCTAATTCTGAAACAGAACTTCCTGTGGCCACTTGAGTGTGATGTGTACTGTGGCTACCAGACCTGGGGAAGAGAGATTACACTGTATTCAAGAGTTGGATTTTCTGCTGATCTCATAATACTCAGCATAAAGAACTGGTCTTTTCAGAGGAGACAATGAATGAGGGTGGAGAGATGGACAGCTATGTGGTGACATTCTGGGTGCAAATGTTCAACACGATGCACTTTCAGGGTCCCCATTTTCTCCAGGACCTGCCCTGTCTCTTCAGCCACTCTGGATTCACCCTGATAGCTTTGCAGGACTCAGGCTACCTCTAAGGACAGAGCACTGAGAGTCCTGATAATGACGAAGGCCACCCTACACTGCAGTGAGTTTCATGGGAGGGATGCAAGCTGTTCATAGAAGTTGGTACTGAAAGCATTCCCAGAGCCCCACAACTGATGCCCAGGCTGACTCACAGCACAAAGAGGTCCTCTTCACAAGGGTTGTAGTCTCCTTCAACTTCCTGGGAGTACAGAAGCATCTGCCTGTTGGAAGGGAGAACACTATCAGACTCCAGTGACCACTGGATCCAATTATGTAATTGGCAGCACCAAACATAAACAATGGCCGTATCTCTCAGGAAGCAGCACCACGCAGAGTTGTGCCAGGCCTGAGGTACAGTAAACAAGGAACAGAACCTGGACTCAAACCCAGGATCTATGGCCCATTTTGCCAGTAGTTCCCACCCCTACCCCTGTTAGTCATGGGACTGTTTTGTCTGATTGTCCACTGACTGGGGATTATATGCTAACCCTTCATTTTGTAGGATAAAAGCTTCCTAATGGGTTCACACAGTGTAGATGTTCAGTAAATGGGTATTCCAAACACACAGGCCAATCTAAGCAAGGTCTTTCGAGTGTTTCTGAAACGTAGTGTGACTGGCTCCTTCACCCGGGTTTAGATTCTCAAGCCCATTCAGGAACCACCCATGGGTGTCTGCTACCCTGCAGTGAGGGCAAGATGGAGGACACTGATTTCCAGTGATTAGGAAAGCAGTGGTAGAGTGGGCTTTTCGTAGATCTCACAGGACCACCCTGAACAGGATACTGCTCGTGACTGGCCTTCAAGTCCCTGTTAGCACAGCACTGGCCTGGCCTGCACTGGCTAGCACACACGGCATGCATACGGCAGCTGAGGTGCCTCACCTCTGCTCATTGAGCCGACGGTACTTCTCCCTGTCCGCACTGTTGATCTTCAGCAGGGGTTGCAGGTGGTCATGGTGTGTCTTTACATTCTGGTTATCCACGTAGACGTCGTACAGCTCACGCTTCTCCTCAAATATCTTCTCTGTGGTGCCTGTGGAGCCCAGGATTAATGAGGTAAGAACCCCAAGGGGACACACACACACACACACACACACACACACACACTCACACACAAAGCCAGCCCAATCTTACTATAGAATCAAGCATCAAGAGTCTCTGAGAGAATGGTTTGGACACAGGAAGAGGAGGAGAGGGGCCCATACTCACAGGCTACATAGGACACCTCAACTTCCAAGCTCTCAATGTCAGCCACGTTCACATAGAAGAAAGGCTTGGACTCAGGGATGGTGCCCCCAATGCCAGGCAGGGAGACATTGGCCAGACAACAGCAACAGTACACTGTAAGAGGAGGACACCAGAAGTGAGGAATTTTCCCTTCTGTTCCCTCTCCTCTACCCAAGACCAGGTGGGTCCATACATCAGAACAGTTGACCTACAGAAAGCTGCTACATTCTGTTGTTTGTTCTTGTCAAACCCCATATTGGACTTGGTCACCAGTATAATAATATTGGGAGATTAAGGTCCCTAAGATGGAATTAGGTCACAGAGGTGCCACCCTTACAAAAAGTTTAACATAGTCTGGAGACACTGAGTCAGTTATGTCTAACGTGTGTTATGAAGGGAGTCTGCTCCCCCCCACCCCAGTGCCTTCTTTCATAGGTGAGCTCTTCCACCAAGAGGCCTCAAAAGCTGACCAAAGCCAAAAGCCAACATCATTCTCTTGAACTTTGAGAACCATGAGCCCAAACAAACCTTTTATGATTTCCCAGCCTCAAGGGTTTGGCTAGGCCAGTGGGAAGTTGTCTTGGAAACTGAGAAAGGCTTGTTTGTGTTACCTATCCTGTAATCATGTAGTCTTGGAAGTTCTTCAGGGCCCCACTGCAGAACTTGATATCCTAAAGTTCTCTTTGGCAGTTTATCACCAAATGGATGCTTTCTGAATTTCTCTAACTGACCTGACTGGTCTTCTCCCTCCTCAAGGCTGTGGCTCACTAGAACCTCCCATCCTCTGGTCCTCACCTTCCCATGCTGTCCTTCAGCCTCCTGCCTTTGCATCACTATTGGCCAACCTCTTATACCTGATACCTTCGTTCCTCACTCTCAAACCCATCTATTCCCCAGAGGTCCTAACACAATCACCCAAGTACCTGCTGCATATCTATCTCCCTGGAAATGTCTCAAGTGATGAACACCCATCATGTTCTAAGCCCACCACTAAACAACTCATTACTCCTTGGTCCCCAACTTTTGGTGGCTTCATGATCCTTGTCATCCTAGACTCTTCCTCAACCATACCCCTGCATACTTGAGCTAACCTGATCCAGTTTACCTCTAACCCACAATCCATCATCTCTGCTTCAACCCAGACCCTTACCTCTTCCCAGATACTAAGGTGACCCCCCATCATCCATCTTCATCACCTCCAGACTCCACCCTCTAAATCCAATCAGAAGCCTTGATCCCACTGAAATGGCCCAAACTCTTACAAAGATGGTCAAGAACTGAAGGAAGAGGACACATGGATTGGGCTACTGTTTACCTCTATAGCACACGACACCCACGGGCGGGGGAGAAAATATCAGAATGCGCTTTCGAAGTAAGGCGAACTTCCAAAGAATGAGGATCTGTTCTCCAAAGAATTTAATAAACTGAGACATGCAGCCAGCCGGGTGTGTGATCTGGAAACACACAAGGGCAAGGGACAGCTTGTTAGAGGTTGGCACTGTGAAACAGCCTTCTGTTAAAAACTCCATCCAACATTAAGAGATAGTTGCTCCCACACAAAATGGTTATCTGATGTTTTACATTTTTCTTTAAACTGGATTTCTCTGATGCATCAGCTCCCCTGACAGAATGAAGTTTGAATTTAAGGACTATAAATACTTTCCTCTGGATAGAAATGCAGAGGAAACAGCTGAATTTTATTACTTAAAAGAGAGATAGCTCCCTCTAGGGAGGGTACCCACTCAGAGGAGAAGAGGGGAGTTGGAGGGAGGATTGTAGGAGGAAGTGACCAGGAGGTGGGCAGTGAGCAGGATGTAAAGTGAATTAAAAAAAAAAAAAAGCTCAAGTGATTCAGTGTACTTACTGTACAATCATAAAAATATCACCCACACAACAGGCATCCCACAAACACCTGCAGCTCCTGACCCAGAGGATCCAAGCATATTTTCTTCCTTCCTCTCTTTTTTCTTTCTTTCTTTTTCTTTCTCTTTCTTTCTTTCTTTCTTTCTTTCTTTCTTTCTTTCCTTCCTTCTCTCTTCCTCTCTCTCTTCCTCTCTCTCTTCCTCTCTCTCTTCCTCTGTCTCTCTCTGTCTCTCTCTCTCTGTCTCTCTCTCTCTCTCTCTCTCTCTCTCTCTCTCTCTCTCTCTCTCTCTCTCATGTGTGTGTCACTGACACAGGTCCATAGATACACATAAACTACCCATGAAGACCCAGCAGGCCTTTGTCACAAAACACTAAGTACTGTATGTGATAAAGTGATGAGCAGTTTGAAGTTGGGTTTCCGAGTATGCAGGGAGCAGGAGACTACTGTGCACAGCAAGGTATCTGCAGTAGTTACAGGCAGGGACGCTACAAGGGCCTCATGAATACCTCTGCTCAACCTCAACTCTAACCAACTTCCTTGGAATAACAGCTGCAGGGAGGCCCCCTCCCCGAGGGCTACCTTCTGGAAGGACAGTGCCAGGAGCTTAGAACGTGAAATTGCACTCTGCCTCTGTCACCTACTAACAGGGAAGCCTGGGAAAGTGACCCAATATTTCCAGTCTGCTCTCCTAGTCTATATAATGAGGAGACCAGACCATGGGTTACCTCACTAGGCTTAAGGACCACCTGAGCCAAAACATGAGTGACTTACAGCTAGGACCAGCCAAGGCATAGAGAACTCCAGTGTCCACTGGCAGAAGAGAGGCTTCAAATCAGAAGCCTGTAAGTATTTCAAAAAGGCACTTTGATGCTTAGCTGTTAGCATGAAGAGTGTTCATCTGCCATAAGAAAGGCAGGCCAGCCAAGTTCTGAAGGCAGGCAGCTACTACTCTAAAGTCCACACTGAGTATAGTAGACTGAGAGGTGTATGGAGAGCCCAAATACTAAGCTAGCCCTGGGGCAGCCCCTGTATTCTGCCTCCGCTGGCTGTCCTCCATCTCCAAAGTTTTGACTGGACTACCTGGGAGAAGAATTTTCCTTTCCAAAGCAACCTCCACCCTCCACCCTGACACCCGATTCCCCAGCCCCATGCTGCATACACAGCTACCCTCCCTAGCACGTCCACTGTGATTCCTGGCCTCTGGATGTCATTCAGTCACCAGCAGAAAAGACCTCAGTTGAGAAGACTAGTCAGATCTCTCTTAAGATGCTGTCTTCTATCAAGCCAAACAGCAGACAGACAAGAAGAGAACCAGTGCACAACCTGTCTTCCCTACCTGCCTTCTGCCATCTTTAGGCCTTTGACATGTATGTGCATACACTGCACACGGGTCTGATGGGGCTTGTGCAAGTGTGTCCTAGAACAAATTACCCCAAATTCTCATCTCATTTATTTGTTCATTCATGTACATTCAGATATCCATTAACAAGAACTATCTCCTAAGTGATTACTTTGTGCCAAAGTACTATGTATTCTAGTTTCAACAGTGAATATAAAGACACTCAGGCCATGACTTCCACAGTTAATTGGTGAACAGAGCAAATCAAAAAGCAACTAGAATACAGCCTGGGGAGCCAGCATGGTGGGGAAGGACAGCAGCCATTGGGGACAAATGGGTAAGTGCTTGACTGCATTCTGGTAGATGGTGAAGGCTTCCTGAAGGAAGTGACATCTAAGCATCAACATGATGAATCTGAGGACACAGTCTTGGCAGAAGGAAGTGTGTATACAAAGCTGCCTGTGCCAAGGAAGTGCCGGGATAGCCACCACAGGGTGTCTTCTTCTCTCCTGAAGGTTAGTCACAGATCTCATACCCTTCTGCACCGTACCCTGCTCAGAGCACAATGAGTCAGGCGTTTCTCTCGCTTTGATTTACATGTCTCTCTTCTGAGCTTGTTTCTCTCGGGCTTTTACAGAGAACAATAAAATTTTCCCATTGTGAGCATGTATGTGATCTTCCATAAAAAGCGAACGCACTCATATCCCGTATGGTCAGTATCCACGGAGGATTGCTTCCTAAGACCCACTCCCCAGACACCAAAACCTGTGGAGACTTGGTCTCTTGTATAAAATGAAAAAAAGTACACCAAAACCTGTGGAGACGTGGTCTCTTGTATAAAATGAAAAAAAAGTACTAGCATGTAACATACACAGTTTCCCCATACACTTTAAACCACCTCTAGATTACTGATACACTTCATACTCTCTAAGTGCTATGTAAATCACTCTGTAGCACTTTCTGTAGAACGAGAACAGAGCCTGTTATGTGTTCAGATGTGTTGCTTGACTTTGCGGATACAGAATCACAAACACAGGGCTGCCTGTATATGACTTCTAGTGCTGTCATTTTGCCCAAGCCCATCCTGTGTTACCCATGGAAGCACTGCCCGGCCCCATACTTTCCCCTGCCCTCAGGCCATATATGCATCATTAACTATATGTTCACTCATATTGTTCTGTCTCCACAGATAATGTGTATGTATATTCACAGAAAATACTAGCATGTAAGATCAGTTCTTCCCATATACTTTAAATCACCTCTATTTACTGATATATCTAATACCTTATACATGCTACATAATCCAGTGTAAACACTGTTTGCAGAATAATGAGGAAAAAAGCCTGTATGAATTCAGTATAGATATGTTTGCCTGTGCTTGCATCTCTGAGGGAAGTGCTGTGCCTCCTAAACAATACATAATATGTTTATTATGGTTTTGTCGGAGACTGATGATCAACAAAGTGTGGTCACAGTAGGTACAGTTTTCTGCCCTTGCTACAAAATAGACCCAGTAGAACTTTTCTGTTGTCATCTTATGATCTGATTTATTATTCATGCTGGCCATTTACTATAGGAATATCCAGGCTCTCTGCTACCTGAACACTGTAAAATTACACACACACAATACACACACACACACACACACACACACACACACACACACACACACATAATATCTGTGTGTTCTGGTGTTTTCATATCTAAAAGGCAGATCCCAGCAGTACGGTTGCTGAAACAAGAAAAGCATTTATTTTTCATTTTAATTGTTGACATGCTGTTTTATGATAAAGACTTCAGCACATTTGTATCTTCAGCCTATGTAAGTATATTCCTACCATATCTGCGGGCCTGA